>LR753314.1:2403628-2476153 GCA_902729485.2 Mus minutoides
CCCAGACACAAAAGAACGCATATGATATGCACTCACTGATAAGTGGATATTCGCCCCAAAGCTTGGAATACCCAAGACACAGACCATATGAAGCTGAAGATGTGTTGATGCTTCAGTCCTTATGAGAAGGGGGAACAAAATATTCTTATGAGTTCCAGGGTGTGAGTGAATTGTGAGGAAGATAGGAGAGGGAGGGTGAAAGAGGGAAGATCAGGTGTGCAAGGAGAAGGGGATGATATACTGAGCATCAGGAATTTGAACGGAGGTATGTAGGATGGGGAACTGGGTGTAGCCACCAGTAAGTCTCAGATACCAGGAAAGCAAAAGGTCCCAGGACCCAACAGGGATAAGATTAGCTGAAATGCCAAACAAAAGGGAGGGAGAACCTATAGAAGACCATATCCAGAGGTTAGGCAAGACCTCTGATTGGGGGATGGGGCCACACACTCATCTCCAAATTTTAAACACAGAATTGATCCTGTCTAAAGTAAATAAAGGGACAAAGTGTGAAACAGAGACTGAAGAAAAGGGCATACAGAGACTGGCTGACTTGGGGATCCATCCCATATACAGACACCAAACTCAGATACTATTGCAGATGCCAAGAACTTGCTGACAGGAGCCTGATATAGCTGTATTCTGATAGCCTCTGCCTGAGCCTGACAAATACAGATGCTCACAGGCAATCATTGGACTGAGCTCAGGGACCAAAATGAAGGAGTTAGAGAAAGAACTGAAGGAGCTGAACGGGTTTGAAACCTCACACAACCCAATCATAGACATACACATCCAAGGGAGCATGTAGGATTAGCTGATAGAATGGTCTCTCGAGATTTTGCACTAACCTCTCGAACGAGGTACACGTGTGCATGATTGAGACTGAGGTAAACAAGGGAGGTTATGGGGCTTTAGCACAGAGCCAGGGTGCCATCTTTGGCCCATGTGGCCACGCCCACTCCCACATGTATGTTTGTATATGTGTGTGAATCTGTGTATGTGAGGGAATGTGTGTATGTATGTGTGTGTGTGTGTGTGTGTGTGTGTGTGTGCGCTCACACACAAACAGAGACAGAGACTGAAAGACAAAGATTGCCTACAAGTCAAGGAGTATGTGTAGATGTCAGAAGACATCTTAGAGGAATTGCTTTTCTCATATCTTTAAGTAGGTTCCTGGAATTCAGACCCAGTTCTCAGACTTGCATAGCTAAAGTTTTATCCCTCTGAGCTATCCTGAGTTCTCTGTTGAGGTCTCTATTATCTTCCTATCTCACTTGCCACTTTATATATTGATTCAGGATCTGTAGAGTTGAGCCAGGAGCTTGTTGCTTTGGCTAGCTACCTCTCTCTGGGAATGCCTTGTTTTTGCCTATACTATAAGGATTACTGATAAGCTGCCATGCCCACTTGGCTTTTATGTGATTTCTGAGGATATAAACAAACATAAACATGAGAATATTTTTAGCCTCACAGACCATGAAAATATGTAAATTAAAATAAATTGAGGTGCCAGTTATTTTATTTTTATTGGCAATTTTCTTCATTTACATTTCAAATGCTACCCCCAAAGCCCCCTGTAACCTCCCCCTGCCCTGCTCCCCAACCCCCCTCCCACTTACTGGCCCTGTCATTCCCCTGCACTGGGGCATATGATCTTTGCAAGACAAAGGGCCTCACCTCCCATTGATGACAGACTAGGCCATCCTCTGCTACGTATGCAACTAGAGACATAGCTTGGGGGGGCAGTACTGGTTAGTTCATATTGTTGTTACTCCTATAGGGGTGCAGACCCCTTTAGCTCCTTGATTAGGAGCCCTGTGTTCCATCCCATAGATGACTGTGAGCATCCACTTTTGTATTTGCCTGGCACTGGCATAGCCTCACAAGAAAGAGCTATGTCAGGGTCCTGTCAGCAAAATCTTTCTAGCATATTCAGTAGTGTCTGGGTTTGGTGGTTGAATATAGGTTGGATCCCCGGGTAGGGCAGTCTCTGGATGGTCCTTCCTTCCATCTCAGCTCTAAACTTTGTCTCTGTAACTCCTTCCATGGGTATTTTGTTCCCCATTCTAAGAAGGAAGAAAGTATCCACACTTTGGTCTTCCTTCCTGTTGAGTTTCATGTCTTTTGCAAATTGTGTCTTGGGTATTCTGTGTTTCTGGGCTAATATCTGCTTATCAGTAAGTACATATCATGTGTGTTATTTTGTGATTGGGTTACCTCACTCAGGATGATATCCTCCAGATGCATCCAGTTGCTTAAGGATTTAATGAATTCATTGTTACTTGCTGAGTAGTACTTCATTGTGTAAATGTATCACATTTTCTGTATCCATTCCTCTGTTGAGGGACATCTTGGTTCTTTACAGCTTCTGGATATTATAAATAGGCTGCTATGAACATAGTGGAGCATTCATCCTTATTACAAGTTGGAATATCTTCTGGGTATATGCCCAGGAGAAGTATTGTTGGATCTTCCAGTAGTACTATGTGCAATTTTCTCAGGAACTGCCAAACTGATTTCCAGAGTGATTGATATTAAGAGAAATAAATAACAAATTCCCATGAGAGTGTGGATCAAAAGAAATCTGTTTATAGTGCTATGAGAAATGAACTAATCCACCTAGGGCTCCAGGTCAACATATCACATAGATACTTGAGTATTGATGTTTATGGCATATTATTCATAATAGTTAAACTATAAAGGTAATCTCGGTACTCAACAATAGAGAAACAGGTAAACAAAAATGGTATATATAAGCAATGGTTTTTTTTTTGGGGGGGGGGGCTGGCTCTTTTCTTTTCAATAAAGTGTGTGAGCCTGGAAGTGGCCATATTAATTATGTAAGCCAGTATCAGAAAGGCAAATGCCATGTTTTATCTCACTTTCAGTTTAGAGATTTTTATATAACTACATAAGCACATGCACGCATATATAAAATGACACTAGAATCAGAAGAATTTAAGGGATCAAAAGTGATTGTGAATATGCTCAACAGCCATTATATTTGGATGCAATTGTCCTTATGGCTCATGGAAACCCCTAGCCAGATCTTTGAGATTTATTTTTCCTCAGATAATGGTTGATTGGTGAGGGAGACACAGTTTTTCATGATATGTCCATTGATCAGATATACATGTTTTTGTAAACAAAGTCCCATCTATATTCCTGTAAAAAATTATAAGTAAATTCTTTGAGTAGCAAATATACACACTCTTTTTCACATACATGTTCACATGCATGTGTACACACACACACACACACACACACACACACACACACAGAGTAAAAGAAGATTGTGGCAAATGTGGGGCAAGTTGAGAATTGGGAAGTCATTAAACAGGAGAGGGAATAAGGCAAAAACGGGTGCTGAGGGTGGAAATTAAAAGCTACAATAATACGTTAGGCATACATATCAAAGCCAATTACTTTGTATAATTAACATTTATAAAAACCAGTAAAATAAAATTAAAATATCATCATACAATACCAAGTACTGTGATCATTTAAAATATGTTTTTCAATGTAATTAAAGAAAATCTGTAATCATATTAGGTAATAAGGTATATTAACTAAGAATTTGTCTTGTTTGAAATCTTTAGTTATTTCTTTAGTAAACTTTAATTATGGAGCATGTTTCAAAATTATGTAAGTCATTTTTCACAATTTTCCAATATGCATTTCCTAATATTTTTTTTCTTTTGTGTGTATATGTTAGTCAAAATGGTTTTTGTACCAATAATTACAATTCACAGGAAAAGGTGTTTACCTAATATAATAGCGAAAGAACTACCAACAATTAAATGAATATTTCACTTCGGGTTCAATAGGAAGAACTGTTAAGTTCACAGAGTTTACTTCCTACTCAAGTAATGACACTTGATTCTTTTGAAGTATTTCAGTTGTATATGAGCATAGATTATTTGGATAATTTGAGAAAAATACCACGTGGCTTTGCCAATTTTCACAGATTTGTTCAACACATGGTTCGAGACTTTAGAATACACATGCAAACTTCCTTAAGCATAAATTTCAAGTATGGAAGACAGCAGAAGGAGATATTTTAATACTACACTTATCTATTTAAGTCAGATACTACAGTTGGGATAGCCAATGGATAAAGATGTTTCCATATCGATTTAGGTATGTATTAGCAACTGAGGTAAATAAGTTTATCTTTCATAGCATAAAGTAACAGAATTTTTATTTCTCTGAATACAGATGTTATAAAAGGCACAAAATGTTTTTTTCAACTACATACTTATAATGACAGGTTTCTTGTGAAAGATGGTTTTACCCAGACAAATTGAAACATAATGTGCTTTCCCTCCACAACCCTGTCTTGTTTCTCTATTTTTGTCTGTATTCTCTATTTTTACTCTGTTGTCAGAGTCTATGACAAGAAGAGGTATGCTGTCCTCTGATTGAAGGACAGCTTTTTGTGGCAATCTCATCCTTTATTAAGAGTGAAGCACTAGGCCAAATTGATGGAGAACACCATTATGCATTGGTAATCAGGAGATCATGTTTCACAGATAATTTTCTTGTCTTTCATTTCCAAAACTCTTAAGTAGCATCTGGAAATGGGGAGGGGGAAGATACTGAATTACTGTATTTGTTATCATGCCCAGTGGTAATTCAACCCACATTCTTTGTTCATTCTTTTATCAAGGCATCAGGACTAATTGACAGCAAGCCATTAAGTCTAGATTTGTTCCATTAAAAACCCTGGTGTCCTTGACTACACAGGTAAGGCAAGAACTTTAATTACTGATATAATGAGATGTGGCTGATGCAGCTGTGCTTTGTCTTAACCAACATTGAAGTTTGAAGCCCACTTCCAATCTTAAACATTGGTAAGGATGCTGTCCCTGCATCACCTGTGACCAAAGGCACTGTGATATGAGTAAGAATAGCTACAGCCTAATATAAAACCACCCAACTCTATAACCACAGTTTTTTCTTCTTTTTTTTTTAACAGATTATTTTATAGTATGTGTTACAAGTACTACAAAATGTTGTTTTATTTTTTTTATTATTCAGAGTACTAGAGTAACAAGTTTTTCAAATATAAAAACACTGTAAAAAGAGCACAGAAAGGCTCTGAAAAAAATATGTAACCTATTCTACCACAAAAATCTAAAGCCAAAGAATTGAATCTTTAATGTGCTAAAAGCATAATTTATCTGAACAGACATTATGTGTTATGGCTTTAGGTTTTGTTAAGAAAGCACATTCTTATAATAATGATTTGAAGAAAATTGTGTTTTATTATATTATTGCACTCACTAAAATTTTCCACAGTTATGAAAATGGACTAAATTAAGAATTTATTAATTTCTCAAAGTTTCTTTTTTTTTAATCAACTGGATGTCACACCTTCAGAAGTCAAGAAGCATTTGTATATTCTGGTCTCATATAGCAATTAATAACTGTCATTTTCTCAGTGTTCCTCTTTCTTATTGCATATATATTTATTTATATATGTTTCATTTTAGATAAGGCATATTCTTCCTGAAGTTCATGTGTTCAAGCCTTGTGTCTCAGTTGATATTATATTCCTGAGAGGTGATTAGATAATAAAAGTTCTTACCCAAGAATGAGTTAACTCAAAACAATATTTGAAACTTGATGATATTACTAGAATTTGATGGGAGGGTAGTCTCTTAAAGAGGAAGTTGATTACTGGAAATATGTGATTCTCAGTTAAAGCTTTCCAGAGTTCATGTTTATTATCTTTTTTTTTTTTTTTGTCTGTTCCTGTATGAACAGCCTTGACCCTCTTTCTTTAGCCACCATATTCTGCTTCATAATGGCCTAGAGTCAATGGAGTAATATGGTCATCTATAGGATATTTTGAGCCAGAATAAGATTTTTCTCTTACACAGAGACACATAGACACACACACGCATACACACACACACACACACACACACACACACACACACACACAAAACCACAACTAGCACCATCACCAGCAGCAGGAGCAGCAGCAGCAGCAACAGCACTACCACCACCATCATTAGCAGATGCAACAGCTATAGCAGCAGCAATACGAGCAGAGGATCTCCTTTATTTGTATGGCTAGCTATATTTAGAGATTGCGCTCTGAATGTCTGGTTTCTGATATGACAAGCTAACAAATTAGAGCTCAGATGTACTCGCTACAGTATACTTTAACATATGGCACCTAAGATCAGCTCCATAGACAACTGACTTTATGTTCATGATGTGGATGGATGTGGGCTGAGGGAATAGCAGGTCTTTTGATTGGAATATCTATCTATCTAAGCATTTTTATGTGAGCCCATTCTTTCACATATGGACTTAAAACATGTACATGTATAAAAGTAAACAAATGTTTGTATGGGAACAGCATAGTACACAGAAAAAAATATTCAGACAGGGTAATTTTAAAAACACAAATGCTGGAGCTGGGCGTGGTGGCGCACGCCTTTAATCCCAGCACTCGGGAGGCAGAGGCAGGTGGATTTCTGAGTTTGAGACCAGCCTGGTCTACATTGTGAGTTTGAGGACAGCCAGGGCTATACAGAGAAACCCTGTCTCAGAAAAACCATAATAATAATAATAATAATAATAATAATAATAATAATAATAATAATAAATAAAATAAAAACACAAAGGCTTAGTAATGAGTAACCATATATTGTAAGTATTGTGTAAGTTCTTTTGAATGTTCTGTGAAGGATAAAAGATTCTTAATGCTCAATATATTTTTAAATTGGAAGTGCTCAAATGTTATTCTATGGCAGTCTGTTACTTACTGGGAAATTTGAATTTTAAATAGTTTTACATTGAATAATCCTATAATATGTAGATATTTGTAAGCACTCCTGAGTTTAGTGAGGTTAATTATTTACACAAGAATTTATCTAATTCTTTTTTCTAGAATGTAAAGATTGATACAAGTATGCTTAATTCTATAAATTTGAAAATTCAGGTAACACTAATTTATAGTCCTGGAATTTCAAGTCTCTCAAAAGATTAAAAGTAAGACATTACAAATAATTTTTAAAATTTAAAATGTAAACACCTAAGAAGTCATTATGATGAATTCAACATAAAGTTAATGAAATATGCTCAAATATTAGTATATATGACAAATTTTTCTTTTAAAAGACAAAGAATTTTTAATAGCTGAGTAAATTACCACATTTTCTCTATCCATTCCTTTGTTGAGGGACATCTGAGTTCTTTACAGCTTCTGCCCATTATAAATATGGCTCCAATGAACATAGTGGAGCATGTGTCCTTTTTACAAGTTAGAAAATATTTTGGGTATATACCAAGGAGGGGTATTGCTGGATCTTCCAGGAGTACTATGTCCAATTTTCTGAAGAACCACCAGACTGACTTCCAGAGTGGTTGTACAATCTTGCAATCCCACCAAAAATGGAGAAGTGTTCCTCTTTTTCCACATCCTCACCAGCATCTGCTGTCACCTGAATTTTTGAATTCTTACTGGTGTGAGGTAAAATGTCAAGGTTGTTTTGAATTACATTTCCCTGATGATTAAGGCTGTTGAACATTATTTCAGGTGCTTCTCAGCCATTCAGTATTCCTCAGTTGAGAATTCTTTGTTTAGCTCTGTACACCATTTTAATAGGGTTATTTCGTTTTATGGAGTTCAACTTCTTGAGGTCATTATATATATTGAATATTAGTCCCCTATATGATTTAGGATTATTAATGATCTTTTTCCAATCTGTTGCTGGCCTTTTTGTCTTATTGACAGTGTCCTTTGCCTTATAGAAGCTTTAAAATTTTATGATGTCCCATTTTTTCAATTCTCTATCTTACAGCACGAGCCATCAGTGTTCTGTTCAGGAATTTTTCCCAGTACCCATATCTTCGAGGCTTTTCCCCACTTTCTTCTCTATAAGTTTCAGTGTCTCTGGTTTTATGTGGAGTTCCTTGATCCACTTTGATTTGATTTTTGTACAAGGAGATAAGAATGGATCAGCTCACATCTTCTTCATGATAACCACCCATTTAGCCAGCACCATTTACTGAAAATGTTGGGTCCCCCCCCCACCCGGATGATTTTAGCTCCTTTGTTAAAGACCAAGTGACCATAGGTGTATGGGCTAATTTCTGGGTCTTCAGTTCTATTCCATCGATGTACCTGTCTGTTGCTGTGCCAGTAACATGCAGTTTTTTTTTTTTTAATCACAATGCACTTATAAAATTCTTAAATAAATGGAAGTATCTGGAGGATATAATCCTGAGTGAGGTAACCAATCACAAAAGAGTAATATGCACTCACTGATAAGTGAATATTAGCCCAGAAACTTAGAATACCGAAGATTCAATTTGCAAAAAACATGAAACTCAAGAAGAAAGGAAGACCAAAGTTTGGATACTTCATTCCTTCTTAGAATGGGGAATAAAATACCCATGGAAGTTATAGAGAAAAAGTTTGGAGCTGAGACAGAAGGAAGGACCATCAGAGACTATGCCATCTGGGGATCCATATCATAAACATTCACCAAACCCAAACACTATTGCATATGCCAACAAGATTTTGCTGACAGGACCCTGATATAGCTGTCTCCTGTGAGGCTATACCAGTGCCTGGCAAATACAGAAGTGGATTCTCACAGTCATCAATTGAGTGTAACACAGGATCCCCAATGATGGAGCTAGAGAATATACCCAAGGACCTGAAGGTGTTTGCAGCCCTATAGGAGGAACAACAATTTGAAATAATCTTTAAGACCATAGCTGCTTGGGACTAAACTACCTATCAAAGAAAACACATGGTGGGATTCATGTCTCTAGCTGCATATGTAATAGAGGATGGCCTCGTTGACCATCAATGGTAAGAGGCCCTTGGTCTTGCAAAGAATTTATGCCTCAGTATAGGGGAAATGCCAGGGCCAGGAAACATGAGTGGGTGGGTTGGGGAATAGGGGGTGAGGATATAGAGGAGTTTCGAAGAGGAAACTAGGAAAGAAGATATAATTTGAAATGTAAATAAGGAGAACATATAATAAAAAAAAGACAAAAAGTACTAGTATTAGGAGACATAGTAACTTCACATGTAGATAGCATAAATTCATATCTCTACAAAGCCATAATTTTTATATATTTCCTTCTATTCTTCAATTATTGTTGCTTCTCTGTGATAAGCTGCTACATTTTTACTCTTTTATGAATAGAAAGCACTATAGTCCACTACCATTCGTCATCATATGGTTAAAAATTTAACTGATACTTCCTGGCAATCACTGTGGTCCCTGTCTAACACTGCATTTTGAAGCTGGTTAGTCCTAGTAAGTTTTTTCTCTACTATGATAACGAAGACATTTTGGAGCTAGTGTGTCAGAAGCATACTCCATAACACATGTAAAAGGTGCTGGATGCTGTTTCAGAAGTTCATATCAGTATTCTGATTTTGCCACATGACATATTTTGAAAGTTTGGGGGAGATTATGTGAATTAACTTCTAGCAATGCTGCAGAGAAGATTTACAGGTATGATCTAGAGCACCAGTTCCCATCCTTATCATGAATAATGATTACCTGGATGCTTGGACAGTGAAGAGTTGCTACACCAACTCTACAATGTTTTTGCACAGTAAAGGATTTGTCTTTGTCACCTGCCAACTAATGTTTTTACTGACAAACATATGAAAATAAGTGCAAGAGCAACCATTAATTAAATTCAGGTCCACCTGGCAGCCCGATTTTCTTGTCTACTTTTCATCAGACTCTCCCTATTATTACTCTGCTATTAATATGTGTGAGAAACTTTCCAGAAGCCAAGGCCTAAAGCAGCAATAGCAATAATTGTGCCTACTAAATTTTTATTTGGTAATGACTCAGTGGTAACAGCATCTCTCTACTCCAAATACTAGCTGGGGCACATTGAAGAATGGCTGGTAATATAATATAATTCCTCATTTTCTTTGTGTCAGGTGATAAAGGCCTCTGGGGCTGTTGGTTGGAGGAGTACATATTACTTTGACTTGAGATTCTTCAGAACTTTGTGGTTAATTACCAAGAAAGCTTGGTAGATGCCATGTTCCTTTAATTGGCCTAGTTTCCAAAGCCATACAATTCACCTCTGTTGCATTTTTCTTCTGCATAAAGATGAAAAGGTCTATGTAAATTAAGAGGAAGGAAAATAAGTCACAGTTCTTCTTCTGTATTTTAATGAACAGGCCAGTGGAAAAATAAATATGTCAACAATCATTGTTAGAAGGCTCAATCTTTTCAAATACTTCTTTTTTTTCTTTTTTTCTTTTCTTTTTTTTTTTTTTTAATAGCCAATTGGAAGTCTTTATTCCGGCCAGTCAGGATTATACTCATTTAGTTAGGGACCCAAGTGTACCCTGTGCATTTAGACCAAGTGGTTTTTAAAAGCAAAATGGATGTTTGCACACAACAGGCAGTTTAACAGAAGCTAAGCTAGCTGGTGATGTGTTTATAAAAGATACAGGTAGGGGTTATGTTCTGTGGGCCTGTGGTGAGGTATGGGGGAAGGAAATGTCTCAGTAGGCATCCCTTTCCCCTGAGGGACCACCCATACACTGGTATAGTGTAGAACAGTTTATTCAGGTCATGGGGAGGGGAGTTAAGAGGGTAGTAGAGGTAGAAAAAGGCAGAGAGAGGGAGAGAGTAGAGAAGTAGAGAACAACCATGGTCATGAGCACCTGGAGAGAAGGATGAAGAGAAGGGAATGGGGAAGGGAAGAAGAAGAACAAGAAAGAAGCAAGAGATCAAGACAGAGAGGAGAGGCTCTTGCCTCTTGATCTCTTGTTCTCCTGTTTCTCTCTTGCTCACTTCCCTTCCTCTCTACCTTTCCTATTCTCTTCCCCCTCTCTCCACATGTTCATGGCCAGCCTTCTCTCTCTCTCTCTCTCTCTCTCTCTCTCTCTCTCTCTCTCTCTCTCTCTCTCTCTTTCTCTTTCTCCCCTCTCCCTTTCGCTGCCTCTACTACCCTCCCCATGCCCTGAATAAACTCTATTCTATACTATACCTTTGTGTGGCTGGTCCTTCAGGAGGAAGGGATACCTCAGCATGGGTCCACCAAGGCATCCCCTTCCCCCATACCTCACCACATCGCCATAGAAATACTCCCTACCTCTTGATCTTTTTATAAACACATCATATGATGCTGAATCTTGGATTCAAAAACTGCATGTTTGCCACGCTCCCTAGCCCAGATCTGGCGCTTATTACATCCAGGACAGCTAGAGAGAAGCAACATCCAGCTGCTTCAGTCTCCTCTCACAGACACAGATGCTTCT
The DNA here is from genome assembly GCA_902729485.2 of Mus minutoides. Taxonomy (NCBI): domain Eukaryota; kingdom Metazoa; phylum Chordata; class Mammalia; order Rodentia; family Muridae; genus Mus; species Mus minutoides. Next base: position 2,414,898 of record LR753314.1, read on the forward strand.
GCTGGACCTGTTCCTTCTGACCTATCCTCAGATGGCTCCACAGACCCTGGACTGCAAGGAAACAGCCAACTCTCCTAAGACTGGACAAACTTTCCCCCATACCTATTCTCCTAGGTTCCCCAGAGATATGTTGCCCCAACACCAGCATGAAGCAACCAGATACCATGCCGACTCTATTCCTGCTTTGCCATAACCTCTTTCATTTTTTTTCTTTCTTTTCTTTTTTTTTTCTTTTTCTTTCTTTTTTTTTTTTTTTTTTTTTTTTTTTTTTTTTTTTTTTTTTTTTTTTTTTTTTTTTTTTTTTTTTTTTTTTTTTTTTTTTTTTTTTTTTTTTTTTTTTTTTTTTTTTTTTTTTTTTTTTTTTTTTCTTTTTTAATTAAACCAAAATAGGGAAATGTTAGGATTCTGTCTAAGCTCCACCCCACAGTTACCTGGCAACTGCCAGGTGTGGGAAGCAGATGTGGCCACTTAGCCATTCATTAATTAAATAAAAAGGGGGAGATGAGCCGGGCGTGGTGCAGCACGCCTTTAATCCCAGCACTCGGGAGGCAGAGGCAGGCAGATTTCTGAATTCGAGGCCAGCCTGGAAAGTGAGTTCCAGGACAGCCAGGGCTACACAGAGAAACCCTGTCTCGAAAAAACCCAAAACAAACAAACAAACAAAAAAGGGGGGGGGGATGAGGGAAGCAGGTGCAGCCACATGGTCCAAGATGGCGCCCAGGCTCATTGCCAAGCCCCATGAACCTGCACATAATCAGTGACAACAAACAGGCACTATCTGCCTGACACATAGTGTCATCCCTCCTGCACTGTGTCCTTAGCCTATCCCGAAGTGTCTAGCCTGCATGCTTGGAGCCTGAGTGCAGCATGCTTGATGCTGATTGGGCACTGCAGGTTGGAGTGAGATGAGGCAAGAGGGTCTGGGTATATTTTAGACTATGCTGAATAAAGGAAGGAGCTCGCTGCTGGAGAACCTGCCCCAGCATTTTGTGTTGTTCTTCCCAATTTTGCTGGTCAGAGATTGGGGTTGCAGCAGCCAGGTAGGCCTCTTCCACTATAAAAGGGGCTGCTTGACCCTACTCAAATACTTCTTAAAGAGTTATCTCTTCTTCATTTACACTTCAAATGCTATCTCCAAAGCCCCCTATTCCCTACCCCCACCCTGCTCCCCAACCCACCCACTCCCACTTCCTGGCCCTTGCATTCCCCTCTACTGGGGCATATGATCTTCACAAGACCAAGGGCGTCACCTTCCATTGATGGCCAACTAGGCCATCCTCTGCTACATATGCAGCTAGAGACATGAGCTCTGGGGGTACTGGTTAGTGTATATTGTTTTTCCTCCTATAGGGTTGCAGACCCCTTTAGGTCCTTGGGTACTTTCTCTAGCTCCTTGATTAAGGGCCCTGTGTTCCATCCAATAGATGACTGTGAGCATCCACTTTTGTATTTGCATTGGTATTAATATATTATAATGTATTAGTAATACATTATAATGTATAATATAATTATAATGTATTAAGAATTGGTATAGCATCACAAGAGACAGCTATATCAGGGACCTGTCAGCAAAATCTTTCTGGCATATGCAATAGTGTCTGGGTTTGGTAGTTGTTTATGGGATGGAACCCCAAGTAGGGTAGTCTCTGGATGGTCCTTCCTTCTGTCTCAGCTCCAAACTTTGTCTCTGTAACTCCTTTCATGGGTATTTTGTTTTCCATTTTAAGAAGGAGCAAAATATCCATTGTGGTGTCCCTTTCCCCATCATCATAGCTGATGCTGAGACCAGCCTTGGAGGGCCGCCCCCACCCCCACCCCCTGCTGCATTGTGGCCTCCTTTGTCTTGTTAATTAGGCTAAGCAATAGCCCATTGCCCTGTGGTCTCTTTCTGCTTGCCTCCCAAGGCCCCAGCTCTGCCCAGCTCACTGGGCATGAGGGACATCCCACAATGCTTCAGGCTTCCCAACAAATGCCAGAGGCCTGGGCAGAACAGACTGAGGGGCGGGGCCTTCCTCCTCCCCTTCCCCCCCCCCCCCCCCCCCCCCCCCCCCCCGCTTGTTTTTCATTAAACAGTCGCTTTGAGCAGCAGCCATGTAGCCTTGGCGATATTTTTCTTTCCCCAGCCCCAATCTCATTTCAGCCCTGTCTGAGAATGTAGGGTTTTACCGTGGGAGGTGGACCCCCCACAATCCACACTTTGGTCTTCCTTCTTGAGTCATGTGTTTTGCAAATTGTACCTTGGGTATTCTAAGTTTCTGAGCTCATATTTGCTTATCAATGAGTGAATATCCTGTGTGTTCTTTTGTGATTGGTTACCTCACTCAGGATGATATCCTATAGATACATCCATTTGCCTAAGAATTTCAAGAATTTAATAAGGAGCAAACTCTATCTGTAAAACACAATCACAACTTCCTCTGGAAAAAAAAATTACAAAATTTCCTTTGTAGCAGTAATCTGGGATTTGAGAATTTGAATCATCCCACACTTTTAAGTTTAAGACTGAATGAACACTGCTATATTTCTTGGGGAACAAAAAACAAAAACAAAACAAACAAAAACCAACAAAACAAAGCAAAAAAAAAAAAAAAAAAACTTCTCAGATTTTTCCTTCAATGTCATCTGATTAACGAGAGACAAATCATGTGGTTTAAACATACTACTCCCACAATGGTGAATCAGGTGTAGAGTATCTGAGAGCTGTTCTAAATATGAATATGTGGAAGGAATATAGTCTAGCCTGTTGCATAATTCTGAAGCCCATCTTTTTGTAGCTTCAATTTCACTGATTAGGTACCCATTCCATGGATGATTGGTATTAATCCATAGACATGATGAGCACAGGTTTTGTCTCTAGTCTTTCAGTTTGGATTTTATTCTCTGATTTACATTTTGATTGTCTTGAAGAATGATGATAGCTTATAGTCACTATTTATATATTTTTCTCATTGTTGCAGCAACATACCTTATATTGATTTCCCCCCCCCTTTTTTTGTCTTTTTGTTTTTTGTTTTTGTTTTTGTTTTATGGTTTTTGGTTTTGGGGTTTTGGTTTTGTTGTTGTTGTTGTTGTTGTTGTTGTTGTTGTTGTTGTTTTTAAGACAGGGTTTCTCTGTATAGTCCTGGCTGTAGACTGGGCTGGCCTCGAACTCAGAAATCTGCCTGTCTCTGCCTCCAAAGTGCTGGGTTTAAAGGCTTGTGCCACCACTGCCTGGTTTATATAAACCTCTTAAGAGAGATTCATTTTAATTCACAGTTTCATAATATTATGTCCACAGTAAGTTTACCTTCATGTGTTTGGACAAAACACCATGCATTGTGATAATTCCATCCCTGGAAATATATAAACAGAATCTATTGCTCCTCATATGATCCCCAACAATAACTAAATTACAATCCCACAGTTCACCCAAAGGAAACAATGAGCTTTTTTCAGGTGACTTACAGAGCATGCTGAGGACTTATTGGTCACAGGATGGGTGACATGAAAGCTGCCACACTGCAGTGTCTGTGCCCAATGTGGATGATGGTTCACCATGGCCTTACAGATGGAACTCTTAGACAGTACACTTCTCCCAGCTGACACCTTAGATAAAATGGCTAGCACCTTCCTTGGATAAAATGGATTAATGGGGTTGCAGAAATCACATATACGACTATAGTGACCCACTCCACCCACAACTTTTTAACAGAATTTCCAGAATCAGAGGAACGTGTTCATCCAATAACACACTGAAAGCAAAGAGAGACAGGGCCAAGGACAAAATACAAGTGGAGACACACTGTGCCTTATCTTTTCCAGCCAGCTGCCAGGACTCAAGTCAATCGAACTTTCCAAAGGTGTTTCATCAAGTTATTTATTATCAAACAGTCAACACAAGAACCAATAAGGGAAGTTTTTCAGTCAAACCATATTGCAATAGAAACATTCATCTTTTTTTTTTTTAATCTTTTGTCATGTTTTGTTTTGTTTCAAACATCAGTGGCAGCAGAAGCACCAGTTCACTTGAAACTCAATAGAATACTTTGGATGTTCCTTATCTAGCCACTGCAATCCCACTAAGATTTTTCAACTAAGTTTCCTATGTGGGACTTCTTCTTAGCTTTCTCAATATAGTTCTTTAATTTGTAGCCTTACTATTTTATAGAGAACTTCTTGGTTTTTTGAAGAATTCAGTTTACTCTGGAGGTTTTAAAGACTTTGAAAGCATTACATAGTGCTGTATTTTCTTCTTTTTACCCTGACTTTTTGTGTTTATCCTGAAAAGTACTTTTCTTGTTATTGTTTTGGGTTTTTTGTTTGTTTTGTTTTGTTTTTGTTTACATTTTAAAAATTTATTATTGGATATTTTATTTACTTACATTCCCTATACTCTATCCCAGTTGGCCCTATGTAACTCCCCTATCCCATCACCTCTCCCTTACTTCTAAGAGGGTTCCTCCAACCCACCTACTCCCACCTCAATGCCCTGGCATTCCCCTACACTGGGGCATGAAGCCTTCACAGGACCAAGGGCCTCTCTTCCCATCGATGCAAGATAGGGCCATTCTCTGTTACATATCAAGCTGGAGCCATGGGCACCTTTCTTGTTGCTGAAGCTCTAGGTGTTCTGGTTGGTTGATATTGTTTGTCCTATGAGGTTGCAAATCCCTTCAGCTACTTCTGTCATTTTCCTAACTCCTCTATTGTGGCCCTCATGCTTAATCCAATGATTGCCAGCTGTGACCATGTGTATCTGTATTTGTCAGGCTCTGGCAGAGCCACTGAGGAATCATCTATATAAGACTCCTGTCAGCAAGCACTTCCTGCATCAGCAATAGTGTCTCTGTTTGGTGTCTGTATATGGGTAGATGGCCTTTCCTTCAGTCTCTACTTGACAGTTTGTTCCCGTATTCCTTTAGACAAGAGAAATTCTGGGTTATAAAATTTGGAGATGAGTAGGAGGCACCACCCCCTAACCAGATTTTATCTCCATAGGTTCTCCTTTACCTTTGTTGGGTATTTCAGTTAATGTCATCCCCAATGGGACCTGGGAGCATCTTGCATTCCTGGCATCTGGAACTTTCTGCAAGTTACCTCCTATTTCCCCCGAGTGTACACCATGTGTGGTCTTTGTGTGTGTGTGTGTCTGTGTGTGTCTGTGTGTTTCTAAGAGAGGGTTTCTCTGTGTAGCCATGGCTGTCCTGGAACTCACTCTGTAGACCATACTGGCCTCGAACTCAGAAATCCACCTGGCTCTACCTCCCAAGTGCTGGGATTAAAGGTATGAGCCACCACTGACTGGCATAGGCATATGTGGTGTTCTTTTGTGACTGGTTACCTCACTCAGGATGATTTTTTCTAGTTCTATCCATTTGACTGTGAAGTCCTTGTTTTTAACAGATGAGTTGTATTCCATTGTGTAAAATATACCACATTTTCTGTATCCATTCCTCTGTTGAGGGACTTCTAGGTTGTTTAAATAAATAAAGCTGCTATGAACATAGTGAACCATGTGTCCTTGTTATATGTTGGAGCATTTTTTGGGTATATGCCCAGGAGTGATGGAGCTGGGTCTAATTTTCTGATGAACTGCCAGACTGATTTCCACAATAGTTGTTCTAGGTTGTAATCCCACAAATAATAGATGAGTGTTTCTCTGTCTCCACATCCTCTCCAGCATCTGCTGTCATCTGTATTTTTTTTTAAATTTTATTTTAGCCATTCTGACTGGTATGAAGTGGAAACTCAATCACACAAGTTTTGACTTGCATCTCCCTGATGACTAAGGATGTTCAACATTTCTTTGGGTGCTTCTTGGCCATTCAATATTCCTCAGTTAAGCTCTGTTCAATATTCTCTGTTTAGCTCTGTTCATCATTTTTAATAGGGTTATTTGGTTCTCTGGAGTCTAACTTCTTTAATTCTTGGTATATATTGGATATTTGCCCTCTATCAGATGTAGGATTGGAAAAGATCCTTTCCCAATCTATTGGTTGCCATTTTGTACTATTGATAGTGCCCTTTGCCTTACAGAAACTTTGCAATTTAATGATATCACATTTGTCAATTGTTGATCTTAGAGCATTAGTCATTGGTGTTCTGTTCAGGAAATTTTCTCCAGTGCTCACATGTTTGTGGCTCTTCCCCCACTTTATCTTCTATTAGATTCAGTATATCTGGCTTTATAAGGAGGATTTTGATCCACTTGTACTTGAGCTTTGTACAATGAGATAAGAATGGATGGATGGTTGTTAGAGAAAATCAACAAGATAGATAAACTCTTAGCCAGACTAACTAGAGGGCACAAACACAGATTAACAAAATCAGAAATGAAAAGGGAGACATAACAAGTGAAATGAATTAAATTCTAAAAATCATCAGATACTACTCCAAAAGCCTATATTCATCAAAACTGGAAAATTTGGATGAAATGGACAATTTTCTAGACAGAAATGAAGTATCAAAGCTAAATTAGGCTCAGATAACCATCTAAACAGTTCCATAACCCTTAAAGTAATAGAAACCATCATTAAAAATCTCCTGGGGGGGGGATAAAAGCCCAGGACCAGATGGTTTTAGTACAGAATTCTATTCTTAGCTTCTTTGAAGTTCTCTGAACTTAAAAGGACCTAATACCAGTACTCTTCAAACTATTCTATGAAATAAAAACAGAAGGATACAGCCTAATTTGTTCTATAAGTCAAAATTATGCTTAAACCTAAACCACACAAATACCCAACAAAGAGGACTTCAGACAAATTACCCTTATGAATATTGATACAAAAATCTTCATTAAAATTCTTGCAAACCAAATCCAAGAATACATCAAAATAATCCTTCACCACAACCAAATCAGATTCATTCCAGGGATGCATGGGTGGTTAAATATATGGAAATCCATCAACATAATCCTTTATATAAATAAACTCAAAGGGAAATAAAACAAATGATCATCTTATTAGATGCTGATAAAGCATTTGACAAAAGTCAACAAAAGTCATTCCTTCGTGTTAAAAATCTTAGAAGGAACTAGAGAAAGTACCCAAGGAGCTAAAGTGGTGTGCAACCCTATAGGAGGAACAACAATATGAACTAACCAGTACCCCCAGAGCTTGTGTCTCTAGTTGCATATGTAGCAGAGGATGGCCTAGTAGGCCATCAATGTGAGGTGAGGTCCTTGGTCTTGTAAAGATTATATGCCCCAATGCAGGGAAATGACAGGCCAGGAAGTGGGAGTGGGTGGGTTGGGGAGCAGGGCAGGGTTTAGGGGACTTTTGGGATAGCATTTGAAATGTAAATGAAGAAAATATCTAATTAAAAAAAATGTCCTAGAAAGATCAGGAACCCAAGGCCTATACCTAAGCATAGTAAAAGCAATATGCAGCAAACCATTACCCAACATCAAACTAAATGGAGAGAACCTTGAAGCAATCCAACTAAAATCAGGGAACTAGACAATGCTGCCCACTCTCTTCCTATCTATTCAACATAGTACTTGAATTCCTAGCCAGAGCAATTAGATTAAAAAAGGAGGTCAAAGTGATACAATATGGAAAGGACAAAGTCAAAATATCACTATTTGTAGATGATATGATAGTTAAGTAACACCCAAAATTCCATCAGAGAAATCTAACAGCTGATAAAGAACTTCAGCAAAGTGACTGGGTATAAAATTAACAGAAACAAATGGGTGGCTTTACTCTACTCAAGGGATAAACAGGCTGAGAAAGCAATTAGGGAAACAACTTCCTTCATAATAGTCACAAATACTATAAAATACCTTTGTGTGGTGTGACTCAAGCCAAGCAAGTGAAAGATCTGTATGACAAGAACTTCTCGTCTCTGCAGAGAGAAATCGAAGAAGATCTGAGATGATGGAAAGGCTTCCTATGCTCTTGGATTAACAGAATTAATATAGAAAAATTGGCCATCTTGCTGAAATCAATCAACAGATTCAGTGCAATCCCCATTGTTAATCAGGGTTTCTATTTTTGCACTAACATCATGTCCAAGAAGCAAGTTGGGGAGGAATAAGTTTACTCAGCTTACACTTTCATGTTGCTGTTCATCACCAAAGGAAGTCAGGACTGGAACTCAAGCAGGTCAGGAAGCAGGAGCTGATGCAGAGGCCATGGAGGAATGTTATTTACTGGCTTGCTTACCCTCGTTTTCTCAGGCTGTTCTCTTATAGAACTGAAGACTACCAGCCCTTCACCCACAAGGATGTCTACACCCACAAGGGGCCCTTCCCCTTGATCACTAATTGAGAAAATGCCCCACATCTGGATCTCATGAAGGTATTTCCCCAGCTGAAGCTATTTTTCTGTGATAGCTCCAGCCTGTGTCAAGTTGACACACAAAAACAGCCAGTACACTTATTGAAATTCCAACTCATTTCTTCATAAAATTAGACAAAGCAAATTGCAAATTCATTTACAATAACCAAAAACTCAGGATAGAGAAAATATTCTCAACAATAAAAAATTCTGAGAGAATCACGATCCCCGTCCTCTAGCTCTGATTACAGAGCAATAGTGATAAAAACTGCATGGTAGTGGTACTGAAACAGGCAGTTAGATCAGTGGAATAGAATTTAATACCCAGAAATGAACCCACAGAACAATGTTCACTTGATCTTTGACAAAGGAGCTAAATTCATCCAGTGGATAAAAAAACAGCGTTTTGTTTGTTTGTTTGTTTTGTTTGTTTCATTTTGTTTTTTGGGTTTTGTTTGTTTGTTTGTTTGTTTTGTTTTGCTTTTTGTTTTTGTTTTTTATCCCAATTTTTTATTAGGTATTTTCTTCTTTCACATTTCAAATGCTATCCCTAAAGTCCCTCATACCCCCCCCCCCTGAATCCCCTACCCACCCTCTCCCAGGTCTTGGCCCTGGTGTTCCCCTGTATTGGGGCATATAAAGTTTGCAAGACCTAGGGGCCTCGCTTCCCAATGATGGCCAACTGGGCCATCTTCTGCTACATATGCAGTGTGAGGGTTTGTATATTCTTGGACCAGAGAGTGACACCATTTGGAGGTGTGGCCTTGTTGGAATGGGTGTGACCTCGTTGGAGTAGGTGTGTTACTGTGGGTGTGGGCTTAAAACTCTCACCCCAGTTGCCTGGAAGTCAGTCTTCCACTAGCAGCCTTTGGATGAAGACAAAGAACACTCAGCTCTGCCTGTGCCATGGCAGCCTGGATGCTGCCAAGCTCCCACCTTGATGATAATGGACTGAACCTCTGAACTTATAAGCTAGCCCCAATTAAATGTTGTTTTTTGTTGTTTTTGTTTTTGTTGTTGTTGTTTGTTTTTTATAAGAATTGCTTTGGTGTCTGTTCACAGCAGTAAAACCATAACTACGACATGCCCCTAGAGACACGAGCTCTGGGGGTACTGGTTAGTTCATATTGTTATTCCACCTATAGGGTTGCAGACACCTGTAGCTCCTTGGATACATTCTTTGACTCCTTCATAGGGGTCCCTGTGTTCCATCCAATAGCTGATTGTGAGCATCCACTTCTGTGTTTACCATGAACTGTCAGAGCCTCAAAAGAGACAGTTATATCAGGGTCCTTTCAGCAAAACCTTGCTGGCATATGCAATAGTGTCTGCGTTTGGTGGCTGATTATGGGATGAATCCCCGAGTGCAGGGATGGTCTCTGGATGGTCCATCCTTTCATCTCAGCTCCAAACTTTGTCTCTGTAACTCCTTCCATGGGTGTTTTGTTCCAAATTTTAAGAAGGGGCGAAGTGTGCACATTTTGGTCTTCTTTCTTCTTGAGTTTCATGTGTTTTGCAAATTGTATCTTGGGTATTCTAAGTTTGTGGGCTAATATCCACTTATCAGTGAGTACATATCATGTGAGTTCTTTTGAGATTGAGTTATCTCACTCATGATGATACCCTCCAGATCCATACATTTGCCTAAAAATTTCATAAATCCATTGTTTTTAATAGCAGAGTAGTACTCCATTGTGTAAGTGTACCACATTTTCTGTATCCATTCCTCAGTTGAGGGACATCTTGGATCTTTACAGCTTCTGGCTATTATAAATAAGGCTGCTATGAACATAGTGGAGCATGTGTTCTTATTACCAGTTGGAACATCATCTGGATATATATCCAGGAGAGGTATTGCGGGATCCTCCAGTAATACTATGTTAAATTTTCTGAGGAACCTCCAGACTGATTTTCAGAGTGGTTGTACAAGCTTGCAATCCCACCAACAATGGAGGAGTGTTCTTTTTCTCCCCATCCTCACCAGCATCTGCTGTCACCTGAATGTTTTATCTTAGCCATTCTGACTGGAGTGAAGTGGAATCTCAAGGTTGTTTTGATTTGCATTTCCCTTAGTATTACATATGTTGAACATTTTTCAGGTGCTTCTCAGCCATTCTGTATTCCTCAGTTGAGAATTCTTTGTTTAGCTCAGTGCCCCATTTTTTTAATGGGGTTATTGGATTTTCTGGAGGCTACCCTCTTGAGTTCTTTATATATATATTGGATATTAGTCCCCTATCTGATTTAGGATTGGAAAACATACTTTCCCAATCTGTTGGTTGCCTTTTTGTCTTATTGACAGTGTCTTTTGCCTTACAGAACTTTTGCAATTTTATAAAGTCACATTTTAAATTCTTGATGTTACAGCACAAGTCATTGGTGTTCTATTCAGGAATTTTTCCATATTTTTGAGGCTTTTCCCTACTTTCTCTTCTATAAGTTTCAGAGTCTCTGGTTTTATGTAGAGTTTCTTGATCCATGTAGATTTGACCTTAGTACAAGGAGATAAGAATGGGTCAATTTGCATTCTTCCACATGATAACTGCCAGTTGTGCCAGTACCATTTGTTGAAAATGCTGTCTTTTTTCCACTGGATGGTTTTAGTTCCCTTGTGACCATAAGTGTGTGGGTTCATTTCTGGGTCTTGAGTTCTATTCAATTGGTCTGCCTGTCTGTCACTATACCAGTACCATGCAGTTTTTACCAAAATTTCTCTGTAGTACAGCTTGAGGTCAGGCATGGTGGTTAATAGTAAAAACAGTGTTTTTAACAAAAGATGCTGGTTCAACTTGTGGTCAGCATGTAGAAGAATGCAAATTAGTCTTTTTTTTTTTTTTTTTTAAACTAGATATTTTCTTTATTTACATTTCAAATGTTATCCCCTTTCCTAGATTCCCCTCTGAAAATCCCCTCTCCCATCCCCCTCATACCCTTGCTCTCCAACCCAAGCACTGCTGCTTTCTGGCACTGGTATTCCCATACATTGGGGCATAGAACCTTCACTGGACCTAGGGCCTCTCCTTCCAGTTTTCAACCAACCAGGCCATCCTCTGCTACATATGTAGTTAGAGTCATGTGCCCCACCACGTGTTTTCTTTGATTGGTGGTTTAGTTCCAGAGAGCTCTGGGAGTACTGGTTAGTTCATATTGTTATTGCTCCTATGGTGCTGAAAACCCCTTCAGCTCCCTGGGTACTTTTTAAAACTCCTTCATTGGGGTTCCTGTGCTCTGTCCAGTGGATGGCTGTGTTTTTATCTCCTTGTTTGTTTGTTTTCCTTTTCCCTTCCCTTCCCTTCCCTTCCCTTCCCTTCCCTTCCCTTCCCTTCCCTTCCCTTCCCTTCCCTTCCCTTCCCTTCCCTTTCTTTCCATTTCCTTTCCTTCTCTTCCCCTTCCTTCCTTCCCTCCTACCCTTCCTTCCTTCCTTCCTTCCTTCCTTCCTTCCTTCCTTCCTTCCTTCCTTCCTTTCCTTTGCTTTCTTTTCTTTCTTTTGTTCTTTACTTTTTCTTTCTTTCTTTTCTTTTCTTTCTTTCTTTCTTTCTTTCTTTCTTTCTTTCTTTCTTTCTTTCTTTCTTTTTTTTTTTTTTGAGAGTCTCAGCCAGCTATTGGAAATACTTGTATTTTTTTTCACTCAAACTTGGCTGCTTTTTGTTGCACTTAGATTTCATTTCAAGACTCAAAAAAGACTTTCGGATTGACCCATTTCTTTACAGTTATATCAATGTCAGTGAATAGAAATAGCTGGCCATTCACCCGATTTGCATGTCATCGTTTCACAGCTCTATCCATTTCCTTAACATTTCTTTTTTTCTTTTCTTGTGCCCTGATTTCAAGTTTGATGATGTTCATGATCTTCACCCAAACTCCCATCCACAATACCTACATATAAATCATAAAAGCCCAGATCAAGCTAATATAAAACAACATCTTACTGATAAAAAATGACATATTTAAATTCCTTTCCATTGACTTTATGTTTTTATGTTATCCTCCCATCAAACATATCCTATTAAGTAATTAAGACACAATAATATCACTGGAGTTTTGGATTTGCCTATCTTTGCTATTTTATGGGCCATAATTGCATTACCCATAAAAGATTAATACAATGTCATGCTTAAAATGCACATCCAGGAATGAATAAAACATTTTTCATAATGTGAAATTAGGAAGTCATCTTCTTATTATCTTCAAAACTCTCCCAACTACCTGGTCTGAAAGCAACATTTTTTACCTTTTTCTAGTAGCCAATGCTATATCCAAATAACTGTCAATATCTGTATGTGTGAAAACTGATGTTTTTGTTTGTTTGTTTGTTTGTTTGTTTTTAAATAAATTCATATGACTTGGCCTTCCATTTCTGTAAGTTCTTCACTGGGTTAGTTTATCGGTGTCATTTAGCACATAATGGATAAAAGCCTGGCAATGATCTATTCTGAATAGAAACTCATCCCTGTGGCTTCTAGTCCACTTTGCAATTCACTGAACCCTGGGTCAGTTGAAGATTCTTTACACTTGTAACCTGTTCATGTGGCCTGGGATTTTTTACTTCAAGTACTGTTCTGTGAATAAGAATATGAATAGAGTAAGCCTAAAATTATAATACCTGTAAAATTTGATCTCCAAAACCACTTACCATCATTTCTACACTCTATGATTACACACAGTTTCAAGAGGAAGGAAATGGATTCATTTTGTAAAGAAAGTATATCAATATTAAGAGACTAAAATATAGGCTCCGAAGCATAGTTAAAACCAACCTTAGAAAATTCAGTGTGATCACACTTTGTTTAATCCATGGACATGTTCTTATCTGTTTGGCTCTGTAGTTTAGACATTCCTTAGAACTATTACTTTCATCTCATGCAAATGTCTTTATTCCTTTTGTGGATGTTTATTTTAAGCACAATATTGCTACATTCTTTTATCAGTTGGGGCTTAAGAAAATAGATAGACAAATCCACACCTCAGGTGAATTTGTTTTGTTTTGTTTTGTTTTAATATGCTTTCAGTTTTAATGATATCAATCATACATTGATTCACATGTATCATTCAATCAGATTCTGATTCTTAACCTCTATCTTTTCCTAATTGCTTTTCTTAACATATTACAATTACATATTTATTGCATATTTTCTTTTCTTTTTTTAGAGAAATTCTTCATTTACATTTCAAGTGTTATCCCAAAAGTCCCTACACCCAGCCCCCACCCTGTTCCCCTACCCACCCCCTCCCACTATTTGGCCCTGGCATTCCCCTGTACTGGAGCATATAAACATTGCTAGACCAAGGGCATTTTTTCCCCAATAATGGCCAACTAGGCCATCTTCTAATACATATGCAGCTAGAGACATGAGCTCTGGGGGTTCTGATTAGTTCATATTGTTGTTCCATCAATATGGGTTGCAGACCCCTACAGCTCTTGGGTACTCTCTAGCTCCTACAATGGGGACCCTGTGTTCTGCCCTATAAATGGTTGTGAGCATCCACTCCTGTATTTGTCAGGGACTGTTAAAGCCTGCCAGGAGACAGCTATAACAGGGTCCTTTCAGCAATATCCTGCTGATGTGTGCAGTAGTGTCTGTATTTGGTGGATGATTATGTGATGGATCACCCGGGTGGGGCATTCTCTGGATGGTCCATCCTTTCATTTAGTTGCAAACTTTGTTTCTGCACCTCCTTCCATGCATATTTTAACCCCTATTATAGAAAGGAATGAAGTATCCACGCATTGGTGATTCTTGATTTTCTTGTGTTTTGGAAATTGTATCTTGGGTATTCTAGGATTTTGGGCTAATATCCGCTTAGCAGTGAGTACATATTAAGTGACTAGTTTTGTGATTAGGTTACCTCACTCAGGATGATATCCTCCAGATACATCCATTTAGTCAAGAATTCCATAAATTCATTGTTTTTAATAGCTGAGTAGTACTCCATTGTGTATCCATTCCTCTGTTGAGGGACATCTGGGTCTTTCCAGCTTCTGGCTATTATAAATAAGGCTGCTATGAACATAGTGGAGCATGTGTCCTTGTTACCGGTCAGAATATCTTCTGGGTATATGCCCAGTAGAGGTATTGCTGGATCTTAAGGTAGTACTATGTCCAGTTTTCTGAGAAAGGGCCAGACTGATTTCTAGAGTGGTTGTACCAGCTTGCAATCCCACCAACAATGAAGGAGTGTTCCTCTTTCTCCACATCCTCGCCAGCATCTGCTGTCACCTGAATTTTTGATTTTAGCCATTCTGACTGGTGTAAGGTGGAATCTCAGGGTTATTTTGATTTGCATTTCTCTGATGATTAAGGATTTCAAACATTTTTTAAGGTGCTTCTCAGCCATTTGGCATTGTTCAATTGAGAATTCTTTGTTTAGCTCTGTAACCCATTTTTTAATGGGGTTGTTTGAATTTCTGGTGTTAAGCTTCTTGAGCTCTTTGTAAATATTGGATATTAACCTCCTATCAGATTTAGGATTGGTAAAAATTCTTCCCCAATCTGTTCGTGGCCTTTTTGTCTTATTGACAGTATCTTTTGCTTTACAGAGCTTTGCAATTTTATAAGGTCCCATTTGTCGATTGGTGATCTTACAGCACAGACCATTGGTGTTCTGTTTAGGAATTTTACCCCTGTGCCCATATCTTCTAGGGTTTTCCCCACTTTCTCCCCTATGAATTTCAGTGTTTCTGGTTTAATGTGGAGGTATTTGATTCACTTAGACTTGAGCTTTGTACAAGGAGAAAGGAATGAATCAATTCACAATCTTCTGCAGTTGTGCCAGCACCATTTATTGAAAATGCTGTCTTTTTTCCACTGGGTTGTTTTGGCTCCCTTGTCGAAGATAAGGTGACCCAAGATATGTGGGTTCATTTCTGGGTCTTCAATTATATTCCATTGGTCTACCTGTCTGTTGTCATACCAGTAACATACAGTTTTTATCACAATTGCTCTGTAGTACAGCTTGAGGGCAGGCATGGTGATTCCACCAGAGGTTCTTTTATTGTTGAGATGGTTTTTGCTATCCTAGGTTTTTTATTATTCCAGATGAATTTGCAAATTGCTCTTTCTATCTCAGTGAAGAATTGAAGTGGAATTTTGATGGGGATTGGGTTGAATCTGTAGATTGCTTTCGGAAAGATAGCCATTTTGACTATATTAATCCTGCCAATCTATGAGCATGGGAGATCCTTCCATCTTCTGAGATCTTCTTCAATTTCTTTCTTCAGAGACTTGAAGTTCTTCTCATACAGATCTTTCACTTCCTTCCTTAAAGTCACACCAAGGTATTTTATATTATTTGTGACTATTGTGAAGGGTGTTGTTTCCCCAATTTCTTTCTCATGCAGTTTATCTTTTGTGTAGAGAAAGGCCACTGATTTCTTTGAGTTAATATTATAGTCAGCTACTGCACTGAAGCTGTTTATCAGTTTTAGGAGTTCTCTGGTAGAATCCTTAGGATCACTTACATATACTATCATATCTGCAAATAGTGATATTTTGACTTCTTCCTTTCCAATTTGTATCCCCTTGATCTCCTTTTGTTGTCGAATTGCTCTGGCTAGGACTTCAAGTACTATATTTAATAGGTAGGGAGAACATGGGCAGCCTTGTCTAGTCCCTGATTTTAGTGGGATTGCTTCCAGCTTCTCTCCATTTACTTTGATGTTGGCTACTGGTTTGCTGTAGATTGCTTTTATTATGTTTAGGTATGGGCCTTGAAAACCAGATCTTTCCATGTCTTTTAACATGAATGGGTGCTGGATTTTGTCAAATGCTTTCTCATCATCTAAGGAGATGATCATGTGATTTTTGTCTTTGATTTGTTTATATAGTGGATTACATTGATGGATTTCCGTACATTAAACAAACCCTGTGTCCATGTGATGAAGCCTACTTGGTCATGGTGGATGATCGTTTTGATGTGTTCTTGGATTCGGTTTGCGAGGATTTTATTGAGTATTTTTGCATCAATATTCATAAGGGATATTGGTCTAAAGGTCTCCTTCTTTGTTGGAACTTTGTGTGGTTTAGGTATCAGAGTAATTGTGGCTTTGTAGAACGAATTGGGTAGAGTACCTTATATTTATATTTTGTGGAATAGTTTGAGGAGAGTTGGAATTAGGTCTTCTTAGAAGGTCTGGGAGAACTCTGCACTAAACCCATCTGGTCCTGGGCTTTTTTTGGTTGGGAGACTATTAATGAGTGCTTCTATTTCTTTAGGGGAAATGGGACTGTTAAGATTGTTAATCTGATCCCGATTTAACTTTGGTACTTGGTATCTGTCTAGGAAGTTGTCCATTTCATCCAGGTTTTCTAGTTTTGTTGAGTATAGGTTTTTGTAGTAGGATCTGATGATGTTTTGGATTTCTTCAGGATCAGTTGTTATGTCTCCTTTTTCATTTCTGATTTTGATAATTCGGATACTGTCCCTCTTCCCTCTAGTTAGTCTGGCTAAGGGTTTATCTATCTTGTTGATTTTCCCAAAGAACCAGCTCCTGGTTTGGTTGATTCTTTGATTAGTACTTTTTATTTCCACTAGGTTGAATGTAGCTTCCCTTACATTTGGAGCAGAGATATTTAGAATTGAGAGTTCATTTTGGTGGATTTTGCCTTTTATGAGTATGAAGTGCCCTTCCTTGTCTTGTCGATAACTTTGGGTTGGAAGTCAATTTTATTTGATATTAGAATGGCTACTCCTGCTTGTTTCTTCGATCCATTTGCTTGGAAACTTGTTTTCCAGTCTTTTACTCTGAGGTAGTGTCTGTCTTTGTCTCTGAGGTGGGTTTCCTCTAAGGAGCAAAATGTGGGGTCTTGTTTGTGTAGCCAGTCTGTTAGTCTATGCCTTTTTATTGGGGAATTGAGTCCATTGATGTTAAGAGAAATCAAAGAAAAGTTAGTGTCATTTCCTGTCATTTTTTATGTTAAATTTGGGAGTCTGTTCTTGTGGCTGTCTTCCTTTAGTTTTGTTAAAAGATTACTTTCTTAATTTTTCTAGGGTGTAGTTTCCTTCTTTGAGATGGTGTTTTCCCTTTATTATCCTTTGAAGGGCTGGATTCGTGGAAAGATATTGAGTGAATTTAGTTTTGTCCTGGAAATCTTTGGTTTCTCCATCTATGGTAATTGACAGTTTTGCTGGGTATAGTAGCCTGGGCTGGCATTTGTGTTCTCTTAGTGTCTATATAACATCTGTCCAGGATCTTCTGGCTTACATATTCTCTAGTGAGAAATCTGGAGTGATTCTAATAGGCCTGCCTTTATATGTTACTTGACCTTTTTCCCTTACTGCTTTTAATATTCTATCTTTATTTAGTGCATTTGTTGTTTTGATATTTATGTGTTGGGAGGAATTTCTTTTCTGGTCCAGTCTCTTTGGAGTTCTGTAAGCTTCTTGTATGTTCATGGGCATCTATTTCCTTAGGTATGGGAAGTTTTCTTCTATGATTTTGTTGAAGATATTTGATGGCCCTTTAAATTGAGAATCTTCATTCTCATCTACTCCTATTATCCATAGGTTTGGTCTTTTCATTGTGTCCTGGATTTCTTGCATGGTTTGAGTTAGTATCTTTTTGCATTTTGCGTTTTCTTTGATTGTTGTGTCCATGATCTCTATGGAATCATCTGCACCTGAAATTCTCTCTTCTATCTCTTGTATTCTGTTGCTGATGCTCACATCTATGGTTCCTGATTTCTTTCCTAGGGTTTCTATATCCAGTGTTGTCTCTTTTGGGGTTTTCTTCAGTGTTTCTACCTCCATTTTTAGATCTTTTATTCAATTCCAGCACCTGTTTGGTTGTGTTTTCCTTTAGTTCTTTAAGGGATTTTTGCGTTTCTTCTACCTGTTTAGCAGTGTTTGCCTGTAGCTCTTTGAGGGCTTCTACTTGTTTAGCAGTGTTCTCTTGTGATTCCTTGAGGGATTTTTGTATTTCCTCTTTAATGGCTTCTACCTTTTTAGCAGTGTTCTCGTGTAGGTCCTTGAAAAAATTTTGTTTTTCCTCTTTAAGGGCTTCTGCTTGTTTAGCATTGTTCTCATGTATTTCTTTAAGTGTGTTATTAACGTCCTTCTTATGATCTTCTACCATCATGATGAGATATGATTTAAAATCTGTGTCTTGCATTTTTGGTATGGTGGGGTATCCAGGACTCCTTGCAGTGGGTGTACTGGGTTCTGATGATGCCCATTGTTCTTGCTTTCTGTTAGTGAGATTCTTACGTTTGCCTTTCGCCATCTGGATATTTCTGATGTTAATGTCCAAGCTGTCACTGGTTTGAGCTTGATCCTCCTGTGATTCTGTTAGTCTCTGACAGCACTTCTGGTAGTCCAACTCCCCCTAGAGATCCAGTGATCAGAGCACTCTCTGAAGGTATGCTCTACACATGGAAGTCCAGCGTCTAGCAGACTGAAGCTCTGATCCACTTCCTGAGTTCTAGGGTCAGAACTCTCCCAGCAGGCTACCTCTGTTCTCAAGTCTCGAGGTGATCCCACGGTCCCGTAATCCAGAGGTGATCTTAATGTCCTGAGGTGTGGAGAGCACACAGAGGGCCTTAGCCGTCTCTGCTGGGTGCAGAGGGAAGATGGCGGGTGTGGTCCTGACTGGGAGAGGTCCCAATTTCCTTTTGGGCAGAGTTCCTCTGTTCCTGCTGCTGCTGAAACTGGACACTTCTTGATTTCAAAGCCTTCGATGCTCTCCACTCACATGTAACCCTGAGGTGTACCTAATGACCTGGGGTGTGGAGAGTGCACAAGCGGCCCTAGTGGCCTCTGCTGGGTTCAGAGAGGGATTATGGCGGGCCTATTGCATATTTTCAAAATGACACATATGTAATATAAACAGGCCCTTAGTGTTTTACATCTATCCACTTCATTGTCAGACATTAGAATTTAAAGACTTTGAATTCCTCACAGTAATCATGATCTGTCACACACCCACAGGTCTCTGACCAGCAGAGATGGTGGGAAGAAATGACACAAGGACGCCAAGGCAGGTTCAGAGCAGCTTGCCTTCACAGCTTCTGCTTTATTCTGTTTCTCTCTCTCTCTCAGGTTTCACACAGCTGCAGCTGTTCACTCACTCTCTATGGTCTCTCTTATGCTGGTCTGGTCTCTCTAACACTGGTCCGGTCTCTCTCACCTCATCTGGGGCTGCCCTCAATTTATACTTCCATTCACTCACGTCAACTCACATCACCCTATCATAGAGACACACGTCCAAGGCAGCATTCATGATTGGCTGATAGAATGGTATAGCAAGATGTTGCGCTAATCTCTCCAATGAGTTACATGTGCTACTTTTATTGTGTATGACTGAGACTGAGGTAAACAAGCAAGGTCACAGGGCTTAGCAAAGAGCCAGGGCACCATTTTTGGCCCATGCGGCTGCTCCCGCTCCCTACATCTCCCCCTTTTTGTTTAAATAAGAGCTCCGGGAGTGCATCTGTCTTAGATTGTCCCAATTGGAACTCCCTCCTTACCTCCGGGACTGCATCTGCCTTAGGTTGTACTGACAAGGGGTTCCCCCTACCCATCATCAAGACCCATGCAGCTTTTATAGCACAGGCCTCTTGTCTTAGGTTGGTGGGACCCTTGCATCAGAATCCTACCCGTCACTGATTGACGGTCCAGTATAGGTTGGTAGGGTTTCCATCAGAATCTTACCTGTCTCTGATTAAAGGTCCAGCATATTGAGCCAAATTTTGGGGTGAGCCTCCAGTCTCTATAGCTGCCATCACTTGTATCAGAACACGTGGGTCTGCCTTAGCTTGCCTTCACATGCACACTATTTACCAAATCATTCTTCCATACACACAACAATCAAAAGGAATGCCCAATATCCTACCTCCGTTCTTAAGTATGTTGGGGGTTCCACAAGCCATCTCTGACCACTGCTGCAGAGTTGCCATCTCCACATGGTTTTTGTTCACTGCAATAATGGATGCTCTTACCTCCTTCATTTTACTGTCAAACTCATGGTTCCAGGTTCTTAACAACATCTTTCCAATTTCTCAGGAGAATTGGGCTGCATGAGAAGAATTCTGATACTGCATAGAAGAGGTTATACAAACTCCAAACATATAACTTACACAGGAAAGAAAGACCATTAGATAAGAACATGTTTAACATTATTTTCTATTCTATTACTAACTAAAAGGAAAAATGGTGGTACCACACACACACAGGGGTAAGCTCAAAACTATATTATCTCTATTACTACAATTTACTTTTTCAGAGGTTTCAAAGATATAACACACTAGGATCTGCACGAAGAGGTACTGGAAGGGGGAGTGCTTTCACAATCCTCCATAATTCCTGCTCTTCCCCTATTGTCATCGTTATCTGTAGGAATAG
The DNA here is from genome assembly GCA_902729485.2 of Mus minutoides. Taxonomy (NCBI): domain Eukaryota; kingdom Metazoa; phylum Chordata; class Mammalia; order Rodentia; family Muridae; genus Mus; species Mus minutoides. Next base: position 2,435,492 of record LR753314.1, read on the forward strand.
CAATCCGAATGTTGTCAGCTTCTTCGGGGCCATCTTTCTTCTGTAGCTCATCTTCTTTCCACAGCCATATCAGATGTTCAGGCACCCAAATATGATTCTCCTGATCTTGTGGAAAAACACATACTGCTCCCCTCGTCCATGTAACAGGATCAAGGCCCCTCCATTGCCCGGAGTGGACATCTTTCCACTGCACCTTACAGATTGAAGCAGTTGTGAGGCACAATGCCTTTTGGTGGCACAAAGGTCATGGGAGTCCAAATTTTTTTTTAAAAATTAAGAATGAAAGTAGCTATATTTAATTTATCTTTAGGGGATTTAAATTGCATCCCTATTCCCCCTTTTTGTTTAAATAAAATATGTTTCATGGTAGCATTGGCACGTTCCACTATACCCTGACTTTGGGGTTTATAAGGCAAACCATGGCTAATTTCAATGCCTAGGGCATGACAAAAATTCATGAATTTTTGAGAAGTATAGGCTGGTCCATTATCTGTTTTTATCTTTTTGGAATGCTCCAAGAAGGAAAAGCTTGCCAACAATGCCAAATTACATGTTGTGTTTTTCTCCCACATGGGCAAAGATCATGCCTGAACAGGTGTCAACCAACACATACACATATTTAAGAGTGCCGAAATCTGAAACATGGGTCACATCCATTTCCCAAATCATTAAAGGTTTAATGCTTCTAGGATTTACTCCTACACTTCTCTGAGGTAACAAGGAAAGAGTGCCCACATTTTAAAACAATATCCCTAGCTTGTTTTTGGGAAATTGGAAACTTTAATCTTAAAGACTGGGCATTTACATGAAATTGTCTATGAAATTCCTGGGCTCGTTGCAGTGCAGAGACCAGGACAAATTGAAAGACTACACGTGTTTTGGTGTCTGCTATTGAATTGCCCTCTGCTATGGGCACAGGGAGGCCCGTATGAGCTCTAATATGAATGACACTAAATGGATGCTTTCTTTCCCAGATACATCTTTTTAGTGTAGACAACAATTCACACACGGTGGAGGTATGTTTAATCAGGCCCACAGTTTCCAATTGTTGAACTGCTTGTAATACATATTTAGTATCTGATATTAAATTGAAGGGATTTGGATACTCCAAGAACATCTGTAAAACTGCATTTAATTCCACTACTTGAGCTGATTGATAAGGAAACAAATGAATATTCGGTTCCTTTCCTTCTACATACACTACTCCAACTCCACCTTTTGAGCCATCTGTGAAGATATTCATGGCTCCTGTAATAGGTTCTTTTATTGTAATCTTAGGAAAAATAATGGGGTTGTGCATGACAAATTACATACAAGGACTGGAAGGATAATGATTATCACATTTTCCTACCATGCTAGTACATAATGTGGCCCATTCATTATTTGTGGCTGCTATTTGTTTGGGAGTATAGGGTGTAACTATCACATCTGGCTGCTTGCCAAAAACACCTAAACTCCTTTTTAGTCCTTTCATAATTAATTGCGCCACACTCTCAGGGTACAAAAGTAATACCTTGGCAGGTGAATGGTGTAAATAAACTCACCCTAGGGGTCCTGTTTGCCACAGGACACCAGTAGGTGATAAATCGTTAGCAAGAATACTAAATAAGATGGGTTGGGTAGAATCAATGTGGTCTACCTGAGCCTTGGCCAAACAATCTTCAACCTGTTGTAAACTTTTTCGGCCTTCCCCTACAAAGCTAGGGGAATTTAAATCTGAATTTCCTTTTAAAATCTCAAATAAAGTTTGCAATATAATATTAGGGATTTTGCAATATGGTCTGATTCCATTAATATCTCCTAACAATTTCTGAAAATCATTTAATGTAGACAATTTATCTACACGCAATGTCAATTTCAAAGGCTCTATCATACTATCAGATAATCTTGTCCCTAAATAATTCTTTATTTTATCTTGTTGTACCTTCTCTGGAGCTATGCTCAGGCCCCAGTTTTCCAACAATTGTACTATATGATGATATGTCTCATTAACCACAGTATCTGTTCTACCACAAATAAATAAATCATCCATACAATGGTATATAAGGACATCTGGAAACTGCTGCCTCACAGGTTTTAAGGCTTTATCCACATACATTTGGCATAGAGTAAGACTGTTTGCCATGCCTTGTGGCAAAACCATCCATTCATATTGGGCATCAGGACTAGAATGATTAGTGGAAGGTAATGTGAATGCAAAATTATCTGTATCCACTGGATGCAATGGAATGGAGAAAAAGCATTTTTTTTTAACTCAGTAATAAGTGTGGGCCAATTTCTTGGCAATGTTGATATAACTGGGAGGCCCAAATTTACTGATCCCATAACCTCCATAACTGCATTAACTGCTGTCAAATCATGCAACAATCTCCATTTACCAGACTTCTTTTTTATTACAAAAATAGGTTTATTTCAAGGGGATGTAGATTCCTTCAAATGGCCTGCATCTAGCTGCTCTTTATCTAAGGTGTAGGCTGCTATTAGCTTTTCTTTAGGCAGGGGCCACTGAAGAACCCACACTGGCTGATTCTGTTTCCATTTGATTGGTATTTGATCAGTGGTCCCTAGGAAAAATCCAGCCCAATTCTCCCTTCATGTTTTGAAACTTGTATAGGAGATGTTTGGCCATCCTCATTTTCTTCCAACCATTTACCTAATTTATAATTCCTCTCACTATAGTCATGCTTTGTGAGCTATAATTGCCCTTGGAAACAAGTTTAGCTCCCATTTGTTGCATGGTATCTCTCCCCCACAAGGGTATTAGTATATTTAGGACAAAAGGCTGAAAACTCCCTTGATGGACTTCCTCATCTTCTCATTTCAGAAAGCTGGCACTGCAATGTGGAGCTGATGACTGGATGGGTTATAATGAAGGCCAATCAGCTGCTTTAATAATACTTCTATCTGCCGCTGTATCTAGCAAACCCCAAATATTGACTTTTTAAACTTTTAATTTATGCAGAGGTCGTTCTCCAAGACCCATGGAAAACCATACTCCTGGATTTCCATTAGAACCAAAACCCTTCTTACCTCTTATTATTCCTTTTGTAGGGAATTTAGCATGATGACTAGCGAGTAATAAAATCTCAGCTATCCTATCACCATGGGAAATGGCAGATATTCCCCAAGGGGAGGAAAGCAGAATTTTAACCTTTCCTTCATAATCCGGGTCTAATGCCCCAGGATGAACAAGCAAACCTCTTAAGGCTGTAGAAGCCCCACTGTATTCTCTGGAAGGGGTTCTGTAAAATCAGAGTCTACAGTTTGAACTCCCATTTGAGGGATTAGTATGAGTCTGGTGGTGGCATAGACATCCGATCCTGCGCTTCCTGTTGTGGCTCTCTGAGGGCTGCTCTCAGATGAGGGCATCTGCCTATTTGCTGTAGACTGGGCCATTCGGTGGGCGTCTGCCTATTTGCTGTAGACTGGGCCATTCGGTGGGTGTCTGCTGGAGTGCTCCATATATTTGAGGGCCCTGGAGCAGAGGGCCCCATGCCCCATTTTTTGGCCTGGCTCCTGAGTGTACTGAATCAAAGAGTGTCCTTCCACATCCCATCTAGATTTGCATTCCCTTGCCCAATGTTTGCCTTTACAGCATCCCAGGCATAATCTTAGAGGTCTGGCTGGCACATCACCAGCTGTTCCAGATCGATTAGGACAATATTTCTTAGAATGTCCTGGTTGGCTACATGTAAAACATCCTCCTGTAGTTTCTTTGGCCACAGACTGACTTCTTTTACCCTTTTGCCCTGCTAATATAGCAGCTGCCAATCCTTCATTGGTAAGGGGAGATTGAGATTCCACCACATCTCTGCAAACCTTTAGCCAAACATCCAATGTTTTATTTTTGTAAGGTCTAATAGCATCTCGGCATGCCTTATTAGCTTGCTCATAGGCTAGCTGCTTCACGAGTGGCATAGCAGCATCCACGTCAGGGAAAACCCTACCTGCAGTTTCCACCATGTGGGCCAGAAAATCTGCAAATTTCTTGTCATTTCTCTGTATCACCTTGGACAATGAAGCTCCTAAATTTCCTGACCCTGACAGCATTTTCCATGCCTTACTGGCACAGTTGTTAATCTGCTCATATACCTGAAAAGAATATCCTGTTTGATTGTTAGAAAAATTTCCTTGTCCCATTAGCATGTCTTTTCCTCAGGCAGGTTGTCCATTGGCAGCATTTACTGCTGCTTTTTCCATTGCATACTCCAAATAGGCTGCCTTCCAATTCAAATAATCTCCTCCAGACAACACTGCCTTGCAGGTATTCTGTCAGTCGAATGGAGTCATGCAAAAATCTATGTAATCCCTCCACTTGACCTATGGTAAAGGCTGCCTGCATTCCATACGTAGACACTGATTCTTTTAGTCTTTGAATCTCTTTCCAATCAAGGGGCTCATGATAACTGTTCCCTTGTTGATCCTGGAACACAGGGAAAGCACCCACCTCACAGGGTAATTGCTCCCACACCAGGGCGTGCCTACTGCACTTTCCTCCTTTATTCATCTTCTGATCTGCAGGGGGGAGGGGAGTTGGTAAAAGTGGTGCTGACGGTTTAGGGGTCTTTCCTTTCTGATTTTAATTTTGCTCATTCTTTTAATTAACTCATCTTCACTTTCAATATTGCTATCAGAACTCTCATCAGTATCAGACCTAGAATTGTCTTCTCTACTCCTCCTTCTCTTACTTTTCGCTGTCCCCTCTTGGTTACTGCGCTGAGACACAAGTTCCCTGACTTCCTCCAAGGCATCACTTCCCTTCTCTATCTCAACTGCATACCTCCCCATTTTATCTCTCAGGCCTGATTTTACTAAGTTCCAAATTGCCAGTGTGCTGTGCGGCAATGGTGTAACTGAGTACACTGCCTGTAAATCCTGTCTCAATCAGTCCCAGCTAGAGAGATTCACACAGCCTTCCTCCAAGAACCAAGGGGCTTCATATGTCATGGTTTCTAGAAACTGACTCACTGTATCTGGTTTTAATTTAATTTCCCTTCTCTTAAGGAGCTTAATAATTTCATCTTCTATTTTCGATTTTAAGATGGCCAACCCCATTTTTGTCTTTGTTCCTTTTACTGATAACCTAACTTTCTCTTCTTAATCTGCTCCTTCCCAAATACCGGGAACTTTTCCTACTTTTTCCCAATTCTACAGGGAACTTCCTGCTCTGTCTCAATTCTACCAGGAACTTCCTGCTCTGTCCCAATTTCCAGGAACTTCCTGCTCTGTCCCTTACTGGGAACTTCCTCATTTAAAAATTCTTACTGCGGACCCTTTTGTTGCTTCTTGCGTCTTCTGACTTCTGACTGCAAGGACTCCTCCTGCCTCTGCTTCCTTCAGCAAATCCTACCAGTGTGCGCCACCACTACTGGCCTGGAGTGGCTAGCCTTGGCCTTGCCGCCTGCGTGCCTCCGGACTGGTCTAGCACCCTCCCGAGCTCCGGAGGAGCGGCCTGGCACTGCAGCGCTTGCTGATGTTGGTTCCGTATGGTCACCTGGAGTGCCCTGGTTTCACCAGCGCTGCAGTAGCTGCTGCCTCCACCAGCTGGCCCTTAGACAATTTCTGCAGTCAGAGGCTACAGCTCTCAGCATCTTCCCTTCTGACCAGCAGCACCAGCTTTTTCTCACACCACTCACTCCCATTCTCAGTCTCGCTTTGCACCAGCTGCTGTGTGCCTGTACTGGCCACCAATTGTCATCTGCCCACATGTCTCTGACTAGCAGAGACAGTGGGAAGAAACAACACGGGGACCCCAAGACAGGTTCAGAGCAGCTTGCCTTCACAGTTTCTGCTTTATTCTGCTTCTTTCTCTCTCTCTCTCTCTCTCTCTCTCTCTCTCTCTCTCTCTCTCTCTCTCTCAGGTTCAACACAGCTGCAGCCGTTCACTCACTCACTATGGTCTCTCCTATGCTGGTCTGGTCTCTCTAACACTGGTCTGGTCTTTCTCACCTCATCTGGGGCTGCCCTCAATTTATACTTCCATTCACTCATGTCACCTCACACCACCCAATATAGATGCACATGTCCAAGGCAGCATGCACGATTGGCTGATAGAATGGTATTGCGAGATGTTGTGCTAATCTCTCCAATGAGTTACAAGCGCTACTTTTATTGTGCATGACTGAGACTGACATAAACAAGTGAGGTCACAGGGCTTAGTATAGAGCCATGGCACCATCTTTGGCCCATGAGGTCGAGCTCGATCCCCACAATGATCCATAATCATGGCTTTTATACAGTACCCAATAGCTTATTTTTTTTTTCTATCTAGTTTTTGTACCTATCTTCCTACTTCTTGATTATTTTCTACCCATCTTCATTAACTCTAAAAGATGGTTACTTCTAGTTTTACTGAGTATTATAACAGACATTATCCCTATCAACACTTGTTAACATTCATATATAATTAATGACAACATATAGATTTTATTTTTCTGCCATAAGTTCAACATAAAGTCTTCCAATATAATTCATTTGGCTGTTGAGTATTTGGACAATATCCCTCATGGATGAATAGTATTCCATTCATATTATAATCTCTTTAAGTCTCAATCCATTGATAGACATGCTTGTTGGTTCCACAACTTAACTATTGTGAATAGTGGAGAAACAAGCATGAATACAAGTATTTCCTAAATGTGTTGACACCATTTCTTTTAGATATATTCTCAGACATAGGAAAGCTGAATTATACAGTATCTCTGTGTTTATTTCTTGAGTAAGCACCATATTATTAACTTTAATCCATGACTATGATAATTGGCATGACTATGAATATAAGAGTTCTCTTTCCTCTACATCCTCTGTAGAACATTTGTTTCATGCTACTGATTCTAATTTAGGTAAGATAATTTCTTTTTCCTCAATGAAAACTGACAATACCATCTTAATTTTATTTAAAATTTATATCAATAGTAAAATTAAATGAAATATTTACTCTACATTTTCCCCTCTATAAACACTTCAATAATCCTTCTCTGAACTTCTTTCATGTAATACAGAAAGATGATAGGTAGATGGATAGATGATAGATAGGTAGGTAGATAGATAGATAGATAGATAGATAGATAGATAGATAGATAGATGTAAATATAGATATCTCTAAGTTCAGTTAGTACTGCCCACATATTTATGGTTGTGGGATCATCATCAACTGGAACATAATAATTTTACTAGTGTCTACATTTCAAATAAGGATGATTATCTCTCCCTTAGAAACTATCAATTATGAATAGCATATCAGTAAAAGTTGAGGCCTGTAACTCATTTCATGCATTTATGTGAGAGTTTTTGTTGGTGTGATCTTAAGCAGATCTTGTGTAGATAACCTCAATTATAGTGAGCTCATGATGTCAGAGTTTCACAGCACATCTTACCATATTCTGGCCCTTATTTATTTATTTATTTATTTATCATCTTCAAAGATCTCTGAGCCTTGATGGCAATGGTGTTTGGAGATTAATGTAAGTATTCTGTTAAATGATGAGCATCTAGTCAATTATTGTCAGTATTTTAACCAAGATATATTTCTCTTTTGTCTATTGCCTTCTATACAAAAAAATTCTCTGACTAATTTTGAGAGCAACCCAGGGCTATGCATGTAAAAGAGGTGTAAATACTTTGGAAATAAGTCTGGAGGTTTCTAAAACTCTAAAAATAGAAATGTCATATGACCCAGTTATACTACTTCTAGACATATACCCAATGTACTTAATATCCACCTACAGAGACACTTGTACACCCATGTTAAATACTAATTTATTATAATAATTACAAATGAAATTAATCTAGATAATCACCAACAGGTGAATTAATATGTAAAATATGATTATATTTAGAAGAATGAAATATTACTTAGCTTTAAAAATAATTTTCAAGTTTGCAGGTAAATATTGATCTAGAAAAATATATATATACTAGATAATCCAGGCCAAATAAGACAAATGTGTTCTTTCAAATACGGGGATTTTAGTTTCAAATCTTTTATTTTATGTTTTTAACTTTGAACAAAAGAAGAAGCCAGCAAACTAGAAAAGAGTACCTTTGGGATGGTGAGCTAAAGAAGGAGATTGGTTGAAAAATAGTCAGTTGAAATACTGTGATTGGAAATGCTTAAGCAGGGAAAGGCAGAAGTGGAGTGTAAAAGAAGATGGGGAGTTGAGTGGACAAACTAAAGATATATGTAACAATCTTATTCAAACTCAGCAGCCAGCAAACTAATTTCAAAACAAAACTTAAAGCAAAGAATTTGAAAAAAAAATCCTTGCCCTAGTGGACAGTGTTGCTCCTGGAATGCATGGGATATTAATTGAAAAATCACAGTGCAAAATGTGGGATTCCTCCTTATGAGTTGTTGGTCAAGAAGGTCTCAGAGGCCTCCAAACAACACATGCTATTGCCATAGCCAATGGTAGTCTACTATAATTACGTGATAATGCCCCATTGCAGAAGATACCACATGCTTTGGGTGCAGGATATACAGAAACCAATCTCAAAACAACCAGAAGCTATTTTCATGTTGGGCAGCTTTCAGAGTGTGGTGATGAATTGTGTGTGGTGATATATGGGGAAAAAAAGATCAGAGGTCTTACCCTGTAATGTCTCCTAAAAGCTACAATACTGACTTTGTAATTAGGTGTGTGGTAGAATTATGTGTATAGTAATTATTTTTAAAAACATAAATTCAACAAAGAAATAGGGAGAAACTTGAACAAGTATGTATTTGAACTGAAAAAAATAGAAGAAGTTCATTCAACTTCATGAGATTGTTAATACTAATAAGAAAAACATACTTTTAACATATAGTGATTTGTCTTTTAAAGACACACAGGAGAATGAAAAGAGTACTAATTTCACTGACAGAAAACTGCTATGTAGTCAAATATGACATCACATCAATTTTAAGTTTAGAAACAAAGTAATTTGCATGTTTAATCACATGAATTTCATATGTTCATTTATATTAATATAGTCATTAATCTTTTATTGAAGGTTTATTTTCAGTACTTAATTAAAATAGCCTTTGACTAGGGATTCTAGCATAGGAGAATGTCATCTGGCATGACATTGGTAAATCATGTGAGTTTTTATACTCTTAGAGTATGATCAAACTCTTTGAGTATCAGAGAGCGGTCTATGCCACATGTGGAGAAGAAAAAAGTAAATAAAAATTTCTTTTCAAAGATGTTATTTAAGTGAATGCATTTCTTATTCTACTAATTTAAACACACTTACACTGTCATGTATATTTCCAGAAAGAATGGACACAATTCTAAAGCAATATGGGTCACTCCAGAGATCTTTACAACAAACAAATGTTTGTTTAAAAAATACAATTTCTCTTTGTATATTTTAAACACTTTCAGTCTTCAGTTCAAATTACCCCTTCCAAAGTTGGATTTTATTTTATTTTATTTTATTTTATTTTATTTTATTTTATTTTATTTCTAAACAACCATAAGAATGGCTTGACATGTCCCAACAGCTGTATACTTGTGTATGTTGATTGTTTAATAAAAAATCATTGCAGGAAAATAGGGCACTGCCATGAACAGCTATTTATAAGATTCTGTTGAAGGAGAATATTTCTTTTTTAAACTTTAGGTATTAAGGAGGGTCTAAGATACAGGATGTATGTATTTCAAAGCATTTTTCAAAAAGCAAGGTCTTTTGTGGAGTAGTTCACCTGATGCAATACTACTCTGTAAAGACTAGCTGGCCAATAAATGTATTTGGAACATGTCATTATGCTTGACTCATCCTTTTCATTCGAATCTTGCTTGAGTTACAATTTTTCAGATGCTTTCAAATGTTTACAATTTATCATAAGGATTCTCCATTTCCCATCAGGCACAGTTACTCTTTCCACTGAGTATATCTCAGCATGACTCCAGCATTTATAAAGGCGGGATGATTACTAATAGCCTATTTCTTCAAGTTGAAGTGGAATAAAGGCTAATTGCAACACACCACCTCAGTTCAGTAAAACTAGAAACCTCCTGGTCAGGTCCACAAATCCATTAGGATTTTATTGGGTCCTAAAGAGAGTTATGTGATTCCCTAGGATCCAATCCTTGTCAATCAGGCATGGTAAATTGGATTCTTGAATAGGGACATCCCTTAGGGAGAGTAGATGTTATCTGGATCAGATGCAGTGATTTCTTCGACTCTGTGCTCACTAGGTTCTGTTCTCTCTTTAGAGAACCAATAAAACCATTATAAGTATTGATTAACCCATTATTGCACATTATCCACTGGCTTCTGCCTAGCTGTATTTAAACACTATGCTGCATTTTCACAAGGCCTCTATACAGATACTTGTTCTACTTTGGCCTTCTTGCCAAGATAGCTCCAAGCACATTTCCTTTTAGTACAAACTCAATATTTCATTTAGTTCCTATTGTAAGCCTGAAAAGTTTCCACAGCATTTTGGAGAAAGAAATTGATAAGATTGATGCTGGGACATTAGATTTTTGCATAATTTAAGTGTTTGAACATTTTAAAATCTTAAAAATTTTCTTCCAAGACACAGAAAAATATCAACTACATTAAAAAGCTAAGACAGGTTTTCATATGAAAAAAAATTTTTTTTTAATTTGTGAGGAATGTGAGACTTTAAATATATTATGTAATCTAATTATTTCTGTTGTCAGCATAGAGACTTTCCACCAATGCAGCTAATTTCATTAGTTGTTGTAACATTCAGGAGACAGGGAAGTTATGATGCATCTGATACTGCAAACATTTGGTAGCTGTGTTTAAGTTTCCCTGAACACTGACTGTTCCTGAGGGAAAGTGCAATTTCTGACTGTGTCTATATACCTTTAGAATTTTCTCCTAAGACAAAAGCTATCTGGTTTTCTTCTTTGAATTACTTAATTCCAGAAATACAAAGCTCAACCAGACAAATTAAGTTTGATTAGAGGGCACAAGGTCATGGGCTGGATAGAATTGGGTCAACCTCAGTATGACAGCGAAAACAATTACATACGTACATGATCCATGCTTTTAGGAACTACTTGGTTGCAAATGTATTCTGGCCACATATAGAATTTTTCAAAATTATGTGTGTGTGTGTGTGTGTGTGTGTGTGTGTGTGTGTGTATATATATATATATATATATATATATATATATATATATATATATAATTTTTTGAGTTTCGAATTTTTAAGCTTATGTTGCCTTTTGTGTTCATTAAAGATTAACCATCTGATCAAATGATTTTCAATACATTGTCAAAATAAATTATATTCACCTCATTAGATGTATAGGAAGTATGACCAAAGAAGGGACAAGTATTAATTTAGGACTCTGCAGAAACTGACACTCCATCTTATGACCCCGAGGCTGTATTATTCAGGGTACCTAGTGAGGGAAGGAAGTCTGTCTCCATAGCAATTACCTAAATCTTTTATCAGTCATTTCTGGAAAGAAAATTAGAGTAATTGTGTCAGGATGGTCATATGGCAGAAATTGCACACTCATTCAAACCACTTATGTCTCTGACTTTGTACTAGCTTGATGGCTCCTTTTGTTTATGGGTCTGTATTTGAAAGCCTGATTTGCCATGAGCAGATGTGCCAAACTGCAACCACAAAAGGTTGGTTTTTGTTTTCTCTCAATTCTTTTATAACTTCCTCCTCTCAGTTCTGCTTCTCTCATTTCTTTGTCTCTTTCCTTTGCAAAATGCTAAATTTTCCTGCCTCTTTTATATTAAGCCAATTACTAAGAAAAAGCTTACAATACAAAGAAACCCAATTTTAAAAATTGGCTTTAAAAGCCCCTCCTCTTGTGTGTGACCCTAGTTATTATTAACATATAATCTTCAAGAATCAGGTAATTCTGAACTTAGAAAAAAAAAAGTGAGAAGTGTGTCATATTCTAGGCCACATGACTATCAATAATTTTTTTAAATTGACATCAAATCAGTAAGCTTGTCACTATGTAGAGACATTACTTAAATATTATTTTATCATTCTAAAAACCTTACAATTGCTAGCCTAAATTAGTAACCAAAGAAAGGTTTCAATTGGATAATAGAGGAAGACCACCCTGAGGCATTCAATGTTTTTATTAGTAATTTTAAAAAATGAAAGGTAAATCTGGATCAATGAGAATTGTAACTTTCATTGAGGGATGAGCACAATGCTGCCTAAGCTTTCCCGTCAACTTCCTTGTTCAGGAAAATTTACAATTAATTGGTTTTTACAACAAAAAATGTCCCCTTCTTCATGGCTCAGCTAGGGACCTGCCACACTAATCTATTCCCAGTTAGCTGACCATGGTCCTTTCCTCTATCTGTCTTAGCATATTGATTTCTGAGCTGTCTTATTGGTTCCTAACATAATTACAGCAGGAGTGGGTTTCTTAATACTGCTAATACATTTACATCATACCATCTAGGGAAGCTGACTATAACACTATCTGGCACCGCTGCTACAGTTAATGGTCAGTTTCTATTTCTATTGTAAACCCATTTTTTTTTTTCAGGGAATTTAGCCTTAATTTGTTTAAAGAAGGAGAACTCTGTCTTAGTGTCTTCTAAGATCTACATATTTCTATCTTTAAAGTTTTAAAAAATGAAGTCTCTATATCCCCCCAGAGTTTGACATTTTCTGCAAAACAAACCATTTTCAGTTATTTTTGGATTTTTGACTTGGCAAATAATTTGGCAAGTGGTTCAGTTCTGGTATCATTATAAGTAAAGTTGCTAGACCCTACATATGTTAATATTCTTTTCATCTACAATACACGATAATCCCAGACTCCAAAGATTCATGATACCTAACAACAGATACTTGACAAACAGAATTTTTTGAGATAGAACATTTTCCAGGAACAATGACCTTTTATTTAAATACTATTAGTCGGTTCCCTTCCTCACAACCACATAAGGGATATTTCAAGACAAGTGTGTTTCACTGTGCAACATTCTTTACTTGGAAAAAGTTAAATTTTCCTGGAGATTTAAACAATTGACAAGTAGGAAATTGGATCAATATTGACATTTAGCTGGAAAAAGATTATTTATAGATATGTGCCTATGATGTTGAACAGGAGTAACCTACAAATGCACATTCCACTAAGACATTGTGTCTTAGGATTCAAGGTGAATTCCAGACCATGGAAACCTATTTGGTTATATGTTTTTTTGTGAGCTCTCTTACAAGTGATGGAAGATGGGCATGAAGCACAAAAATGACATGTGCAAAGTACTTAACTCATGATATATAAACTGCTCCACATCTATATTTATCATCTATAAGCTCTAATTAATCTATGGAAAATAAATTCATGTTATTGTGTAGCCACAGGTAAAAACCCTCTCTATATTTGTCTTGCATAATGATATGAAAAATTAATATTATACATGTTCGTGTGAATTTAAATTTAAATATAGATGTAATTAGTATGTTGCATAGTATAAATATGTAATATATATGTATGTTAATAAAAGAAATTTTCATTTAACACATTTCCTTCTTTAAGGAAAATAGGTTATAATTGGGGTATTTACCTTAAAACTGAATTTTATCATTCTTTTCTTTATAAACACAGAGTAAAACCAATTATTTAGAGCATTTGAACCTTCATTTTCAGTCTCTGCTGTCCTTGTGGTTTTTACCTAATATTTTGGAACGTGCTTTGATTTTTTTTTCCATTTTAATTTATTTTCACAGCAAACTTTGAGATGAGAGAATGGTTATAATCTAGGAGATAGGTTATTTTCTGTGCTCAGAAGCTCCTGGATTAGAAACTAAAGTGATGTTCAAGGGGAAGGTAATGCCCGGAGTAAGTAGATGTAAGTCTGATGAAGATATTCCAAGAACGCTTGTTAGAGGACATACTGCTGGCATTATAATTCAAGGATTAGGATTACTTTAACTACATTTTAAGACTGAAATGGCCTTGATAGACTCGATGAACAGTTGTGTTTTCTCCATATGAATTACCTGTCCTGTAATCTTCTGTGTCCAAGTACTCATCTACTGAAATAACATCTTTGTCATTTGCATTTCTAAATTTAAGATGTATTCAGAAATAAAGACACACACTTTAGGACTAGAGAAGTGAAGGGCAAGGCTGTTACAAGACTCAGGATTGCAATTTTCATGGTTCTATAATGTACAAGGTGCAGGTGTTGAAATGCATCATGACACAACTTTTCAATATCCTGGTTACTTGCCAAGGAACTTTGATTTTCATAACTGCTGCATTCCAGGAATAGGAAACTGACAAAGACATTATCTGAAAGGAGATAAAGGACATCCTTAAGTACTGTTCAGTGCACCGGGATAAGAAAATAAATCACTGTGTTCCTCATTTTAGTGAATAACATACATCTTCTTGTCATTAAGTGTCATCAACAAAATGCAAAAGGTAAATAGGCACCTTTCTGGTGATGCCTGGACTTGGTCCTAGTGGGTAGAAAAAGCACAGTAAAAAGTTTCTGAACGTCCTGACTTATGGAGAGAAGGTTAGAGATCTTCCACAAAGAGCTCTTTGGAGAGCTGTGACGGGATAAAATAATCTTTTCTGTTTGCTTAGAGGAGATAGTTTATGATTTATTGTAATCCAGGAACATAAGACAGTATGTTTTATGATTATGCATATAGAATACATGCATAGACATCCATGTGACAAGTTACTGGCCATCTGGCAATTCTGTATATCACATTGTAATTTGCAAAACTTTTCTGTAATTGAACTTTTATTACAAAACACATTTTTTCTTTTTTCTTTCTTTCTTTCTTTCTTTCTTTCTTTCTTTCTTTCTTTCTTTCTTTCTTTCTTTCTTTCTTTCTGGCTAGGGTAACCATATGGTACCATGTGTTTTCTTTTCTTTCTTTTTTTTATTAGATGTTTTCTTCATTTACATTCATTTCTAAAGACTAACTGTATTTTTCCTCCTATTCTTGTGTGCTCTTCCAGTTCTATGCTTTACTATTTAAAGAATTCTAGGATAAGCTGACAAATGAAGGTGTGATGTGGAATGCAGTACTCCTAATTATTTTTTAAAATGATTTTATAGCCAGGCAGTGGTGGCACATGCCTTTAATCCCAGCACTTGGGAGGCAGAGGCAGGTGGATTTCTGAGTTTGAGGCCAGCATTCTCTGCATATTGAGTTCCAGGACAGCCAGGGCTACACAGAGAAACCCTGTCTATAAAAACCCAATAATAATAATAATAATAATAATAATAATAATAATAATAATAATAAATGTTATAAATAGTTCAAAATTTTTAATGTCTTTTTACTTCTTTGCTAGAAATTCTGTTAATAGAATCAGTGTAGTCCAGAACCATGACTCTTTACTAATATAGATTAGTATAGATATGCAAAGTCATATAACTTATTATAAATTAAAAAAAAGTAATTATTATGCTACCAAGACTTGAGACTTTGAAGCTTATAAACTCCTGTAAATTCAAATAAACTTTTGAAGCTTAGCATTTTAGCCAATGTGCAATCATTTAGATTTTGCCAGAACATTTCAAACAACATTATGGTTCCACATTTTATACTAAATATAAAATTTAACTGAGCATTTCATTCTTTTAACCATTTAATGGGTTCTGCGTGAAGCATGGAATTGTAGTGGCAGAGAAATTCTCACCAAGGGAGAAGTGAAACAGCTTAGCCAAGTTTTAAAATCTTCAAAAGGCTTCTACTCAGTGGAAGTACCTACAGATTCTCAGTCTCAATGGCATGCCTGCACCCTGCATTTCATACTCATAAACCCACTTTTCTCTGGAAAGATGGCTTTACATCACCTGTCATAACCAAGAAGAATCGCCAGCTATTCCTTTCAATGTTCCTAATTGTTGTCAGAAAATGACCTAAAACTCTGACACAGAATTTTTCATAGTCAGGCTTCCACAAGGCAAGCACATTTATCAACGTTTACGCCACATGCACCTAAGCTGCAGCACTTGTGAAGGTCTGTTTTTATTTAATTCTCAAGATTTTGTTGTTAATGGGAAAACTGTCTCATAAATTAGGGAAGTGCTCAATTGCAGTCCTGACAGAGATTGATTCCTGTTTCGCTGCTGGTCAGTACCAGCAAGTGAAGGCCGAGGAAACCACAACTCCTGCTAATGTTGGCGCCACTTCAAAGGTGACCATGAACAAGTGGTCATTACCAATTAGGATTGTGCTTGGCTACAAGCCTGGGAACTGTTTGTATTTGATAGCGACCATCTGTATTAGAATTCCTTCATTGTGTGGTTATGGATACTCATGGAATAGAATACAACTTTAAATGATTTGCATATTCATTTTGTATATATATATATATATATATATATATATATATATATATATATATATATATATATATATATAATTGACAAATAAGGCCTCATCCATCACATATGAACCAATAAATTGTGAAATAATTTTTTTTGTCATTTTATACATGAAGGAAGGAGTCTTAAAATAAAAGACAATAGAAAGAAAATTTGTACCTTAAAATAAACACAAATTTAGACTTTTAAATGGGAGGAAATCATTTTTGCATTTTAAAAAATGGAATTCCATTAACTTTTTGTTAAAAAAAATCCCCAAAAGATGTTATGAAAAAGAAACACCTGAGTTCTAATACTTTATGGTAGAATTGATATTAGTTATTATGTCTTAAATATGCTCCTTTGGCTTTAAGAAAAAAAGCAATTTGAATATGTGATTTTGTTGTTTTTTTTTTTTTTTTTGAATTGTGTTTAATCTGTTTTTATAGTCCAGTCAATACCCCCCCCCCCTTACTGGTCTTAGCCACACTCCCTACAGTTCCTCATCCCATTCCTTCTGCTCCACCCCACCCTACCCAGTCTGCAAAAGAATGTCCCCTACACCAGCACCTCACCAGGCCTCCCCACTCCCTTGGGTCTCAAATCTCTCTCAAGGGTTAGGTCCCTCTTCTTTCACTAAGGCTATACCATGTAGTCCTCAGCTGTATATGTATCAGGGGTAGGGGCTTCATATCAACTGGTGTATGTTGCCTCTTTGGTGGCTCAGTATCTGAGAGATCTCGGAGGTCCAGGTTAGTTGAGACTCCTGGTCTTCCTATGGTGTTGCTCTCCTCCACAACTTATTCTAGCCTTTCTCTAATTCAACCACAGGGGTTCCCTGTTTCTGTTCATTGGTTGGGTGTAAATATCTGCATCTTTCTCTGTCAGCTGCTTGCTGGGTCTCTTGGAGGGCAGCCAGGCCAGGCTCTAATCTGTAAGCATACCATATAGCATCAATAATAATGTCTGGCCTTGGAGCCTCCCCTTGAGATGGATCCCAAGCTGGGCTGGGCACTCGACCTCCTTTCCCTCAGCTTCTTCCCCATTTTTGTCCCTGAAGTTCTTTTACACAGGAACAATTCTGGGTCAGTGTTTTGTTTTGTTTTGTTTGTTTGTTTGTTTGTTTGTTTTGGGTTTTTTGTTTTGTTTTTTGGGTTTTTCGAGACAGGGTTTCTCTGTATAGCCCTGGCTGTCCTGGAACTCACTTTGTAGACCAGGCTGGCCTCGAACTCAGAAATCTGCCTGCCTCTGCCTCCCGAGTGCCTCCCAGCTTTGGATCAGTGTTTTTGACTGTGCGATAGCAACCCCAACCCT
This sequence comes from Mus minutoides, assembly GCA_902729485.2. Classification (NCBI taxonomy): domain Eukaryota; kingdom Metazoa; phylum Chordata; class Mammalia; order Rodentia; family Muridae; genus Mus; species Mus minutoides. The sequence goes on from LR753314.1 coordinate 2,453,096, forward strand.
CCACTTAATGGACTCTACAAGTTCCCTGTCCCCATTGTTGGGTATTTCTTCTAGGGTCCCAACCTTTGAGTACTGAGAGTATCTCATCTTCCAGATCTCTGGTAAATTCTAGAGGGCCCTCCCACCTCTTAACTCCTGAGGTTGCCTGTGTTTATTCTTTCTGCTGGCCCTCAGGATTTCACTCCTGTTCCTCCTAATATCTGATAATGTTCCCCTTTTCCCCTCTCCCACCCAACTCTCTCCCTCCCTCTGCCCACCATGATTTATTTCTGTAATCATTTAAATGTTTTGCTTTTTTGTTTATTTATTTAATTATTTATATTTATAATTATCTATTTTTTCTTTTCTTCTTTTTTTTTTTTTTTTTTTTTTTTTTAGACAGGGTTTCTCTGAATAGCCCTGGATGTCCTGGAACTCACTTTGTAGACCAGGCTGGCCTCAAACTCAGAAATCTGCCTGCTTCTGCCTCCCGAGTGCTGAGATTAAAGGTGTGTACCACCACTCCGGCAAGAGAGATTTCTATGGGTAGTCCTCCCTGACCTAGAACTAGCTCTGTAGACTGCATATCCTGGAATTTAGAGATTTGTTCCCTCTGCCTCACAAGTACTGAGATTAAAAATGTGAGTCATCACTGTCTGAGATTGTCATTTTCAAAAGCAAGGATGTTTGAAGCATTCAAATGTATTTCTCACCTAACATAAGAGATAAGCTCTATTTGCCATTACAGTATTAACAGTGATAAAATAAAAGATTGCAACAAAACACTCTGATAGAGTCTGCCTTTGCTTCAATGCCAGGACACCTATGCTGGAGCCATATGGTAAGGTCTTTCAGGCAAGTAAAGCTTTGACAACCAAAGCATTTATTTTGTTATTTATATACCAGTTCACAATATGCATACATATTTGCATTTGAGTGTGTGTTTGTGTATGTGTACACAAAATATTTTAGGATTCTGATGTCAAGTTTGCTATTATTTGAGAGCTTCAAATATAGATTATACTCTAAAGATGTGGTCTGTAATAAGTAGTTATTCAATGTTATTCAATGTTATTCCTTGGTCTATACTACTTTGCATAAAAATGAGAATTAATTTCATTGTAAAATTTGATATGATAAGAACTGAAAGGATATCTTTAAATTTGTACTTCCTGTTTTGAATTTCTATTTTGAACAAAACAAAGGCAGTCACAAGTTCAGGGGAAAAAGAGAAAAATAAAGGAGGAAGGAATGGAGGATAAGAAGGTGGAAGGAATGGTGGATGAGACTAAGGATGGAATGGTGGATTTCATATGAGGAAATTGCTTTTTTTCTGCCAAAGAATCTGAAATTTCAAATGATATGATAATATTTTATATTAAAGGGGTTGAAAGTAGCATGTGATAAAGGAACGTATGGTTAACTGGTAATTAAGAATAAGTTAATAATCTTACACCTTGAGAGATATCTCTTTCCATACATTGCACAGGTTTATGTTTATGTTTCATTTGTTTGATGTTGTTATTTGGATATTTCTGTAATGTTAATTCATCTCACTGGGTTAAAAATGAAATGGTACCAAGTTGGATAAATAGGAAGTGGAGTAGATCTGGAAAGAGTTGGAGAAGGGGGAGGGTGCTGCATTTGGGATGTAAATAAATAGAAAAATTAATTAATTTTTAAAAAGAAAAGCAAAAACAAAGAAACAATTTTTGGGGTTTTTTTTTTTGGTTTTTTTGGAGACAGGGTTTCTCTGTAGAGCTCTGGCTGTCCTGGAACTCACTCTGGAGATCAGGCTGGCCTCAAACTCAGAACCAAAAGACAAAAAACCAAACAAAAAGAAGGATAAAAAATCATATAAATGCTTGTTGGTGGTTATTTGTATCTGTCTCATAGAGATGCTGGATAGAACTTCTCAGAAGGCTGCCATGCTAGGTTTCTGTCTGCAACATAGTATCAGTAATAGCATCGGGGGTTGGTGCCCGCCAATGGGATGGATCCTAAGTTGGTCCAGTCACTAGTCAACCATTGCTTCAGTCTCAGCTCCATTTTTGTCCCTGCATTTGTTTTAGACAGGATCAATTTGGGGTCAAAAGATTTGTAGGTGTGTTGGTATCGCAATCCTTCCACTGGAGTCCTATCTGGCCATGGAGGTAGTCTCTTCAGATTCCATATTCTCAATGTTGGTCATCTGTACTAAATCCTTGAAGCATCCCACATTCCAGATCTCTGGGACATCCTAGAGATTCCCCACCCCCTCCACCCCCACAGCTTCATATTTCCATTCATTTGCCTGGCCCTATGTCTTTCACCATATCTTCTCCCCCGTATTTCCCTCCCACTCATCTCCCTCCCCCAGGTCCCTCCATCCCTCTGCCTCTCATGACTATATTGTTTTCCATTCTAAGTGGGATATAAAGTTCCTCACTTGGACCTTTCTTCTTGCTTAGGTTCTTTGACTCTGAGGGTTGCATGATGGGTGTTCTGTACATTTTAGATAATACACATTTATCAGTGAGTAAATACCACGTATGTCCATAATGAATTTGGGTTATGTCATTCAGGATTCTATTTTTTTAATTAATTACATTTGCCTGCATAATTCATGATATCTTTGCTTTTAAAAGTTAAATAGTATACCATTGTGTAGTTGTAATATATATATATATATATATATATATATATATATATATATATATATACCCATTCTTCAATTAAGGGACATCTAGGCTGTTTTTCAGTTTTTAGCTATTAAAAATAAAGTTGCAATGAACATAATTGAGTGTTGTTATGGGATGGTAGAACATCTTTTGAGTGTATGCATGAGTGGTGTAGCTAGGTCATGAAGTAGAACTACTCCCATTTTCTGAGAAACTGCCAAATTAATTTTCAAAGTGGTTGTACAAGTTTGCAAACAAACAAACTGTGGAAGAGTGTTCCTCTTGCTTCACATTCTTGCCAGCATGTACTATCACTTGATTTTTATCTTACCCATTTTGACCTGTGTAAGATAAAGTCTCAGAGATATTTTGATTTACATTTTCCTGATGACTAAAAGCATTGAACACTTCCTTAAGTTCTTAGCCATTCAAAATGCCTCTTTTGAGAAGAGATGGCTCAATGGTTAAAAGCACTGACTGCTCTTCCAGAAGTCCTGAGTTCAATTCCCAGCAACCACATGGTGGCTCACACCCATCTGTAATGGGATCCGATGCCCTCTTTTGGTTTCTGAAGACAGCTACAGTGTACTCATAGACATAGAATAAATAAATAGATAAGTTTTAAAAAAAAGAGAATTCTCTATTTAGCTTTCTACCACATTTTTTATTGAGTTATTTGTGTTTTTGGTGTCTAACCTTCTGATTTCTTTAAAAATTTCGGATATAATCTCTCTGCCATATAAAGAGTTAGAAAAACCTCCATTCCTAGTCTATAGGTTTCCACTTTATCCTAATGGTAGTGTCCTTTGATTAAAAATTCTAGCTAGTGCAATAAGACAACTAAAAGAGATCAAGAGGATATAAATTGGAAAGGAATAAGTGAAATAAAATATTCACACTTATTACTTGCATCAAAAATTATCCCACTCTCAAATTAAGTGGCTTTTAAGTATTGAATTTTAATGAACTTGTCACATTTTAATATTCTCTCATCAGTTACCACATATTTTTGATCCTAGACTACAATGTTTGCTCCCACATATCCTTACATATTTTCATGAAAATTTGACCATGCTTTCTAAAATCATCATGTATGCATATCTTCCTAGATAGTGGGATGATCACAAAAAAATTTTCTTGATTGAATGAATTAAAAAAAAACCATTTTATATTTGTTCTGAATTAGCTTGTAATAATGAAGATGGCTTTACTGTAACAATGGGATTTTTAAGCTGCACCAAAACTTATGAAATGACAACTTTGAGACTGAATATTATGAATAAATGCCCAGGTCTACATCTTTGTCTCTGTTTTATGATTACTTCACGACTCAACCCATTTAAACTAGTCTTAAGTCATGCCACATGCTTAGTTACCTTTCCCCAGTTTTATGCAAACTTCCTTAAAGTTCCTGGATTAACCTCTTCCAGTGCCTGTCTTTCTCAGAGAATCCCCCCACCTCTCTCCATCTGATATTCCACCCTCTAATCTTACCTCAGCTCATTGACCATAGAAATTTTATTTACAGATCCACAGACTGCAAGAAATTCTCTCTATAGCTCTCCCTTTAATTCCAATAAATAGGTTCTTTTTCTTACCAAAATAAACTTACATATACAATGTTCAGCTCATATACATTTGTCAACTAAGGAATTAACTTTATCTCTGTTAAATTATTCATTTAAGTTTTGAGCAGCACAGTTTGTCTTATCAGAAACTTATTTTTCTAGTTGTTTTTTTTTTTTTTAAGTCTGTTCTTAGTGGACAGTATATGAATGACTCATGTTAATTTTGTTGGGATATGAGTCCTTTAGTCAGTTTTCCATCATTTAAGAATTGCCTCAAATATCTTTGGATGATCTACATTCATAAGACCAATGTTCATTCCTTCCACATCTTCTACATTTTACAAATAGATTTCTCCCTGAATTACTATTACTATAGAAGAATTTATCCCTAGGGACATTTGTATGGAGTACTTTAGAGAATAACTTGATCTTTCACAATCACAGAGTGGATATTTTGTGTTTTTATATCTTCTGTAATTGTTTGTCCAAACATAATTGAATTGTGCCCATTAAACTTTTTATCCACATTACTTTTAATAAAGAGGTATAGGTTTGAATTGTAAAGGTCTAATAGCTTTTTTGAATTCAGCATTTGAATATTTAAATTTGTATTTAAATTAATAGCAAAATTTCTCTAGCAGTTGGTTCTGATATAGATCTATTCAAAGCTGTTGTTAATCTTTGGAAAAAGTCTGTGAAACATTCATCTAAAGTCTAGATTATTTTTTATTAATGATTCAACTAGTCCCTGTTGTTTAACCTTGTCCCAAATATTCAAGACTATTATACAACATTATTTTAGGACATCATCAAAGGCAATCTGTTCTGTCAATTCAGAATATAGTCTTTGATCTAGTATCTGATAGTTAAAAACAATGCCTTTAGTCCTGTTTCCTTGCTCTATGATTGAAGCCTCACCTTTTCACCATGATAGCCATTTCAATTGATGATCAGGATCTAAAATGGCTGCCATCAAATGTGTTCTATCTTTTGGAATAGTATGACTTTACAAGGCCCAGTTATGAAGTATCTATTTCACATATGCTGAATGTAAGCAACAGTTCACTACCACTTCCTTAAATCATTTGAAACCTTTTGCTATAGGTTGCCACCTATGCTGAGAACCATGTTAATATCATTCATATCCTAATTCCATTACCAAAGCAGGGAACATAATTATAGGAATTTTAACAGATGTAGACTGCCTTTTTGCAGCCTTGCTACAAGGTGGAGCTGTAGGTTTACCTTCCTTTCTCTCACTACGTTCCTCAACTTTATTTTTATCTTTTAATTTTTTTTCTTCCAGGCCTTGTCTCCAATTTTTATCTTTTTTTCATTTTTAAAAACATCTATAATCCTAGTATCTTCTTCATTCTTACTTATAAACATTTCAAATTTTTCTTCTAATGTTTTTCTATACTTTTCATTTTTTGTCCCCTTCTATCATCTTTGTGTTTTATTCATTCTTATTTGTAAACTTGTTTATTTTTCTAAGGTTTTCCACCATTTTTTTCTCTTTTATTGTGTCTCTTTAAAGTATCTTTCCTTGAGAAGGCAAAAAAGCCATCATGGATATCAAGATTTTCATAATTATTACCAATGCAATAGTAATCATAATTGGTGATATATCAATTCCAATTATGTCATTTATCGCTTTCTCTTTTGCTTCTATCATTAAACCATTCAAAATTGCATTATATAGAGTCTAAAATCTGACTGTCATTGTGTTTCTCATTGCTATGCTCCTTATGTCTTTAAATTTATTAACTTTATCCCTAAGGACTTCGTTTTATCATATATTTTTCTCTGATTTATTTAGACCCAGTTTCTTTTCTCTCTTACTGTTTTGTATTTTAATACCATACTAGTTCTGAAATTTGGGGCTTTTCATTCTGGACCTGGCTTTTGTTGCCAGCAGATTTTACCTGCATCTATTCTCTGCCACATAGGCCAATCCTTAAAGTGCACAACTTCCTGCCACTACTGGACTGAGATGAAGTGATGGTTAACTGCTCACCAACTTCTCTGGAGTATCTGGCAGACATCTGCATTGAGTGGCCCAGAAAACTGTGGTCACTGCCCACCAAAAGTTCAAAAATGTGAGCCAGAGAGACTGACATGTATCTCTTGTACGTCCCCATTGAGCCACTGTTCACAGTCTTTGTAAAAGTATCCAGTAGCCAGCTGCTGATCTTCTTGCACAGGAGGAACTCAGAAGGAGCTCCACTAGACCACTGCACGGTTTACATACTTTCTTTAGCTAAGGGTTGGGTCCCTGTATGGCTAGAGTACCACTGCCTGACTTCTGGTCTAGCTCATGTTTCCAAGAACTTTTGTCCTAATTCCTGATTTTTTTTCTTCTACGCTTGGATTCTATATTCCATATTGGGCACCACGTGTATCTAGGAGCTCTTCTATTCTTGATCAAGTTCACAAAATATCAATTCTAAGACTGAATATTATGAATAAATGGCTAAACCAATAGCTTTTTTTTTCCTATTCCCCAACTACATACAAACTCAACTCATTTAAACAAGTCTAAATCATGCCGTTAGTTACCTCTCCTCAGGATTCTGTGTCTTCCACAAAGTTCTCAGGAGAATCTCCTTTCCATTCCCATCTCCCTCCCATAATCTGCCCCCGCCCCCGCCCCCGTTGGATATCTCACCTTCTAATCCTGCCTCAGCTGGTGATCAGCATTTTCATTTATAGGTGATGCTTCCAAGTACTTCAAGAGATTCTCTGTATACTTTGCAAATGGACTTAAAACCATTTTTTTAGTCTCAATTTCCATACTTAATTTTGATTAAGTTTTCTGATGAAACTCGATGTGTATAGCTCTTCCCTTTCATAGTTTGTTCAGAATTAGTACTCCAAAAATCCTATCATTATAATGACTTCAATTCAACAATAGATGTCAATGTATAATTCAGGATTTGGGGAGCTGGAATATAGAGGTCTGTGACAGCAAGTGTCCTGTAGTCTGCATTGAAAATTTGACATTGTGGTACTTTTGACTCTAATGGGATGTGAGAACAGGAATGTATCCTGTCTATTTTGGAAACATTACACTTTGAAAAAAATGTTTCATCTAAACACAAGTTAAATTTTATTTAAGAAATTAACATATTATGTAGTAAATGAAGACAATCAGGCTATAAAATGTAATGTGCTAAAGGACACTAGAATTTCTAAATTTATGCAAATTAATATATCTAGTGTTTTTAAAAATTAAAAAAAAAACTACAATATGCAAACAGTTCTAAATGAGATACCTCCATAGAGTTCTCTCAGGATATTATGTCCAAGAGGATATAGAATGATTGTCAGAGTCAGTGGAAATTGAGGACACTTACAAAACTAGTCTTTCTAGACAAAACAAGACTGAGATATATATGAAGTAGGTATGAAGTCATAGAAACAGTGGTAGCATGCTCAGAGCCTGCACATTTCTAAGCAGATAGGGTCCCAGTAAAGACAAGGGAAGTGGACACACTTCTACACCTTAAATAAAAAAACTATCTCTAATTAGTTGTAGCACAATGGACATTTTAGCTTTCTTCAACATAGTCTTGCTGGGTATTCTAACCACTTTTAAGGGGAAGCCCCATGCCCAGCAGTAGATTGACAATAAAAACTCAATGGTATTTTTGGTCTCACAATGCCTTGTCTGGGCTTTTTTCCTTTATTACAGAAAATAGTTTATATGCTCTGGTTTCTGGTTCTATACATATAGGTTTTCTGTGTATGTGAATATGTGTGTCTCAGAGTTTCTTTGTGTTTCTTGTGATTTTTGCTCGGCTATTATTTGTGATTGTTTTGTCCTTATCACACATCATCATCATCATCATCATCATCATCATCATCATCATCATCATCATATATTTTTGTATTCTAATCAGGGAAAGAAAAAATTTATATAAATGTGAGTGAATAGGGAAATGGGCAGGATCTAGGAGAAATTGGAGAGGGGAACCATAATTTGAGTACACTTGTTGAAAAAATGTTATTTTATTTATTTATTGATTGATTGATTGATTGATTCTTTGAGGAAAGGTTTCTCTCTGTAGTCCTGGCTGTCCTGGAACTCACTCTGTAGACCATGCTGGTTTCAAACCCAGAAATCTGCATGGATCTGCCTCCCAAGTGCTGGGATTAAAGTCGTGTGCCACCACTGCCTGGAAAAAAATAATTAATTAAAAACAATTAGTTAGACATGAGTGTGCCCTGTCTTGAAAACAACCAAAAAATAATAATAATATAAAAAGTGCCATAATTCAGTGCTGAAATCTACACATCCCAGAGCCAATAGCAGAGTTATGAAGATCTCAGCCTGTGCCAAAAAGTGAGACTCTGTGCCTAAAGTAAACAAAACAACAGAATATAATGAAGACTTAAATTGTATCTCACAAATTAAGGAAATAGCTTAAAGCAACTAGAACTTCATGCATGTTTGTGGACGTGTGGTGGAAGGATCACCCAGCTAGTCATGTGATTCACAAACAAAGAAATTGAGAGGTGTGGATTTATGAATAATGTAACTTATGCCCTAAAATATCCAAATTGAAAAACATCTTTGATTCTCTGTCTTTGGACACATAAGAATTGGAGGCAAAGAAATGTGGTAGATTTGGAAAGATTTGGGACCAGCTTGCTCCCCACAGGCTCAAGATAAATCATCCCTCAGAGAAAAGAAAAATGAAAAGAGAAAAAAAAAAAAAGAAAAACATCATCTATCTGAAACAATAAAGTAATAATCCCCCAACTAACCTTGTTAAACTGGAATATTTGCTTATATGGAGATTAAGCTTCACTCACAAACAGTGGAGTTAATCTATAGTATAGAAACAGAGATTATAAGTATATTTGGCAATAGTGTTAGATGTCCTATTGTTGTACTTATTCAGCAGTTACTATGAACAGGACCCTCCTGTGTTAAAGTATGAAAACATCACTTATTGGAATTAAAAAGTCAGAATAGACATATATGTTCCACAATTTTTTTGTGGCTGACACAATACATGACACACAAAAGTAAACCAGTGATCCTTTGTGTTTGGGACACGTCACCATCCCTTGAGAGAAATGTATACAATAACCCTGATCTGAGACACAGATATCACTTGGATTGACATTTCACAATATCCTTCATCAAAGTGGAATGTGATGGGAACCATCACCAATCCATGTGGACACTCTATTAAGAGAGAGTGACTACTTAGCTACAATTTTGAAAGAGGTACATTGGCTAGATGAGCTCTGGGTAAAACATGTTTTGAAAACAAATGGCTAAGACATTTCTTCATTAACAAACTCTCTCACAGCAGCATTTCAAAAAATATTGATCAAGTAGAGACACTTGAAATGTAACTCTCTATTGCCTTTCAATTTTGTGTGGTCTGGTAGCTCAGGTGGTTTGTGATCTCAGGAGGTAGTTGACACTCACTATCACCATAGTGACTCTTCAGTTGGATTAATTCTGCCCTTTCTACTTATGCTGAGCCATGTGTGGGCCATATTTTCTGAGACAGATGATTATTTTGCTCTCTTTATATGGCACTTCTACCATCGTGTCTTCCTCTTAAATTCAGAGATCTGAGACCCCTTGAGTAGATGAGCTGAGGTGATTTCTCCCTGACTGGTCTACACTTTGAGAAGTGTTTACAACTGCAGTAGGATTCAGACATGAAGTTAGATGATGGAAAGGAATTTTGAAAAGTTGTGTCTAGCCAATTTTACATGAAAATTTTGATCTTTCACCTCTCAAAGTCTTAATCATGCAGCTTTTATGAAAAGTGCAGTTTTCCCAAAACAATACTTTCCCTAAATAACAGAGAAAGAAAAGAGGAAGAAAATAAGTGTGGGACATAGAATTTTTTTCCTTCCAGGTACAGAAACAAAAGGAATCAGTTTTTTTGAGAGACAATAGTTTTTTTTTTTTTTTTTTTTTTCTAAATAAGCATTTTCCTTTTGTTTCAAAGTGTCACAACCATGGATATTGTTATTAGAGAAGATCTTGGTTGTACAAAATGATGCCATGCACGCTCAGAAGGAATTTCTGTTGGTTAATTTTAAGCAAATATCTTCTTTTAAAGACACCGAGGTAAAAAGAAACCAAAAAGCTATCATCTAACATGGTTTAATATTTCTTTATAAATGATAAAAATTTAAAAACATACAAGTATAACAATAATGTTGTGGGAAACAAAATAAATCTTGAATGATAAATATAAAGCATTTTCTGGTTTAACAAATAAGTGTGGCAGTCAGTGCAGCTCTATGGTGTCTCTGCACCCAGCTGTAACTGGTTTGTGCATCCCTTCCATTGTTTGCATTTATCTTTTTTTCTAGTTCCTTCCAGTTTGTTTCTTCTTTCCCTTCATTCCAACAAACATTTAATAAGTCATCCAGGACACTGAATCTATCTCAACCGAAACTACCTCACTTCATGTTGTGGCCATCCCAGAAGCCACTAATGACTTTATCATAGCTACCTTAGAAAAGCCTACCAGGAATATTTTGCTTATAATGTTTTGTGATATTTGTCATTTAAAAATATATTTATTATTTTATCTAATTGATTATAGATGTATCTGAGAGAAAACAGAGAAGAGGTAGACTGAGTCATGGTCTTAGCATAGGAAAACTTTGAAACACTTCAAGACTGTAGAAAAGATCTGCATGACATGAATACTCGTGAAAGTCAAAGGAGGTAACTGTTAAAAAAGTGGTTCAGAGAATATTATGTCTTTAATCTTCGTAAACTAAAGTGTTGCTTAACAAGGAGTGATTTGTCCTAGATATAAAGAAGAATGAGAAAATACAAGGCGATATCTTTAAAAAAAAGAATTTATGTAGAAACTACGTTTAAAGTTTAGGTTCAGTAAGCTTTTCAGTACAATAGGAAATAAGAGCATCTGTTCAAACTTGGATATAATATAATTTTTATGCCTTGAGCTAATACAGAAATGGTATTGATGGGCTTAAGAGATAAATCAACAGTAGAACACTTACTGCTTTTGCAAAAGAACTGGGTTTGATTTGCATCATCTATACTAGATTTTCACACCTGCCTATAATTTTCATGTTAAGGGCTCCAACACCCCTTCTGGCCAACACAAACACCACAAACAATACAGGGTGCACAGAAACTCTAAAGACACACCCATAAAGGCACATATAAATTTTAAATAAATAAATAAATAAATAAACAAATAAATAAATAAATAAATAAATAAATAAATAGGAAAGAAAAGCAGATTGAATAAAAAATTCCAATTTTGGTTTCCAACTATGATAGCCTACTATATATTAGTCAATATTAGTAACTATTTACGTGCTTAATTTTCTCCATAAATACTTTAAACAGGTACATGGATAAGCAGAATGTGTACAATGCACTCCACATAGAGAAAAGTTTGCCTCTGGCAGAAAAGCAAATATAATATGAGTGAATAAAGACAAGGAGAAGGTTATCTGGGCTGTGATGGTTTATCTGATTGTGAACTTGACTCGATATAGAATCACCTAAGTTTCTGAGTATACTGTGATAACTGATATATCTAAATTTAATGAAGATGGGAGAGGTTTAAATATAAGGGGTACAGTGGAAAAAAAAGTTTTTTTCCCTTCTTGCCTTCATATTTTGCTGGTTAATTCACCTATTATGTTTTAGTCATGCTGGTGAGATCATGAATAACCTTGGCAATGCTATTAATACTGCTGCATTTTTTTCATGACATTAGAACTTCACTTCTTTAGCTTGCCAACACAGACAGTGGATCTCCAACAATAGCACTGGATCCTCATCTTTTTACTCAGATGTAATTCCGGCTCATAGACCAAGCAGTTACAAAGTCCTCAGCCAATGCATTGTGAAGATAAGCATTATTAGGCTATCAAAACTACATAATTTTATCCGGTGTAATAAATATTCATCCTTTTAATTTTGTTTTTCTATAGGCCCTGGACTAACATACTAAGCTCATGGGAAGTGTCAATATTTTCAAATTCATAATGCCAAATTCCATAGAAACTAAGAGGCCTTAAATTTTATTATCTTCATACATTTTAATATATGAAAATAACATATATAAAATCTATGAAAATATATATAAACTTATTCTTCTTAAGAGAATTATTACATTAAAATTAAATTTTAAATAAATTAAAATTTAAATAATTATTTTATAACCAAATTCTAAACCAATATCATATATATGTGTTTTCTGAATTCTCAAAGGTAAACTTAGAATTCTTCCATGAATTCACATAAGGGACAAAAACAGACAATAAGGAGACTACCTAGGGATACCCTACTCCTAGTCCTATGCTAGGATAGAAAAAAAAATGGGTAGAGTATCATAAACATGATGATAATTACCAACTGTGTCAATTAACAGCATAGTCATAGCACTTCTCAGTGTTTCACTGAGTAGAGTTTGAACTGAAAAGCAAAGGAAAGAAACCTAGTAGACCTATACATCCACCATGAAAAATAAACAGACGGTACCACCTCCTGATGACATTCCTTATGTAGGACCTAGAGTCATACTTTTGATACTGACTCATGGTATGCATACATGAAATATAGGTGGGTAGCACCCTGATATGATAATATCTGAACAGTAGTAATAATGATAAAGTATTGAAGGCTTTTCTAGAGAATAGGAAGGACATGAAAGAATCAGTCGCGTGGATGAATTCAGAGAATGGGGGTTTGGTGAGCTTTACATAAATACTTTCTATGCTGTGTGAGCTTTCATTCAAATCAAGAATATGTTGGTGATTGGAGAATAGGGCTTTGGATTCAGAAATTTGGAAAACAAAGCAAGTGGGATGCTTTTACCAAAACTAGAGGAAAAGTAATTGAGATAAAAATATGTGCTGGTAAGAATATATGAGTTTAGGAGTTCTCAAAGATGTGTTAAATGGTCAGCGTAATTAGCAAAAATGAAGCATCTGCTGGTGAGGTGTCTTTAGAAAGTCATGAGATGTTAAGTGTTCAATTTCATTAACTTCAGCATTTCTTTCTTGACAAAACATTCATAAAAGTAAAATAAAAGGGCAGTATGTACAATTCTTATTATGTATATGATGATTTACCAGCAGGCTGATTCTAATGGCTTAGTCTGGCATACCCAGTGTGTGAAGGGTCCTGGCAATAAAGGCCCTGTTTCAGTACCACTGGAGAAATGGCTCACTCACTGTAAACTAATAGGATAATAATGAATGCTGCTCCTGCTGCTTGATGTGTGGATAAACAGAGGAAAAGTCATCCTCTCTGAGGGGACCAGTAAAAGAAGAGGAAGTTCAGTGGAAACCCAAGACACATGTAATTCTTGGTAGTCATAAGTAGGAGTGAAATTAGTTGTATATTAATCTAACACTGAGCATTGGCATATTCCACTCCAGCATGCTACAATAAATCAAGTTTTGATTAAGCTTAGAGTTATAGCTTTACATAGATCCATGTCTAACACTTAGGTCCCCTGTGTAGCCATGTGACTATTCTCAACAATATTTCAAATCACAGCCTATCTTCTTTAAGTAGGTGAAACTGAATGAACTGCCAGGATACTGGCAAACAAAAAAGATAGGATTGAGAAATTGCAATAAGTGATTACCAATAAAAATGTAGAGGGTCTGCACAGATCAGCTTGTGGACTGCTGAGGGTGAGCAGCAGACTGCAGAAGCAACAGAGCTTCAGGGACAGGCAGAAGCCACTCTAATTCTGGGACAGACCCCCGTTTCAGGCTGCAGAAATCCGGACATCTTCCCTGACAGAGGAGAGGTGGCCACCCTGAGGGCTGTGACCTCCAGAGCAGGCTGTGCAGGTGAGCACACAGACTGAGGAGGTAACCCATCTTCTGGGACATGACCTGTTTATGCCCTTCATCTTCAACTAGCAGGCAAGTCTGAATGCCAGATCTCTGTGCACCTTCCCTGCAAGAGGAGAGCTTGCCTGAAGAGAGTACTCTGACCACTGAGACTCAGAACAGAGCTGGACTCCCAGGACAGCTGACAGAGGCTAGCAGAATAACAGGAGGAACAGGCTTCAGCCAGAGACAACTATAACCACTGACTCCAGGGATTACCAAATGGCAAAAGGCAAACGTAAGAATCTTACCAAGAGAAACCAAGACTGCTCACTATCATCAGAACACAGGACTCTCACCTCAGCCACTCCTGGATACCCCAACACACCAGAAAAGCAAGATTCAGATTCAAAATCCTATTTCATGATGCTTGTAGAGAACCTTAAGAAGGACTTTAATAACTCACTTAAAGAAATACAGGAGAACAGCACTAAAGAGGTAGAAGTCCTTAAAGAATCACAGGAAAACACTGCTAAACAGGTGATGGAATTGAAGAAAACTATTGAATACCTAAAAAGGGACATAGAAACAATAAAGAAAACCCAAAGTGAGACAACTCTGGAGATAGAAACCCTAGGAAAGAAATCAGGAACCATAGATGTTAGAATCAGCAACAGAATAAAAGAGATCAAAGAGAGAATCTCAGGTGCAGAACATTCCATAGAGAACATGGGTACAATAATCAAAGAAAATGCAAAATATAAAAAGATTCTAAGTCAAAACATCCAGGGAATCCAGGACACAACGAGAAGACCAAACTTAACAGATAATAGGCGTAGATGAGAATGAAGATTTTCAACTTAAAGGACCAGAATATACATTCAACAAAATTATAGAAGAAAACTTCCCAAACCTAAAGAGAGAGATGCCCATGAACATACAAGAAGCCTACAGAACTTCAAATAGACTGGACCAGAAAAGAAATTCTTCCCAACACATAATAACCATAACAACAAATGCTCTAAATAAAGACAGATTATTAAAAGAAGTAAGCGAAAACGGTCAAGAAACATGCTAAGGCAGGCCTATTAGAATTGCACTAGATTTCTCACTAAAGACTATGAAAGCCAGAAGATCCTGGACAGATGTTATACAGACCTTAAGAAAACACAAATGCCAGCCCAAGCTGCTATACCCAGCAAAACTCTCAATTACCATAGACGGAGAAACCAAAGTATTCCATGACAAAAACAAGTTCACACAATACCTTTCCATGAATCCAGACCTTCAAAGGATAATAACGGGAAAGCACCAACAGAAGGACAGAAATTACACCCTAGAAAAAGCAAGAAATTAATCCTTCAACAAACCTAAAAGAAGACAGGCACAAGAACAAAATCCCAACTTTACAACAAAAATAACAGGAATCAACAATTACTTTTCTTTAATTTCTCTTAACATCAATGGACTCAGTTCCCCAATAAAAAGACATAGACTAATAGACTGGCTATACAAACAGTACCCAATGTTTTGCTGCTTATAGGAAACCCATCTCAGGAAAAAAAAAGGCAGACACTACCACAGAGTGAAAGGCTGGAAAACAATTTTTAAAGTACCTGGAGTAGCCATTCTAATATGGAATAAAATTGACTTTCAACCCAAAGTTATCGAAAAAGACCAGGAGGGGCACTTTATGATCATCAAAGATAAAATCTACCAAGATGAACTCCCAATTCTGAATATCTATGCTCCAAATGCAAGAGGAGCCACATACATTAAAGAAACTTTAGTCGGGCTCAAAGCACACATTGTGCCTCACACAATAATAGTGGGAGACTTCTACACCCCACTGTCACCATTGGACAGATCCTGGAAACAGAAACTAAACAGAGACACATGGACACCAACAGAAATTATGAAACAAATGGATTTAATAGATATCTACAGAACATTTTATCCTAAAACAAAAGAATATACCTTCTTCTCAGCACCACATGGTACCTCTTCCAAAATTGACCATATAATCGGTCACAAAATAGGCCTCAACAGATACAAAATTATTGAAATTATCCCATGCATCCTAGTAGATCACCATGGACTAAGGCTGATCTTCAATAAAGCATTAATAATAGAAAGCCAGAATTCACATGGTAACTGAACAACACTCTATTCAATGATACCTTGGTCAAGGAAGAAATAAAGAAAGAAAATAAACACTTTTTACAGTTTAATGAAAATGAAGCCACAACATACCCAAACTTATGGGACACAATGATGGCATTCCTATGGGGAAAACTTATAGCCCTGAGTGCTTCCAAAAAGAAACTAGAGAGAGCAAACACTAGCAACCTGACAGCCCACCTAGAAGCTCTAGAACTAAAGGAAGCAAATTCATGCAAGAGGAGTAGACAACATGAAATAATCAAACTCAGGGCTGAAATCAACCAAGTGGAAACAAAAAGAACTATTCAAAGAATCAACCAAACCAGGACCTGGTTCTTTGGGAAAATCACCAAGATAGATAAATTCTTAGCCAGACCGAATAGAGAGAACAGGGACAGTATCCTAATTAACAAAATCAGAAATGAAAAAGAAGACATAGCAACAGAACCTGAGGAAATCCAAAACATCATCAGATCCTACTACAATAGGCTATACTCAACAAAAGTGGAAAACCTGGATGATATGGATAATTTCCTAAACAGATACCAGGTACCAAAGTTAAATCAGGATCAGAGTAATGATCCAAACCTTCCCATTTCCTCTAAAGAAATAGAAGCAGTCATCAATAGTCTCCCAACCAAAAAAATCCCAGGACCAGATGGGTTTAGTGCAGAGTTCCATCATAAGTTCAAAGAAGACCTAATTCCAACTCTCCTTAAACTATTTCACAAAATAGAAACAGAAATTAGTCTACCCAATTCATTCTATGAAGCTGCAATTACTCTGATACTTAAACCACACAAAGATTCAACAAAGAAAGAGAACTTCAGACCAATTTCTCTCATGAATATCAGTAAAAAAATACTGAATAAAATCCTTGCAAACCAAATCCAAGAACCCAGCAAAATGATCATCCATCAAGACCAAGGAGGCTTCATCGCAGGGATGCAGGGATGGTTTAATATATGGAAATCCATCAACATAAGCCACTATATAAACAAACTCAAAGACAAAAACCACATGATCATCTCCTTAGATGCTGAGAAAGCATTTCACTAAATCCAACACCCATTCATGACAAAAGTCTTGGAAAGATCATCAACATAAGCCCCATACCTAAACATAATAAAAGCAATCTACAGCAAACCAGTAGCCAACATCAAACTAAATGGAGAGAAACTGGAAGCGATCCCACTAAAATCAGGGACTAGACAAGGCTGCCCACTTTCTCCCTAACTATTCAATATAGTAGTTGAAGTCCTAGCCAGAGCAATTCGACAACAAAAAATCAAGGGGGTTCAATGTAAAAGGAAGAAGTCAAAATATCAATATTTGCAGATGATATGATAGTATATATAAGTGACCATAAAAATTCCACCAGAGAACTCTTAAACCTGATAAATAGCTTCAGTGCAGTAGCTGGATATAAAATTAACTCAAACAAATCAATGGCCTTTCTCTACTATGCCCTTGCCATAGTCCACCTTCCCCCTAGGCCATTGTAAATTCTTGTATTTGGGTGTAACTCAACTAGCTATAGTTTTAAGTATCTACTCTAGTTCCTTCTCAGGTCTCAAACATCCTTTTTCCTAGATAATGGTGAATTCCTGTGTAGGGCAGTGACTTAGCTATACTTTGCTAAGCTTGCCCTGAGATTTCTAACTCTTATGTAGTAAAATACTGTAAGAAAGCATGTAAGACCCTCCATGATATTGCAGGGACAAATCTGGGGCTTTCTAGATATGGGAATGCCAAGGTTCCAGGAGGATGGGTTTCTTTTGAAACTCTGCCTCAGGACTGCTTCCAGGTTTTCAGGCCTGCCAAGTGAGTCACTACTGTAGTGGATGCAACAGTAACAGAAGTCCATAACTTCTGTTAGTTTCATTGTACCCTTGCTTAGTTTCTGTTTCCAGGACCTACCATTCCATTGATGAGAATTGGGTGTTAAAGTCTATTACTATTATTGTGTGCAGTGCAATGTCTGCTTTGAGCTTTATTAATGTATTTTTAATGAATGCGGATGCCCTTGGATTTGAAGCATAGATTCAGAATTGAGAGTTCGTCTTGGAAAATGTTACCTTTGATGTATGTACGAAGTGTTCCTCTTTGTCTTTTTTGATAACTTTGGGTTGAAAGTCAATTTTACTTGATATTAGAATGGCTACTCTAGCTTCTTTCTTTGGACTATTTGCTTGGAAAATTGTTTGACAGCCTTTTACTGTGAGGTAGTATCTGTCTTTGTCTCTGAGGTGGGTTTCCTGTATGCAGCAAAATGTTGTGTCTTGTTTATTTTTGTTGTTGTTGTTGTTTTCCAATTTTTTATTAGATATTTACTTAATTTACATTTCAAAAGCTATTCCGAAAGTCCCCTACCCCCTATCCCCTCCCTGCTATCCTGCCCACCCACTCCCACTTCTTGGCCCTAGCGTTCCCCTGTATTGGGGCATATAAAGAATGCAGTACCAAGGGGCCTCTCTTCCCAATGATGGCCGATTAGGCCATCTTCTGCTACATATGTATCTAGAGATACAAGTTCTGGGGGTTCTGGTTAGTTCATATTGTTGATCCTCTTCTAGGGTTGCAGACCCCTTCAGCTCCTGGGGTTCTATCTCTAGCTTCTCCATTGTGGGCCCTGTGTTCCATCTTATAGATGATTATGAGCATCCACTTTTTTACGAGACAGCTATATCAGGGTCCCTTAAGTAGGCACTAGCTCTCCTATGCCATAGAGTCTGAGTTTAATGACTGATTATCGGATGGATCCCCTGTGGTGGGGTAGTCTCTGTATGGTCTATCCTTTCATCTTAGCTCTAAACTTTGTCTCTGTAACTCCTTTCATGGGTATTTTGTTTCCTATTCACAGGAGGAATGAAGTATCCACACGCTGGTCTTCCTTCTTGATTTTCTTGAGTTTTGCAAATTGTATCTTGGGTATTCTAAGTTTCTGGGCTAATAACCATTTATCAGTGAGTGCATATCCAACGACTTCTTTTGTGATTGGGTTACCTCACTAAGGATTATATCCTCCAGATACATCCATTTGCCCAAGAATTTCAAAAAATTTATTTTTTTATATAGCAGAATAGTACTCCATTGTGTAAATGTACCACATTTTCTCTATCCATTCCTCTGTTGAGGAACATCTGGGTTCTTTCCAGCTTCTGGCTATTATAAATAAGGTTGCTATGAACATAGTGGAACATGTGTCCTCTTTACCAGTTGAAACATCTTATGGGTATATGCCCAGAAGAGGTATTGCTGGATCCTCTGGTAGTACTATGTCCAATTTTCTGAGATAACGCCAGACTGACTTCCAGAGAGGTTGTACAAGCTTGCAATCCCACCAGCAATGGAGGAGTGTTCCTCTTTCTCCACATCCTCGCCAGCATCTGCTGTCCCCTGAATTTTTGATCTTAGCCATTCTGACTGGTGTGAGGTGGAATCTCAGGGTTGTTTTGGTTTGCATTTCCCTGATGATTAAGGATGTTGAACATTTTTTCAGATGTTTCTCAGCCATTTGGAATTCCTCATTTGAGAAATCTTTGTTTAGCTCTGTACCCCATTTTTTAATGGGGTTATTCGTTTTTCTGGAGTCCAGCTTCTTTAGCTCTTTGTAGATGTTGGATATTAATCCCCTATAAGATTTAGGATTGGTAAAAATCCTTTCCCAATCTGTTGGTGACCTTTTTGTCTTGCTGACTGTGTCTTTTGCCTTACAGAAGCTTTGCAATTTCATAAGGTCCCATTTGTCAATTCTTGATCTGACCGCACAGGCCATTGCTGTTTGTTTAGGAATCTTTCCCCTGTGCCCATATCTTCAAGGGTTTTCCCAACTTTCTCCTCTATAAATTTCAGTGTCTCTGGTTTTATGTGGAGGTGTTTGATCCACTTAGACTTAAGCTTTGTACAAGGGTATAAGAATGGGTCAATTTGCATTCTTCTACATGATAACCGCCAGGTGTGCCAGCACCATTTGTTGAAAATGCTGTCCTTTTTCCACTGGATGGTTTTTATCTCCCTTGTCAAAGATCAAGTGACCATAGGTGTGTGGGTTCATTTCTGGGTCTTCAATTCTATTCCATTGATCTATCTGTCTGTTGCTGTACCAGTACCATGCAGTTTTTATCACAATTGCTTTGTAGTACAGCTTAATGTCAGGCATTGTGATTCCCCCAGAGGTTCTTTTATTGTTGAGAATAGTTTTTGCTATCCTAGTTTTTTTATTATTCCAGATGAATTTGCAAATTTCCCTTTCTATCTCAGTGAAGAATTGAATTGGAATTTCGATGGGGATTACATTGAATCTGTAGATTGCTTTCGGCAGGATAGCCATTTTGACTATATTAATCCTGCCTATCCATGAGCATGGAAGATCGTTCCATCTTCTGAGATCTTCTTCAGTTTCATTCTTCAGACACTTGAAGTTCTTGTCATACAGATCTTTCACTTCCTTAGTTAGAGTCACACCAAGGTATTTTATATTATTTGTGACTATTGTGAATGGTGTTGTTTCCCTAATTTCTTTCTCAGCCTGTTTATCCTTTGTGTAGAGAAAGGCCATTGATTTGTTTGAGTTAATTTTCTAACCAGCTACTGCACTGAAGCTGCTTATCAGGTGTAGGAGTTCTTTGGTGGAATTTTTGGGGTCCCAAGTGTATACTATCATATCATCTGCAAACAATGATATTTTAACTTCTTCCTTTCCAATTTGTATCCTCTTGATCTCCTTTTGTTGTCGAATTGCTCTGGCTAGGACTTCAAGTACTATATTGAATAGGTAGGGAGAAAGTGGGCAGCCTTGTCTATTCTCTGATTTTAATGGGATTGCTTCCAGCTTCTCTCCATTCAGTTTGATGTTGGCTACTGGTTTGCTGTAGATTGCTTTTATTATGTTTAGGTATGGGGCTTATGTTGATGATCTTTCCAAGACTTTTATCATGAAAGGGTCTTGGATTTTGTCAAATGCTTTCTCAGCATCTAAGGAGATGATCATGTGGTTTTTGTCCATGAGTTTGCTTATATAGCGGATTATGTTGATGGATTTCCATATATTAAACCATCCCTGCATTCCTGGGATGAAGCCTACTTCGTCATGATGGATGATCATTTTGATGTGTTCTTGGATGTGGTTTGCAAGGATTTTATTTAGTATTTTTGCATCCATATTCATGAGAGAAATTGGTCTGAAGTTCTCTTTCTTTGTTGGATCTTTGTGTGGTTTAGGTATCAGAGTAATTGTGGCTTCATAGAATGAATTGGGTAGAGTACTTTCTGATTCTATTTCGTGGAATAGTTTTCGGAGAGGTGGAATTAGGTCTTCTTTGAAGGTCTGATAGAACTCTGCACTAAACCCATCTGGTCCTGGGCTTTTTTTGGTTGGGAGACTATTGATGACTGCTTCTATTTCTTTATGGGAAACGGGACTGTTCAGATCCTTAATCTTATCCTGTCTTAACTTTGGTACCTGGTATCTGTCTAGGAAATTGTCCATTTTCTCCAGGTTTTCTAGCTTTGTTGAGTATACCCTCTTGTAGTAGGATCCGATGATGTTTTGGATTTCCTCAGGTTTGGTTGTTATGTCTCTTTTTTCATTTCTGATTTTGTTAATTAAGATACTCTCCCTGTGTCCTCTAGTGAGTCTGGCTAAAGGTTTATCTATCTTGTTGATTTTCTCAAGGAACCAGCTCCTTGTTTGGTTAATTCTTTGAATAGTTCTTCTTGTTTATACTTGGTTGATTTCTGCCCTGAGTTTGATTATTTCTTGCCTTATACTCCTCTTTGGCAAAATTGCTTCTTTTCGTTCTAGAGCTTCTAGGTGTGCTCTCAAGTTATTAGTGTATGCTCTCTCTAGTTTCTTTTTGGAGGCACTCAGGGCATTGAGTTTTCCTCTTATGACTGCCTTCATTGTGTCCCATAAATTTGGGTATGTTTTGGCTTCATTTTCATTAAACTCTAGAAAGTCTTTAATTTCTTTCTTTATTTCATCCTTGACTAAGGAATCATTGAGTAGAGTGTTGTTCAATTTCCATGAGAATGTTTGCTTTCTATTATTTATGTTGTTATTGAAGATCAGCCTTAGTCCATGGTGTTCAGATAGGATGCATGGGATAATTCCAATGTTTTTGTATCTGTGGAGGCCTGTTTTGTGACCAATTATATGGTCAGTTTTAGAAAGGTACCATGTGGCACTGAGAAGAAAGTATATCATTTTGTTTTAGGATAAAATGTTCTGTAGATATCTGTTAAATCTATTTGTTTCATGACTTCTGTTAGTACCTGTGTGTCTCTGCTTAGTTTCTGTTTCCAGGATCTGTACAATGGTGAGAGTGGGGAGTTGAAGTCACCCACTATTATTTTGTGGGGTTTAATGTGTGCTTTGAGCTTTACTACAGTTTCTTTAATGAATGTGGCTGCCCTTGTATTCGGAGCATAGATATTCAAAATTGAAAGTTCATCTTGGTTGATTTTACCTTTGATGAATATGAAGTGCCCCTCCTTGTCTTTTTTTATAACTTTGGGTTGAAAGTCATTTTTATCCGATATTAGAATGGCTACTCCAGCTTTTTTCTTTGGACCATTTGCTTGGAAGACTGTTTTCCAGCCTTTAACCCTAAGGTAGTATCTGTCTTTTTCCCTAAGGTGAGTTTCCTGTAAGCATCAAAATGTTGGGTCCTATTTATGTAGCCAGTCTATTAGTCTATGTCTTTTTATTGGGGAATTGAGTCCATTGATGTTAAGAGAGATTAAAGAAAAGTAGTTGTTGCTTCCTGTTCTTTTTGTTGTTAAGGTTGGGATTTTGTTCCTGTGGCTGTCTTCTTTTAGGATTGTTGAAGGATTATTTTTTAGTTTTTTTCTAGGGTGTAGTTTCT
>LR753314.1:2485713-2567992 GCA_902729485.2 Mus minutoides
AGGAGTTACAGAGATCATGTGTGAAGCTGAATCAAAAGGATGGACCAACCAGTGATGGCGGCTGCCAGGGATCCCTCCCATAATCAGCCACCAAAATAAACACTATAGCATATGCCAGCAAGATAATGCTGAAAGGGACCTGATATAGCTGTCTTGTGGGAGGCTATACCAGTGCCTGGTAAACACAGAAGTGGATGCTTACAGTCAGCTATTAGTTGGAACACAGGACTCCCAAGGTAGGAGCTAGAGAAAGTACCCAAGGAGCTGAAGGGGTCTTCAACTCTCTAGGTGGAAGAATAACATGAACTAACTAGTTTCCCCTGCGCTCATGTCTCTAGCTGCATATATGGAAGAAGATGGCCTAGTTGGCTATCATCGGAAGGAGAGGCCCCTTGGTCATACAGCCTCTATATGCCCCAGTACAGGGGAATGCCAGGGCCATTACGTGGGAGGGGGTGGGTAGGGGAG
Organism: Mus minutoides; assembly: GCA_902729485.2. NCBI lineage: Eukaryota > Metazoa > Chordata > Mammalia > Rodentia > Muridae > Mus > Mus minutoides. The sequence goes on from LR753314.1 coordinate 2,486,182, forward strand.
CAGGGCGGGGATGCGGGAGGGTAAGGGAAAATTTCTGGATAACAGGTGAAATGTAAATGAAGAAAATATCTAATAAAGAGAAAAAAATGGGGTACAGAGCTAACAGAGAATTTTCAACCAAGGAATATCGAATGCCTGAGAAACATCCTTAATCATCAGGGAAATGCAAATCAAAGCAACCCTTAGGTTCCACTTTCTATCAGTCAGAAAGGCTAAGATCAAAAACTCAAGTGACAGCAGATGCTGGTGAGGATGTGAGGAACAGGAACACTCTTTCATTGCTAGGGGGATTGCTTACAACCACTCTGGAAATTGTTTTGGTGGTTCCTCAGAAAATTGGACATAATGCTACTAGAAGATTCAGCAATACCACTCCTGAGCATATAGCTAGAAGATGCTCCAACTTGTTATAAGGACACATGCTCCATTATGTTCATGAAGCCTTATTTATAATAGCCAGAAGTTGGAAAGAACACATATGTCTCTCAAAAAAGTAATGGATACAGAAAATGTGGTAATTTACACATTGAAGTACTACTCAGCTATTAAAAACAATGAATTTATGAAATTCTTAGACAACTGGATGGATCTGGAGGATATCATCCTAAATGAGGGAACCCAATCACAAAAGAACACACATGATATGCACTCACTGATAAGTAAATATTAGCCCAGAAACTCAGAATATCCAAGGTACAATTTGCAAAACACATTAATTCATGAAGAAGTAAGACCAAAGTATGGATACTTCGATCCTTCTAGAAGGGGGAACAAAATACCCATGAAAGGAGTTTCAGAGACAAAGTGTGGAGCAGACACTGAAGGAAGAACCATCCAGAGACTGCACCACCGGGGAATCCATCCCACAAACAACCACCAAATCCAGACACTATTTCAGATGCCAACATGTGCTTGCTGACAGGAATCTGATATAGCTGTCTCCTGTGAGGCTCTGCCAGTACCTGGCAAATACAGAAGTGGATGCTCACAATCATCCATTGGACAGAACACAGGGCACACAGTGAAGGAGCTAGACAAAGTACCCAAGGAGCTGAAGGGGTCTGCAGCCACATAGGAGGAACAACAAAATGAATTAACCAGTACCCTAGAGCTCTCTGGGCCTAAACCACTAATCAAAGAACACACATGTTGGGACTCATAGATATAACTGTATATAGAGGATTTTTTTGTGTGTGTGGAAATTTTACTAGAAGGGATTAGTGGGACTACATATCTACCAAGAACTAGGACGAGGACTTTATTTAATGGATATCATCAGATAGTTTCAAGGTTTTCTACGGAATCAAACTGATACAATTAAAATACCCAGGAAAGTGTTCCAAGAATATGAATACCCAGGAAAGTGTTCCAAGAATATGAGGCCAGAACTTATTTAAAACTGTCCAGGATATTGAGGTGAATATTTGTTCTCAGATGGCAAGCCATTTTTTGTACCAGAATCTCTTCACAACTATTAATGATTGCAATTTCTGCTTTTATTGTAGAATTCATCAATGTTTCAGGAATAAATTCTAGGATGAGAGAATACTTTACAGTGAGTAGACCCCTTACAATAATGTAGCATTTAAAACTTTGAAGGAATTGGAACTATAATGGACTTAGCATGAGGACACCAAGGGAGGAGTTAGGGGAAAGACTGAAGAAGCTGAAGGAGTTTGAAACCCCATAGGAAAAACAATAGTATCAACCAAGGAGACACTCCTGAGCTCCCAGGGACTAAACTACACACCTTAGAGTAAACAGGGAAGGACTCATGGCTCTAGTTACATATGTAGCAGAGGATGGCCTTATCTGGCATCAATGGGATGGAAGGCCCTTGGTCCTGTGAAGGCTTGATGCCCCAGTGTAGAGGAATACCTGAGTGGTGAGGTGGGAATAGGAACAACCTCATAGAAGTGTGGGGAGGTGGGAGTGGCGTGTAGGTTTACAGAGGGGAAACCAGGAAATGTTTGAACATTTGAAATGTAAATAAAACATCCAATTTTTAAAAAAAGAACATTTTATAACCTAAATTTAGGCATTCAAAGACCTTATAGTTCTGTCAACAAAATAATGTAATATTGTATTAATGGAGTGATGAAAGTGAAGTATTTCTTGAACTGCACTATTTAGAAGTCAATTATTCTTTATAAAAACATTTTCCAAAATATTTGCAAAGTTTTATTACAGCTTTAGATAATCAGATAACCATTTATATTAATATGGCAATATATTTAGTTGTTTGGAAAGTTGTCAATAATATAAGCTTTTCTGCTGTTTCTTGAGACATGTGCTTCCTGTTTCAACTCATGTCAAATATTAGTCTTGCCAGAAGTAAATACTCCCTTAAGAGAGAAGGTGTGTTTTCGATCTTCAAATACCATTGTGGTTAAATCAACATGGTTTTAAAAGATAAAGGATCAAATATTCCCCGAGACTGACCAGAAGCACTAAGCTGACGAAACATTTACTGTGGACAGGCTTAGGGTGATCATTTAAAGGGTCTTGGAGCTGATGTTATAATTTATTTTTTCCACATTATAATGAATTATAAAACATGTCCTTTTTAAACCTTTGTGTAATGACATAAACCAAATAATTTCGAAATATTCAACAAGATTCAATTGAAAATAAATATTGTAGATATAAGAAATACTGGATGTTGAAAAGTATGATGGTTTAACTATGCTTGGCCTAGGGAACCGCACTTTTAGGAGGTATTTTCTTGTAGAAGTAAGTGTACTCTTTTTGGAGGAAGTATATCACTGTGGAGACAGAAAATGAGATCATCCTCCTAACAATGTGGGAGCCTATCTCCTTCTAGCAGTCTTCAGATAAAGATTTAGAACACTCAGCTCATTCTGCCCAATGCCTTTCTGGACTCCGGCACTTTCACACCCAGATGATAATATACTGAACCTCTGAAATGGAAGTCAGCTCCAATTAAATGTCCTTGTAAGAGTTGCCTTGATCATGGTGTCTGCTCACAGTAGTAAAATCCTAACTCAGACAAAAAATATCCAAACTCATTTTTCAACCTCAAGAAAAAAATTGTAGTCTACTAATTCTTAAAATAATTAACTTTCAGGTTGAAAGGTGATATCTTTATTATAATGAAAATTGGAATTCTATGTTCAAGAAAGAAAATCACCATATAAAATTACTTTATACATTGGAATATGGTAAATATGCAAAAATATAACCTACCAATCTAGATTTTTAATGTGTTTGTTTTCAACATGTATGTTGGATCATGAACTCTTCTTATTTTGAGAAGAAGAAAACATTCTTAATCATGGCACAAAGTTATTTATCCAGGCCCTCCATCCTATTTTTTAAGAATACTTCGTTTAATGACCTATTCAACAAATCCAAGAATGATTATTTCTCTACCTTCACAGAACTAGAATTACAGGCATACATCACCATGCCCAACTTTTAATAAGTGATGGGAATCAAACTCAAGTCTTCATGCTTAAAGGGCAAATTCTTCATCAACTGAGACTACTCTCTACCCAGTAGTTTGATTTTGATTTTTTAACATTAAACCAAACAATAATTTTATTTTCTCTTTATCTTTCTTTCTCTCTCTCTCTCTCTCTTTCTTTCTTTCTTTCTTTCTTCCTTCCTTTCTTTCTTTCTTTCTTTCTTTCTTTCTTTCTTTCTTTCTTTTTGTTTTGTTTGTTGAGACAGGGTTTCTCTGTATAGCCCTGGCTGTCCTGGAACTCACTTTGTAGATCAGGCTGGCATAGAACTCAGAAATCCACCTGCCTCTGCCTCCCAAGTGCTGGGATTAAAGGCATGCACAACCATGCCCGGCTGCTCAATAAATTTCTACTGATTAAAAATCTATCTAATATTCTATCACAGTTATATTTAAAACATCGTAACTTTTAAGTCTTACATTTAAAAGTTAGATATTTTTCCATTTGTGAAAGATATCTTCATAGTTTACAACATGACCACAGCAGCTATTAGGAAACAAAGAATGTAATTGGGCCATGCTTATCAATTCAGAGATTTAGTCTGTAGTAATAATTACATGTTGCATGAAAGCATGCAAACAGACATTGTGCTGGAGAAGTAGTTAAGAGTTCTTTATCCGGATCCACAAAGGTCAGAAAGGGAAAGAGCCATTGGGCCTATCTTTGTATTTTAAAATCAAAGCCCACCCCTGTGCCACAGTTCTTCCAGCAAGGACAAACCTACTCTTATAAGGCCATACCTCTAGGTCCTCCTAAGTAGTGCCACTCTCTTGTGATTATATATTTCAACATTTGAGCCTATAGGGTCTGTTTTTACTCAAAATACCACATTCCATTCCTTGGTACCAATAGGCTTGTAGCCATATTATAATGAAAAAATACATCCAGTCTAACTTCCCAAGTCACAGTATCAATACAGTCTAAAAGTCCAATGTTCAAAATCTCTTCTGAGACTAAAGTTAATTTCTTAGCTCTGAACCCCTAAAAAGAATAGATGGATAGATAGATAGATAGATAGATAGATAGATAGATAGATAGATAGATAGATAGATGATAGATAGATAGATAGATAGATAGATAGATAGATAGATAGATGGATGGATAGATAAAATTAAAAGGAAGATCATGTGCTTCCAACATACAACGACCCAGAAAACATATGAACACTCAAAAGGAAAGAAAGGTAGCATAGTAAGAAATACTGGAGCAATGCAAGACTGAAAACCACCGGGGAATCTACAAATTCTGGATTTTGTCAACAGTTTGTTTGGATTTTCAGCTTTGTTGACTATAACACATTTATCTCTTTTGGTGTGCTTCCACACCCTATCATCAGGTCTCCTTGAAAGGAATCCATTGATACTGTCACTTCCACCATCTGGGTTTTTCAATAAAATTTAGGCTTCATGTGATGGCCTCTGTGGACCTCTGCTCCTGACACATACCTGGCCTCAGGAACTTACAAACTTTCCCCAGCCTCAAACTGTGACTTCAGAAGCACGTGTATCCTTGACTCAATAGCCAGAATCATGTGATTCAAGCTACAAACAAACATGGTGTTGAGGAAGTAGCTGAGAGTTCTTTACCTAGATTCGAATTCTACTACCTAGCAGTTTTACTGCTTTCTGGCTCTGGTACTTGGTTGTCTTATTCAACTATCTTTATATCACCTCTTAATGCTCATAGTTTCCTTCACTGCTTCTTTGTTTCTTTAATTTCTTTTCACATCAGCCATTGAGCTAGTTGGGTCTTGCTCTGAGATTGTCACTCTCTTTATTCTCTTTAGCATCAGACATTTCTTTAAACTTTTTATCTCCTTGGGCTCTGGACTTAGCTCCACTATTACTTTTGGTACTTCTTTCCTCCCCAAACTGTATTTTAGTATTTTTACTTGCTCAGCATGTTCCTTTTCATTTTAAATCTACATAACAGTAGATACTAAAAACCATATGACAGAGTAAATACTAGGCTTTCTCAAAATCTCCTTTGCCAATGCAATTAATCCTAATCACTTCAATTTACCATATGGTAGTTTTCTATTTGTTTTTTTTTTTGTTTTTTTTTTGTTTGTTTGTTTGTTTGTTTGTTTGCTTTTGCTTTTGCTTTTGTACGATGATAGAACTCAACCACATTCTTTACCATAATATCAGTAGAACACTCTCTTGTATGTCTATTAATATTCTTCTTCTCTGAAACATCTTGAGCTAGGCCATATCATAATCTACATTGCTCTCAACAATACGGTCTTCCATGTTTCTTCTAATGTTGCCTGTTAAATTTCATGTTATCAATTCTTTCCTAATCCAAAGTCTCAAAGTTGACATTATGCCAACAGACAGCATGCCCCACCACGTCACAGCAATATCCTGCTCCTTTGTACCAACTTCTACCTAAGTCAGTATTCTATTTCTGTTAAGAGAAATTATGACTATGGTAACTCTTATAAAAGAAAGATTTGATTCAGGCTTTATTTCTGTTTTAGAAGTTAAATTCAATCTGTGAAGGTTTGAGACATGAGAAAAGGCAGGCAGACATGATGTTGGAGAAGGGACTGAGAATTTTACATCTAGATCCACAAGAAAGAGGAAAGAAAAGATGGCCACTAGGCCTGGCTTGGGCTTTTGAAACCTCAAAGTCCACCCCAGTGATACCTTCTCTAGCAAGGCTAGACTTACTCCAACAGGATACACTCCTAATCCCTCTCAAGTAGTGCCAATCCTTGATGACTAAGTGCTTAAAAATACAAATATATAGTAGCTATTTTTCTTCAAACAGCCACAGCTTTCATGAATTTCTAAATATATTTTGTCTTAAATTCACACTTAAAAACTTAGTAAGTACAGTGTTAGTTATAAGCTACCTATGTTAAAGTTCCTTATACCTCCCAATATTACAGGCTATTTACGGCTTTAGTTACTCTCTAGAATTGATTGCAAAACTCTATTAGAAAGATGTCACTTGTGAGAGTCATAGAACATATAGGAATAATGTTGGTAATGACTTGGAATTTTTGTTCTTGCTGAACAGCTTTCATAGAGCTAGACACTTTTATTACTACTCCTGTGGAAGAAGGGTCATTACTAGTTCTACCTTTCAAACTTTGTGAGCCAAAATCATGACTGTCATGTGAAGCTATACTCATTGGTACAATAGTGGCAAGAGTACAATGGGAATAACCAACCATTATCTCATTAGATTTAATCCCTGTTTTACAAGACAGAGTGTATACCTAAAACTTTCAACTGGTTAAGTCATGGGCTCTAGAGAAGAATCTAAAACTACTCTCTGCTCAATGGACTTAGTATAAGCCCATTAATTTCTTTTTTTTTCTACTTGTAAAATAAATCATTGAGCCTTTATCAGAGGCCTTTTTGCCTTATTGATTCCTACTAATACAGAGAGCCACAAGTGGTCAAAGTTCAGAGAATAAGTGAACATAGTGTTCAGTTCTAAATTGGACACCTACTTCACACCCCCCTCTTCCCAATGTACATTGTAGAAGAAAGTACAGAAAGATAGAAAGAGTCAGAGTGGGTAAATGTAGTGTTGACCCAACATAGGCTTTGACTGCATGTGAAAAACCTACAAAATAATAAGCCAGACCAAATACTATCATGGCCATGGAGGGACTCATGAAGTACTATGACTGAGGAGCTATTTGCACTTGATGGCTGTCATGGCATGGTGAGTTAATTTTCTTGAAACACAGATCTGACTGGCTGCTCAATCTCAGTATTTGTTTGATTTTAGAACAGCATTTCTAATAATTTCAGGAGTGGCCCTAACATACAGTTGTTATTTTGTGCTGTGTATTTATGTGATGTGAATATTTTTAGCATTGACAGTTATAAACTAGAACTAAATGTTAATTCTAAAAAAACAAACAAAAAAATTAAAACAAACAAACCATAGAACATGTTTTATGTTTGGCTATATCAAATAGCCAAGATTTAAATCTTTAAGTATTTTTTAATGCACCCACCAGATTTAGCTTGTTTTCATTTTCATGTATGTATATTTTGAAAGGTAGTTTCCTGTATTTCAAGCTGCCCTCAACTTTGCAATGCAGATAGGAATGACTGAGTTTCTGATCTTTTCTTTCCTACTGCCCTAGTGCTGGAATAATAGGCATGAATCACCATATTGAGTTTTACATAGTGCTAGGAAGAAAAATCCATCTCATGGTATATTTTATCAGTGAGTTATAGCTCCAATATCTACTCCTATATTTAATAAGTAATAAAATAAGATGTATCAAATAATTGTTTTTGACATAAATGTTTTTTGATGTATTAACAATAAATTTTAATTCTTTTCTAGTTATAGTATATTCCTAGGGTCACATAAAAATTTCTCCAGCTAAAAGGGGTCATGTGTAAAAACAGTTTAAGAACCTTGGCTCTGGATTACATATTCAAAATGCTTGAACCTGAACTAAGCTGTACTTCTACTATCAATGTTATAAATTTTCTAAGAAGTTATTAATTTATAGCTTAGTTCACTTATCACATTTATCAATAATAAAGATTAATGATTGCCCTATACTTATATCCATACCCTGTTTAATATAGCTTAATATTTTGGGGACTAGAATTTAATTATATTTTTCTTTCCTTCAAACATTTTCTCTTCTGCCTTCAAATACATGCTGTCTGTTTCCAATAATTCTTAGTAAGTCTTAAACTATTATATAACATAATTAATTATAAATCCATTTCCTAACCATCATTTGAATGATGACCCCTGTTTTGCAATCTACAATATGTAAATCAATTTGTCCAACTGAACAAGAATATGACTTTTAAATGTGTTACTTTCCTTTTTACAGGTGTTATGTGTTTGAGAGTGTGAATGGTTTGTGTGCCTCTGGCTCTCATGGGCATTCCATCATCTACATTCTCTCTCTTTTGGGAATTATAGAAGCAGACACCTTCTTTGAGTGTCTAAATGACTTTCTTAAGTGAAACTCCATCAGCAGAGCTCATTCCCTTCCCTGGGTACCTGAGTAAATAAGTAGATATTCAGCAGTGCCTTAGACTTTGACTTAACATCTCTGTCCTTTTCCTTCCACCTCCTCCCTTTCTCTATTATAAGCGTTACCCTCAAAGATATACTGTCATCAATATTCTAGATCTTGGATGCTGTTTTGTGAGACAGTGAGCTGTGCACAGACAGCCTGGTCCCCGGTCGAACATAGGCCTTGAACGTCAGTGACCCTAAGGGACAGTAGGTGTTTGGCCACGTCTACTGGGCCCCTGGATCCTGTCACAGCTACAGCCTTCCACAGCCCCTCACAGAAAGGTTTGTGGCAATCAATAACATAGGCAATGCCCCAAGCTCCTGGTATTCTCTCTGAACTCCACCCCACAGTTACCTGGCAACAGCTAGGTAGGCCCAGCCCACTATAAAAGGAGCTGATTGCCCCCTCCTTTCTCTCTTACTTCTTATTCTCTTGTTCTTACTCTTGTTCCTCTGCCCCCCTCCTTTACCAATCCCCTTCCCTCCTCTCTCCACATGGCCATGGCCAGCCTCTACTTCTCTACTCTTGCTCCCTCTCTCTGCCTTTCTACAATAAACATCTTAAAACCATGGCCTGCTTCTTCTCAACTGGACTAGTATACTGGAGCAATGGAGCAGGACTTCCTCTAGAGAGCCTCCAGTCTAACCTCCTTCAGGGAAGTCTCCCTGTGCTCCAGCTACAGCAGCCAGCCAAACCAAGCAACCCACCAGATTAAGCCAATGATTCTTATCCCTGCAGTAACCAGCCAGAGCTTTCCCCTTTTTCCTTCTCTCTTCAGCACGGTCAGAGTTTTTCTGCTGGTCCCTATTCTGTTCTCAGATCTTCTGTGACATCCAGCAGTGTCTGAGGTGTCCAAGACTGAGAACCTGATGACCCTGGCCTCCATGCAGCCCAGTGACCTGAGAACTGACTCTTCAGCAGCAGCACCCAGCAATGTCTGAGCCTGACACTAGAAGATCTGAGGGGACCCCAGACTGCACCTTCCCCACCCCTCATAGCCAGGTCCTGTGGCTTCCCACAGCCCTAGACCTGCCCAGCAATGACATGGGTGTTCACATAGTAAATCTGCCTCCATTCTGCCTCCCCCAGCGGCCTTATCCCTGATTGGTCATGGGACCCTACTTCTATCCCACACTACTTTAGTCAGTTTTCAGACTAAATAACAGGCAGTAATAACAGGCAGTTATTTATTACTCTAGATTATTTAGCTAGATAATGCTGGCAGGTATTAAGGTAAACTCCAAGATACTAACCAACCACATGCTATACCCAAGCCTTTCACCAAATACATTTGATTCAGGGTGTCTCTTTCAATCTTTAATAAATGTTCTAGTTCCACCTACTCATAAAGCTCCTTGGTGAATGTCTAAATATTCACAAGATTAGACATGCAGCAATTCAGCTTCTAATTAAATTAGTCTTCCCATCTCCCTATTCTAATGATCCTTGTTTCTATGAAATTATCTTTTAGATATCAGTCAAGTTACCAAGTTGTTCTAATTATATGCATATATTTGATGTAGTTTACAAGCTTGACCTAGGAGTATATTGTTATTCTACCCATGCCATAAGGCGTTTTGTCGTCTGTACCTGTTCAGATTTACTTTAACAGGATTTCTATTATCTGTAGTCTGACAGATCTTATAACAAGGTTTTAAATACAAAAACAATTTCTAAAGCCACAGCAGGATTATAACAATAGGTCTATTCACTTATGGAATTAACATCATATCTCAATACTATCAATGTATATGCATAAGCTAAGGAAAACATATTTTGATAGCATTGGGTACTTCAAATCTCGCAATGACAGTTACTTTGCATGAACGATATCTAATAAACATACCTCGTTCCAAGAAGCATTGTTTTTTGGAGAAGTAAACTGTCACCTGTAATATGTGTTGATTGTTTAGATCCCCTATGCAGTGAACAACATAACAACATGGGTGGTTTTTCGTTTTGTTTTGTTTTGTTTTGTTTTGGGGAGGTTGTTTGTTTGAATACTGACATTTCTCACATATATTTTTTCCAAAAGTAAAACTCTCTAAGAGCAAGGCACTATCTACATGGCCAACTGCCTTGTTAACTGGGAAGTATTTTACCAAAGTTACTGAAGCAGCCTTTATAGGAAATGGGTGGAGAAATTCTTTTAAATTAATTCGTAGGGTTGTTCTGAACCCAGACCTCATCTCACCTTCTGATATGGCCCTCTGTCCTGGACAGTAGCAGGGATGTTTGAGTTTCAACTGAGCTGTCAGCCTCTGTCACTGGTGTCATCTTTCTTTTATCTCTTCATTTTTCTTATCCTTTCCTTTATATTTTTCTTCTTTTCAAAGCTCCATTGTTGCAGGAGCTAAGCAATGGGCAGAGACAGAGGAAGTCTTTGAAAAGTGGCCTAGCTCTGCTTTACCAGGGAGCTGTGCAGCACTAAGCAAAGCCCACCTCACATCAGTCTAAATCACACTGCTGTGAATGAACTTTTAAACAAATGAGCTGCGTGTTTTCCTGTAATGCTTATTACTGATTGTGCAGTGAGGCTGCACCAAGTTCAAAGGCTTTTCAATTCCTGCACAGAACTGAGAGGCTGTGGCAATGATTCTTTGAAAAAAAAATACCACTGTTGAGACAGGCAGGCAGCTTGGGCTTGACCCAAAGCCTCCAAAAATGGCAGGATGGCTCTGGTGACCAGTTGCAAAATAAATTAATATAAAAGAGGCTTTCCTTTGTCCCTTACTGCAAATATTTTCTCTTGTAAGAGGAATCCTTGAAACTTGTCATATACATGAACTCTCTTTCAACTCCAAGGGGCCAACTTTCATACCTGCCTTTGGCATCTCTCTAGAATTTAAACGTTTTAATAACTATCTGATTGAAAGAGGAAAAAGCCCATCTGTTTATTTCATTTCATTTTTTGGCTCCAGCTAAAAATAGCTAACTCTTTTTAATTCTGCTTTTTCTAATTTCATACTAATTAAGCATTCTTAAGAGATTTGTCATTATCTTTGTTTTTATTCTTTTCATTTTCCCCAAAATGGAGTTTCAAAACCACAAGATAGAAAATGAAAATATTTAAGTTGATGATACAAATAAAGTTTTAAAATAGTGGCTAGCACATGAAAGGACTCTTCCCTCAGAGCTTCAATCTGCAGGATTTGTCAAGCGCTTTCACAAAGTTAATTGGAATTGTTGTGATCTATTTTTTGTGCCCATGATTAGGACAGGGCAAGTTACATTCTCTACTCAAAGTGATGAAGATATATTTCTTCAAATATATCTTATAATTTAAAATCTCTACTCATTTATTCAAACTAATATCACTTTGAAAAAAATTACTGAGGTTGAATGTAGAAGTTTAGGATAATTTTTAAATTCTGAGAAAATAGGAAAAAAAGAACTTTTGAAAAAAGTGTACATGAAAATCAAACATTTCTAAAACTGTGACATTTTGTCCAGATTGAAGACATCAAATCCAAAATATCAAGCTGCAGGGAATACTCACAGGTGCTGAAGCCAGATTGACCTGGTAGCTTTAAGCTGCATGGAATACTCACAGGTGCTGAAGCCAGATTGACCTGCTAGCTGTGTCTCAAGCTGGAAAGTGATTGTGGTTCAGTAACAATTGCTCTGTGCTTCCCCTTTTAGCTATGCAAAGATGGAAAGAGATAAATGTAGAATAACACAGTATTCATTATGTATTTCATAATCAAATTTTGGTTTTGTTTCTCCTTAAAATTCAAAAGCGTTGAAGTCATAGTTGAAGTCATATTTCAAATGTATATTCATAAGTTTTCAGTAAGAGTTGGTCCCAGAAACTACATTAACCACCTTTTTCAGTGGTCCAGCCCCACCCCACCTTGGGTGCAAGAAGTTCCCAAGGTCCCAGAGGACTCTCCATGCCTCAAGCACCCTAGCAAAGGATCTTGGAATCACTGATGAGTGGAACACAACATCTTTTCCAAAACAACCAGGAAGGGCTTGTGCCAGCAGGACCAGGGACACAGAAAACCTGTCCAACCAGCTGCTGGGGTTCATTCCTGTCTGCTCCAGCCACGCATCACCTTGGGCATGAACTCAGCAGCAGTTCCATGGTCCACAGAGGACTCTCCACACCACAGGCACCCTACCACACCCACAATCTTAGGATCACTGAGAAGAGTTGGTCTCCAGAGAGGGGTCTGAAACTGGAACTCAGCTGAGAGTACCATAATTGTATCCCTGGTCTCTCAGAGACCAGTCTGCACAGGAGAGGGAGTGGGCCCCAGAAGCGACAGAGCTTCTTGGACAGGGTCCCTTCCGGCCATCATCTTCACCCAAGAGGTGGATCTGAGCTTCAGACCTCAGTGAACCTTCCCTGCAAGAGAAGAGCTTGCCTACAGAGAATTCTCTGACCACTGGGACACAGGAGAGAGTTGGACTCCCAGGAATGCTGACAGAGGCTAACAAAATGAGAGGAGAAACAAGCTCTAACCAGAGACAGCTAGAATATCTAACACCAGATATTACCAAATGTTGGAAGCAAATGTAAAATTCTTGCTAACAGAAACCAAGATTATTCAGCATCATCAGAACCCGGTATGCCTACAACAGGAAGCCCTACATACTAAAACACACCCGAAAGGCAACATTCAGATTTAAAATCATATCTTATGATGTTTGTAGAGGATTTTAAGAAGGACATTAATAACTCACTTAAAGAAATACAGGAGAACACTGCTTAACAGGTATAAGCCCTTAAAGAGGACAAAAATCTCTCAAAGAATTACAGAAAAACACTGTTAAACAGGTAGAAGAACTTAAAGAGGAAACACAAAAATCTTTTAAAGAATTACAGGAAAACACAAACATACAGGTGATGGAATAGAACAAAAACATCCAAGATCTAAAAATGGAAGTAGAAACAATCAAGAAAACCCAAAGGGAGACAACTCTGGAGATAGAAATCCTAGGAAAAAAATCAGAAACCAGAAACAGAATACAAGAGATGGAAATAAAATCGCAGGGGCAGAAGATTCCATAGAAAACATGAACACAATAACCAAAGACAATTCAAAATGCAAGAAGATCCTAACTCAAAACATCCAGGAAATTCAGGACACAATGAGAAGACAAAAACCTAAGGATAATGAGAATGAAGACATTCAACTTAAAGGGCCAGTAAATATCTTCAACAAAATTATAGAAGAAAACTTTCCTAACCTAAAGAAAGAGATGCCCATGAAAATACAAGAAGCCTACAGAACACCAAATAGACCAGAGCAGAAAAAAAAATTCCTCACAACACATAATAATCATAACAACAAATTCACTAAATAAAGATAGAATATTAAAAGCAGTAAGGGAAAAATATCAAGTAACATCTAAAGGCAGTTCTATCAGAATTACTCCAGACTTCTCATCAGAGACTATGAAAGCCAGAAGATCCTGGAAAGATGTTATACAGAAACTAAGAGAACACAAATGCCAGCCCAGGCTACTATACCCAGCAAAACTCTTAATTACTATAGATGGAGAAACCAAAGTATTTCATGACATAAAGAAATTTACACAATATCTTCTCGAATCTAGCCATTGAAGGGATAGCAAAGGGAAAGCTTCAACACAAGGAGGGAAATTATGTCCTAGAAAAAGCAAGAAAGTAATACTTCAACAAACCTAAAAGAAGATAGCCTCAAGAACAGAATTCCAACTCTAACAACAAAAATAACAGGAAACAACAATTACTTTTCCTTAATACCTCTTAATATCAATGGATTCAATTACCCCCCCCCCCAAAAAAAAAAGACATAGACTAGCAGACTGGCTACATAAAAAGTACACAATCTTTTGCTGCTTACAGAAAACCCACCTCAGGGACAAAGATAGACACTACCTCAGAGCAAAAGGCTGGAAAACAATTTTCCAAGCAAACAGTCTGAAGAAACAAGCTGTAATAGATATTATTCTATCTAATAAAATGGACTTCCAACCCGAAGTTATCAAAAAAGACAAGGAGAGGCACTACATACTTATCAAAGGTAAAATCTACCAAGACAAACACTCAATTCTGAATAGCTATGCTCAAAATGGAAGGGCAACCACATTCATTAAGGAAACTCTAGTAAATATCAAACCACACATTGTACCTCACACAATAATAGTGGGTTACTTCAACACCCCTCTTTTACCAATGGACAGATCCTGGAAACATAAACTAAACAAAGAAACATTGAAACTAACAGAAGTTATGAAACAAATGGATTTAACAGATATAAACAAAACATTTTACCCTAAAACAAAATAATATAACTTCTTCTCATCACCTCATGGTACCTTCTCCAAAACTGATCATATAGCACGCCTCAACAGATACAAAAATGCTGAAATTATCCCATGCATTCTATCAGATCACCATGGACTAAGGCTGATCTTCAATAATAAACATAAATAATAGAAAGTCAATATTTACAGGGAAGCTGAATAGCACTCTAATCAATGACAACTTGGTCAAGGAAGAAATAAAGAACAAGATTAAAGACTTTTTAGAGTTTAATGAAAATGAGGCCACAACATACCCAAACCTATGTGACACAATGAAAGCATTCCTAAGAGGAAAACTCATAGCTCTGAGTACCACCAAAAAGAAACTAGAGAGAGCATACACTAGCAGCTTGACAGCACACCTAAAAGCTCTAGAACAAAAGGAAGGAAATTCACCCAATAGGAGTTGATGGCAGGAAATTATCAACCTCAGGGCTGAAATCAACCAAGTAGAAACAAAAAGCACTATACAAATTATTAACCAAACCAGAAGCTTTTTTTTGTTTGTTTGTTTTGTTTTTTTGTTTTTGTTTTTGTTTTTAAATCAACAAGATAGATAAACTCTTAGCCAGACTAACTAGAGGGCAAAGGGACAGTATTCTAATTGAAAAAAGAGAAATAAAAAAGGAGACATAAAAACAGAACCTGAGAAATCCAACACATTATCAGACCCTACTACAAAAGGCTATACTCAACAAAACTGGAAAACCTGGATGAAATGGACAATTTCCTAGACAGATACCAGATACCAAAGTTAAATCATGGTCAGATTAATCATTGAAACAGTCCCATTTCTCTAAAGAAATAGCAGTGGTCATTAATTGTCCCTCAACCAAAAGAAGATCAGGACCAGATTGGTTTAGTGCAGAGTATTCTCAGACCTACAAAGAAGACCTAGTTCCAACTCTCCTCAAACTATTCCAGAAAATAGAAACAAAGAGTTCTCTAACCAATTCATTCTATGAAGCCACAATTACTTTGATACCTAAACCACATAAAGACAAAAAAGATAGAGAACTTCAGAAGAATTTCCTTTTTGAATATTGATGCAAAAATACTCAATAAAATTCTCACAAACAGAATCCAAGAAAACATCAAAATGAACATCCATCATGATCAAATAGGTTTCATAACAAGGATTCAGAGATGTTTTAATATATGGAAATCCAGCAAAGTCATCCACTATATTAACAAACTCAAAGAAGAAACCACATGATCATATCATTAGATGCTGAGAAAGCATTTGAAAAATCCAACACCTATTCATGATAAAAGTCTTGGAAAGATCATCAATTCAAGGCCCATACGTAAACATAATAAAAGCAATATATAGCAAACCAGTAGCCAACAACAAACTAAAATGGAGAGAAACTTGAAGCAATCCCACTAAAATCAGGGACTAGAAAAGGCTGTCCACTTTTTCCCTAACTATCCAATATAGTACTTGAAGTCCTTGCCAGAGCAATTAGACAACAAAAGGAGATCAAGGGGATATAAATTTGAAGGTGGAAGTCAAAATATCACTATTTGTAGATGTTTTGATAGTATATATAAATGACCCTAAAAATTCCACCACAGAACTCCTAAACCTGATAAACAGCTTCAGTGCAGTAGCTAGATCCAGAAATGAACCCCCATACCTATGGTCACTTGATCTTTACAAAGGAGCTAAAACCATCCAGTGGAAAAAAGACATTTCAACAATGGTGTTGGTTCAACTGATGGTTATCATGTAGAACAATGTGAATTGAACCATTTTTATCTCCTTGTACAAATCTCAAGTCTATCAATAAACTGCACATCGAACCAGAGACACTAAAATTTATGGAGGAGAAAGTGGGGAAAAGCCTCAACTTTTTTCAGGAGAAAAAATTCCTGAACAGAACAGCAATGGCTTGTGCTGTAAGATCGAGAATTGACAAATGGGACCTCATAAAATTGCAAAGTTATGTGAGGCAAAAGACACTGTCAATAAGACAAAAAATCCACCCACAGATTGGGAAAGTGTCTTTATCAATCGTAAGTCTGACAGTGGACTAATATCCAATATATACAAAGAACACAAGAAGCTGGACTTCAGAAAAAGAAATAACCTTATTAAAAATGGGGTACAGAGATGAACACAGAATTCTCAACTGAGTCATACATAATAGCTGAGAAGCACCTGAAAAAAAAATATTCAACATACTTAATCATCAGGAAGATGCAAATTGAAACAACACTGAAATTGCACATCATACTATTCAGAATGACTAAGATCAAATATTCAGGTGACAGCAGATGCTGGAGAGAATTTTGTGAATAAAAAACATTCCTCCATTGCTGGTGGGATTGCAAACTGGTAAAAAACACTCAGAAAATCAATCTGTTGGTTATTCAGAAAATTGGATATATTACTACTGGATGATGCAGCAGTACCCCTCCTAATCATATACCCAGGAGATGTTTCAACTTGTAATAAGGACACATGCTCCATTATGTTCATAGCAGACTTATTTATAATAGCCAGAAGCTGGAAAGAACACAAATGTATCTCAAAAAAGGAATGGATAAAGAAAATGTTAGATATTTTAAAAATGAACTATTAAGCTATTAAAAAACAAAAAATTCATGAAATCCCTCGGCAAGTGAATGGATCTGGAGGATATCATCCTGAATGAGGTAACCCAATCACATAATAACTCACAATATATGCATTCATTGATAAGTGGATATTAGTCCAGAAACAAAGAATACCCAAGATACATTTGCAAAACACATGAAACTCAAGAAGAAGGAAGACCACAGAGTGGATACTTCATTCCTCCTTAGAATGGGGATCAAAACACTCATGGAGAGAGTTACAGAGACAAAGTTTGGAGGTAAGACAGAAGGAAGGACCATCTAAAGACTTCCCCACCTGCAGATCCATCACATAAACAGACACCAAACCCAGGTACTATTGCATATGCGAGCAAAATTTTGCTGACAGGAACCTGATATAGATGTCTCTTGTGAGGCTATGCCAGGGCCTGGCAAATACAGAAGTGGATGCTCACAGTCATCTATCTATTGGATGGAAAACAGGACCCCTAATCAAGGAGCTAGAGAAAGTACCCAAGGAGCTGAGGGGGTCAGCAACCCTATAGGAAGAACAACAATATGAACTAACCAGTACCCCCAGAGCTTGTGTCTCTAGCTATATATGTAGCAGAAGATTGCCTAGTCAGCCATCATTGGGAGGAGAGGTGCTTGGTCTTGTGAAGATGATATGCCCCAGTACAGGGGAATGCCATGGCCAGGAAGTGGGAGTGAGTGGGTTGGGGAGCAGGGCAGGGGAAGGGTTTAGGGGACTTTCGTGATAGCATTTGAAATGTAAATGAAGAAAATATCTAATAAAATATCATCATTGTGTGTATTCATGTTCTTATAATAATAATAATAATAATAATAATAATTATTATTATTATTATTATTATTATTATTATTATTAATACAGTTTTGTCAATATTGGAAGTTGACTCTAGGGATGTAGCTCAATAGTGAAATGCTGGGTTAACATGTATAAGACCTTAGATTATCTCTTTTATGAGTAATAATCAGTATCAGGAAAATTTACATAAAGTATATAATAATAATTTTAGGTAAAAAGCAGGATAAACTCTGACAGAATACAGGCAATACACATGCATTTACCCTTCTATCATCTTGTTAAATAATCCCAAGTCATTTGCCTAAGTTTCTTAATTTCTTGTTTTTTTGACCATACACTAACATACAAGTGTTATCTAAATTTTTTCTATGAAGATTTTATTCATATCATTATTTCATATAAATTTAATATTCCAGAGGATGTTTGTCTAATTCCAACTTCAACCACTGTGTGATTCTTATATAAATATATTCATGCTTTCTTATAATATTCATAGCCTAATTTAAATCTAGAATTACACAATATGCGGACAACTCATTAATTATCCAGTTATGTAAATTCATTCTATCTTGAGATATTCTGAATAAAAATATTCTAAATTTTTGTACCATTTTAAATGTGGACATATAATTTAGTGTATCTAGGATAAATATATAAGAATGAAATGCTAGGTCTAATATAAAGTGTCCATTTGGTTTAAATTATAAACTATCATAAATATAAGATGTCTATACCATTTCAATGGTCAGTGTAATCTTTCAACTTGACATAAATCTAGACTCACCTAAGAAATGGGTCTATAGGCAACCCTGTAGAGATTATCTTGACTAATTGTACTGAGATGGGAAAGCTTTCCCATTGTAGTGCACAATTCCTTGGTTTGCTCTCAATGAAATAGAAATGAAAAACTTAATATGAAAGAGATTTCTTATGCAAAATAAAGAAATCTCAGCAAAACGGTTGCCTAAACAAGTATTTCATGATGACCATATCACTCAACATGCCAATGTGGAATGAGAAAATTTTCTATCCTCCTACACCTAAATGAAAAGCTACAGAAATTTTGCTAAGAGAGGAAGAATTAGTTTTCTTCAAAGATAATCCTCTGACTGGCTTTCTAATCTAAAATGGTCAGATATATTCATAATATAGACAAAGAGACTCAGAAGTTTATATACTTGTATATGTGTATGTAAATGAAAATGCAAAACTCATATAAGAAAATATATATGTATCAATAATAAATAAGTAAAGAAAGTCATAAATTTGAGGAGAAAGATGAACATGGGAGTAGTTGAAATCAGAAGAGGGAAGCTTAGAAATGATATATATGGAAGTCCTGTGTTCAAAATCTCAAAAGTGAATATGTAGAAAAAATTACTGTATATTATTTGCATTAATATCAAACAGAGCTTCAGAAGGATTTACATAGGACATAGATATTATATATGGCACTGAATAATATATTATAAATGGTATATCTATTATGGAAGTAATAGATAAAACAAGTAATAGGAAATAATATCAACAATGCTTATATGTGGTGGCTAGTGAATCAGAAGAGACATTATAAAGGTGCTTTCTGGAAAAGCTGTTTTTAGGCTCACTAGGAACTCAGATAATATAACAGAGACTATCACTATGTCTTTTAACTCAATTTAAGAGATTATAATATCTACTTTTCCTTGCCTCATATCAGAGAAATAGACATAATTATGGGTCTTTATAAATTTCCTGTTGATGTGGTTGACAATGACAGAAAATTGCATGTAATAATTGTACTCAATGCAAAACCTCTTCTGCCTCTAAGACTTGTTTGCCTGTTGTTTGATGATGATGGCACAGTCTTTAGTCATCATGCTCTCTTCCCCATCTTTCAAAGAGAAGAAAGGCAAATAGAGAAAATTACATTCAGTTGAGGACAAAACATGGGGAGGAGGATAAATGAACAGCACTAATACCAACATGTGCCCATAACAGGAGAAATCATTTTACTCTGAATTTGTGAAACTTGAACAGCGTGTCAAGCATTTAGAATTTCTACTATCTCTATGGTACATTGAGGTAGATAGCTGCACAAGCAAATATTTTCTCAAAAAGCACCATATCCTGATACAGACTTGAGCTGAGGTATTATGTACGGACAGTTTGGGACTGGAACATGCATTAATGGAAAGTTGGTGAATCACTCGTGTCTTTAAAGCTGAAAATGAAAGAGATTTAAATAAATACATCAGGGGAAAAATATATAAAGGATATCGTGTACAAAGAGTATCCCAAGGATTTTATTAAACTGCCTTGCATAAAGATTCTTTAGAATTAAAACCTTAAATAAAAAAGGATGCATCAGATGGTTTTTAGAACTATATCATGGAGCAGTTTCTAGGTTCAGGAAAAGACAATAAACTCTAGGAAATGGAAAGATGTTTGGGAATGTGGGTGGGAATGTGTATCACATGTGTAGGTTTCAAGTTCATGAAATTAAGGAAAATTTAAAGGAAGAACAAATGAGTGGGGTGGTAATAACATTATTTTTTCCAACTTTTATTAGATATTTTCTTCATTTACATTTCAAGTGTTATCCAGAAAGTTCCCTATACCCTCCCCCCTCCAGGCCCTGCTCCCCTACCCACAATGCTCCCACATCTTGGCCCTGGTGTGCCCCTGTACTGGGGCATATAAAGTCTGCATGACCAAGGGGCCTCTCTTCCCAATGATGGCCAACTAGGCCATCCTCTTCTATATATTCAGCTAGAGATATGAGCTCAGGGGGTACTAGTTAGTTCATGTTATTCTTCCACCTATAGGGTTGAAGACCCCTTCAGCTCCTTGGCTACTTTCACTAGCTCCTTCCTTGGGAACCTTGTGTTCCATCTAATAGCTGACTGTGAGCTTCCACCTCCATGTTGGCCAGGCATTGGTATAGTCTCCCATGAGACAGCTATATCTGGACCCTTTCAGCACTATCTTGCTGGCATATGCAATAGTGTCTATGTTTGGTGGCTGATTGTGGGATGGATCCCTGGCAGCCGCAGTCATTGGGTCCATCCTTTGGATTCAGCTTCACACATGCTCTCTTTAACTCTTTCAATGTGTGCTTTGTTCTTAATTCTAGGAAGGGGTGACATGTCCACATTTTGATCTTCCTTCTTCTTGAGTATCATGTGTTTAGTAAATTGTATCTTGGGTAGTCTAGGTTTCTGGGCTAATATCCACATATCAGTGAGTACATGTTATGTGAGTTCTTTTGTGATTGGGTTACCTCACTCAGGATGATGGCCTCCAGATGCATCCATTTGCCTAGGAATTTCATATATTTATTGTTTTTAATAGTTGAGTAGTACTCCATTGTGTAAATATACCCAATTTTTTTGTATCCATTCCTCTGTTGAGGGACATCTGGGTTCTTTCCAGCTTCTGGCTATTATGAATAAGGCTGCTATAAAGATAGTGGAACATGTTTCCTTATTACCAGATGGAATATCTTCTGGATATATGCCCAGTAGAGCTATTGCAGGATCTTCTGGTAGTACTATGTCCAATTTTCTGAGGAACTGCCAGACTGATTTCCAGAGTGGTTGAACATGCTTGCATTCCCACCAACAATGGAGGAGTGTTCCCCTTTGTCCACATTCATGCCAGCATCTGCTGTCACCTAATTTTTGATCTTAGCCATTCTGACTGATGTGAGGTGGAATCTCAGGGTTGTTTTGATCTGCATTTCCCTGATAATTAAGGATGTGGAACATTTTTTCAAGTGCTTCTCAGCCATTCAGTATTCCTCAGTTGAGAATTCTTTGTTTAACTCTGTGCCCCACTTTTTAATGGGGATATTTGATTTTCTGGTGTCCACTTTCTTGAGTTCTTTATATATATTGGATATCAGTCCCCTATCTGATTTAGGATTGGTAAAGATCCTTTCCCAATCGGTTGGTGAACTTTTGTCTTGTTGACAGTATCTTTTGTCTTACAGAAGCTTTGCAACTTTATGAGGTCCCATTTGTCAATTCTTGAACTTACAGCACAAGCCTTTGCTGCTCTATTCAGGAATTTTTCGCCAGTGCCCATATCTTCAAGGCATTTCCCCACTTTCTCCTCTATAATTTTCAGTGTCTCTGGTTTTATGTGGAGTTCCTTCAACCACTTAGACTTGACCTTAGTACAAGGAGATAAGAATGCATCAATTCCCAGTCTTCTACATGATAGCTGCCAGTTGTGCCAGCACCATTTGTTGAAAAGGCTGTCTTTTTTCCACTGGATAGTTTTAGCTCCCTTGTCAAAGATCAGGTGACCATAGGTGTGTGGATTCATTTCTGGGTCTTCGATCCTATTCCATTGATCTACCTGTCTGTTGCTGTATCAGTACCATGCAGTTTTTATTATAATTGCTCTGTAGTACAGCTTGAGGTCAGGCATGGTGATTTCACTAGAGGTTCTTTTATTGTTGAGAAGAGTTTTTGCTAGTCTAGGTTTTTTGTTATTCCAGATGAACTTGCTAATCGTCTTTTCTAGATCCTTGAATAATTGAGTTGGAATTTTGATGCATATTGCATTGAATCTGTAGGTAGCTTTTGGCAGGATATCCATTTTTACTATATTGATTCTGCCAATCTATGAGTAGGGGAGATCCTTCCATCTTCTGAGACCTTCCTCAATTTCTTTCTTCAGGGACTTGAAGTTCTTGTAATACTAATCTTTCACTTCCTAAGTAAGAATCACACCAAGATGTTTTATATTGTTGGTAACTACTGTGAAGGGTGATGTTTCCCTGATCTCTTTCTCAGCCCATTTATCCTTTGCATAGAGAAAGGCCATCGATTTGTTTGAGTTAATTCTATATCCAGCTACTGCACTGAAGCTGTTTATCAGGTTTAGGAGTTCTCTGGTGGAGTTTTTGGGGTCACTTATATATACTATCATATCATCTGCAAATAGCAATAATTTGAGTTCTTCCTCTCCAATTTGTATTCCCTTGACCTCCTTTTGTTGTCAAATTGCTCTGGCTACAACTTCAAGGGAGAAAATGGGCAGCCTTGTCTGGTCCCTGATTTTAGTGAGATTGCTTCCAGTTTCTCTCCTTTTAGTTTGATGTAGGTCACTGGTTTGCCGTAGATTGCTTTTATCATGTTTAGGTAAGGGCCTTGAATTCCTGATCTTTCTGAGACCTTTATCATGAATGGGTGTTGGATTTTGTCAAATGCTTTCTCAGCATCTAAGGAGATGATCATGTGGTTTTTATCTTTGAGTTTGTTTATATAGTGTATTATGTTGATGGATTTCCGTATATTAAACCATCCCTGCATTCCTGGGATGAAGCCTACTTGGTCATGATGGATGATCGTTTTGATGTGTTCTTGGATNTTCCCTTGGCTTGCTCAGCCTGCTCTCTTATAGAACCCAAGACTGCCAGCCCAGAGATGGTCCCACCCCCAAGGGGCCCTTGATCACTAATTGGGAAAATGCCTCACAACTAGATCTCATGGAGGCATTTTCCCAACTGAAGCTCCTTTCTCTGTGATAACCCCAGCTGTGTCAAGTTGACACAAACCTAGCCAGTACACCAAAGAATCAATCAAACCAGGAGCTGGTTCTTTGAAAACGTCAACAAGATAAACAAACCCTTGGCCAGACTCACTAGAGGGCACAGGGATAGCATCTGAATCAAAAAAATCAGAAATGAAAAGGGAGACATAACAACAGATCCTGAGGAAATTCAAAACACCATCAGGTCCTTCTACAAAAGGTTATATTCAAAAAACTGGAAATTCTGGATGAAATGGATAACTTTCTAGACAGATGCCAAGTTCCAAAGTTAAACCAGGATCAGATTAATGACCTAAACAGCCCTATATCTCCTAAAGAAATAGAAACAGTCATTTATAGTCTCCCAACCAAAACAAGCCCAGGTAATAACATTATTATAATTAAAAAATAAAGCTATCACAGTTCAAAGTGGTGGCAACACATCTTTTCAAAATTTGTTTTTAGTTTTTTGTTTTTTGTTTTAGATATTTTATTTATTTACCTTTCAAATGTTATCCCTATTCCTGGTTTCCCCCTACAAAAAAACCTCTATACCATTCCCTTCCCCCTACTTCTATGAAGGTATTCTGCCACCTATCCACAGACTCCCGCTTCCCCATCTAGGCATTTCCTTACCCTGGGGCATCCAGCCTTCACAGGACCAAGGGTCTCTACTCTGATTGGTGTCCAACAAGGCCATTCTCTGCTACATATGTTGTAAGAGCAATGGGTTGCCATGTCAAAGCCATGTGTACTCTCTGGTTGGTACATTGCATGCATTAGAAAATTATTCAGTAACTGAAACTTGCAAAGCTTGTCTATTGGTTAGTTATAGATAATGACAAAAATTACAGATTATGAATGTTCTTTTAATATCATGATGAAATGAATAGCTATTGAAATCATTAGCCTATCATCTGATTTAGATTATTATGATGTGAAGAAATCAGAACATGACTGGTTCCTAATGACAGGAAGGATGAAAGGAATAGGACACAGAGGAGTGACTAAGATGTAATCTAAGTGGATATTAGCCCAGAAACTTAGAATACCCAAGATACAATTTGCAAAACACATGAAACTCAAGAATAAGGAAGACCAAAGTGTGAATACTTTCTTCCTCTTTAGAATGGTGATGAAAATACCCATGGGAGGAGTTACATAGACAGAATTTGGAGCTGAGACAGAAGGAATGACAATCCAGAGACATCCCCTCCTGGAGATCCATTCCATAAATAGCCACCAAACCCAGACACTGTTGCATATGCCAGCAAAATTTTGCTGACAGGACCCTGATATAGCTGTCCCTTGTGAGGCTATGCCAGTGCCTGGCAAATACAGAAGTGGATGCTCATAGTCATCTATTGGATGGAACACAGGGTCCTCAATGGAGGAGCTAGAGAATGTACTCAACAGCTGAGGGGGTCAGCAACCATATAGGAGGAACAACAATATGAACTAGCCAGTACCCCCAGAGCTTGTGTCTCTAGCTGTATATGTAGCAAAAGATTGCCTAGTCGACCATCATTGGGAGGAGAGGCCCTTGGTCTTGTGAAGATGATATGCCCCAGTACAGGGGAATGCCATGACCAGGAAATGGAAGTGGGTGGGTTGGGGAGCAGGGCATGGGAAGGTATAGGGGACTTTTTTGATAACATTTGAAATGTAAATAAGATAATATCTAATTTAAAAAATGTAATCTAAAGATCTTGAGGAGAGAGTTAGCCCAGATTCTGTATCAAGGCTGTCCCTTGTAGCCAATATCTGCATGCTTAGTAAGGATGCCCTGGTTGTGAATAGGAAAGTTAATCAAACAAATAATATAGAAAATAGAAAGACACTCCTGTCATAAGCTTGCACATGCATCTTCTAGAGGTTAAACATATGTGTTTCAATGAATAGAAACCATGGTTTGATTTTGTTTTTATCTCTATTAAAGCTTTATAACTTTTTATCTTAATAAATGAGTTTGCTAGTTATAGCTCAAGGATAAGGACTTCTATTTTCATAAAGCAATTGTTTTAAGTAAAACAATATAAATGTCTGTCAGGAAAAATGGCAAATACCAGGTTAATACTGAATATACACGGCATATACAAAGCTCATAGACAATGTTTTCAATGTACTGTACACATGGCTGTATACTGGTCTTATTTTTATGAACACCAGATAGATAAAAAAAAATTAGGCATGCTGCATCCATTGCCTTGGACTAGTGTTTGTTTATAACATTGGCTCCATTCTAATATGAGAGGATTGTATCATCGCTAATGGTTCCTCTCAACAGAACTTTGAGTCTCTTCCTTTTCACAGCTTTATTATGACATAACGTAGTAATTTATGTAAGGTAACATTTTCTTGTTATTTGCAACTTATGAAACAATTTTATATGTTTGGTGTTTTTTAAACAATCACCCATTTATTTGTGTGTAAAGACAAAAAGCAGAAACATACTGTTAAGCAGGTACATTTACTCAATTCACAAATGCTTTCAAATCGAAGAGTAATGATGCTAGAAATGGCTTTTTGTTGAAATATAAAGACAATTTGAAATTTTTGAAAATTTTTTTAATCAGAAAATTTAAGAAGAAAATTTGGTCTGTAGTATAGTATTGCCTGTGGTGTAAGAATGCTATACTGTTTCTGAGCTTTTAAATGGTTTTGCAGCTGGCTTATGTTTTACAATGGGTCTTCCATAAACAATACATTCTACCTTGATCATTCTCAATATTCTTGAGTAATATCACTTTCAATAGTACTTTGAACAATTTTAAAATATACAAAATCAGAACTTTTTTCTGACATGCTATCATTTGGTTGAAAGTGTATTTCTTTAGGAAGGTTTGGTTTGATTGTAGTCTGGCATTAGAGAAGCCAAAAAAGGGAAAGGGATATTTTGTCAGAAAACTTCATATATCATAGTAACTATAAAGGTGTAAACATACATGCAGTTTTCTGTGTTAATCAAGTAAATTTTAAATTGGATGTTAAATAACATCTTTCTAATTTGTTGACATAAAAGACCCCGAGCATCAAGGAAATCTAGTTTCCATTTGTTGTTTGTTGTTGTTTCTATTTTTTTGTTTTGTTTTATATTGCTACTTTTTCTGTTCAATTATCTATTCATTTATGATTAGACACAATTAATTAATTTTCCTTTATGCATTTTTTTTTTCTTTTAGCACAATGTAAGCAAAACAATTCCTTACTCTGAATGTAGCATACCTATAAGATTCTGACATGGATTCTTATGCCTACCACATAATGCTTGTTTTCCATTTCATTATTTTTTTACTAGCATTACTATCAAGATGCTCTCTCCATAAATATTGATGATTCACTGAATACAGAGGTGGTATCATTGGACTCATGTTGAACTTTAAGCAGTAGGACAATATTAGCAGAATAGCAAAAAAAAAAATGAGTTCAATAATTATTCCTCCCCTTTTATCTTCTGCCTCTCCTTTTTCTGAGAGGTCTGCCTTATATTCATATGGATGCATAATTCATTTTTATGGTTTTAAATTTGCTTATGATGCTAAACTTGATATATTCAGTAATGTTCTAATTTGTCTTGATGCAAATAGAGGTATCTTTACAAGAGGACCTCTTAAAACATTGGGTTTCATCAATGAGATAATTAGGACATCAAATCTAATTTCGTGTTTTCATTTTTACTTGAAGTCTAGTGTACAGTAAAAGAAATAAATTATTTTGTGAATTTACTCATATTTTTAAAAAGTATAGCTGGGGAGTGGTGCATTCCTTTAATCACAGTTCTTACTAGGCAGAGGCAGGCAGATTTCTGAGTTCAAGGCAAGCCTGGTCTACAGAGTGAGTTCCAGGACAGCCAGAGCTACACCAAGAAACCCTGTCTCAAAAAACAAACAAAAAAGCAAAACAAAACAAAAAATAGTTTTCACATCAATGCTAAGTTTATTTTGTATCTATAATAATCCAGCAAACAATTAAGTTTTAGAAAATAATAGAAGTATTTAAAAAAAATTTAAAGTTGGTTGCCAAATCAAAGAATATGGATTTTAAGAATAGAGTTCTATTTAGGAGTAATGTAGCTAGAGACATGTGCTTCTACCAAAAATAATTACAGGTCTTAGTAGTCTATAAGAAGGTATTATTAATGAAATTGGTTCAAACTTTCCTTTGTTGCTGAAATCTTTACACTGCCACAATTCACTTAATTTATCATCCTTTTCAAAGCACTTAAGAGCAAGCACTAGTGGCCCCCATTTTCCTTTAAATTTTATTGTGGCATTGTTTTTTAAATTCAAAATTCAAGAGTTATGTCATTGTGTAAATGAACCATATTTTTTATATAATTCTCAATTGACAGGTATCTGGAGCGCTTCTATTTTCTCGTTATTGCTAATAATGCTGCTATGACCATTGGTGAGCAAGTGTACATATGGGAAGTCTTTGGGTATATGTCCAACTGTGCTAGGGGAAAGGAAAATCTGGTATAGAAGAATTAGGATGAGTAGAAGTAGAGACAGGAAACTGATCAGGATATAATATAAGAGAGAAAATTTAAAAACAAAAAACAAAAAACAAAAACCAAAACAAAAACAACCAAGCACTAAACACACCCTGAGCAGAAACATGCCTTAGAGTCACAAAGTTTCTGACAGAAGAGGAAGTAGGAAAGAGCCTTATACACGGGAAATTTTCCTAAATAGAACACCAAAGGTTCAGACTCTACTATCAACTATTGCCAAATAGGATCTCATAAAATTGAAAAGCTTCTGTAAGGCAAAGGACACTGTCAATAGAACAAAACGATAACCTATAAATTGGGAAATGATCCATATCTGATAGAGGGTTAATAATGAATACATACAAAGAACTCAAGGATTAAGATGCCAAAGAACCAAATAACCCTATTAAAAATGGGGTACAGAGCTAAACAAAGGACTTGTAATTGAGGAGTATCAAATAGACAAGAAGCACCTAAAAAAAGTTCACATCTTTCTTTCCTTTTCTTTTCTTTTCTTTTCTTTTCTTTTCTTTTCTTTTCTTTTCTTTTCTTTTCTCTTCTCTTCTTTTCTTTTCTTTTTTTCTTTTTTCTGTTTTCTGTTTTCTTTTTTATTTCATATTTTCTTTATTTACATTTCTAATGCTATGCGCTTTCCTGGTTTCCCCTTGGAACCCCCCCCCCCCCAATACCTTTAGTCATCAGGGAAACTCAAATCAAAAGGACCTTGAGTTTCCACCTCACACCAGTCAAGTGACAGTAGATGATGGTGAGAATGTGGAGAAAGAGGAACACTTCTCCATTTCTGATGTGATTGCAAGCTGGAACAACTACTCTGGAAATCAATCTGGTGGTTCCTTAGAAAACTGGAAATAGTTCTACCTGAAGACCCAGCTATATACCATCGCTGGGTATATACCCAAAAAATGCTATAACATATAACAAGGACACATGACATGTATGTGCATGGTAGCCTTATTTATAATAGTCAGAAGCTGGGAATAATCTAGATGTCCCTAGATGAAAGAATGGACAAAAATGTGGTTAATTTACACAACTGAATATTATTTAGCTATTAAGAAGGAGGACATCAAGATTTTTGCAGGTAAATGAATGGAACTAGAAAATATCATCCTGAATGAGGTTACCCAGACACAAAAGAGGACATATAGTATGTACTCAGATAAGTGGATATTGGCCCAAAAATTCACAATGCCCACATAGACCATATGGGGCTTAGGAGGAAGGAAGACAAGGGTGTAGATGTATCAGTCATGCGATGAGAGGGGAACAGGATGATCAAGGGAGGTTGAGGGTGGGGGAACCTGGGAGGGATAGAGGAAGCAGAAGAAATAAGGGGGGGGGGGTGTAGCAAATACTTGACAAAAGGGAAATTGAATAAAAATATGTAGCAGTGGAGGATAGCCAGTGAGGGTTCCCTGACTCCAGGGAAACAAGAGGCTCCCA
Organism: Mus minutoides; assembly: GCA_902729485.2. Taxonomy (NCBI): domain Eukaryota; kingdom Metazoa; phylum Chordata; class Mammalia; order Rodentia; family Muridae; genus Mus; species Mus minutoides. Next base: position 2,515,875 of record LR753314.1, read on the forward strand.
AGACCCAGTGGGATGACTTTAGCCGAAATGCACAGAGAAGCTGTAAAGACCACCTCCAGTAGATAGGCAATGGCCTCTGTCGATGGACAAAAGGTGGAGCAGAGACCTAAGGAAAGGTCATCTAGAGACCAGCCCACATAGTGATCAATCCCATCTGCAGACACCAAACCCTTAAACTATTGCTGATGCCAAGAAGTGCTTACTGCCAAGAGCCTGGTATAGCTGTCTCCTGAGAAGCTCTGCCAGCATCTAACCAATACACATGGATACTCACAGCCAACCATTGGGAACCACAATGGAAGTGTAAGGAAAAGGACTAAAGGAATGGAAGGGGAAGAACAATAATATCAACTAACTGAACACCTCAGAGCTTCCAGGGACTAAACCAATGACCAACGAGTTCACATGGAAGAACACATGGCTCCAGCTACATATGTAGCAGAGGACTGCCTCATCTGCCATCAAAAGGAGGGGAGGCCCTTTGTCCTGTGGAGGTTTGAAAGCCCAACATAAAGAGATGTTAAAGCAGTGAGTCAGGAATTGGGTGATACATGGGGAAGCACCCTCATAAAAGCAAAGGGGTGTGGGAAGGGAGTTTGCAAAGGGGAAACCAGGAAGGAAGGGCAATATTTGAAATTTACATTAATAAAATAACATTTTTTTTAAAAAAATAACCAAAAAACCCTCAGAGCTTGACAGATCAATTACTTTCCAGTTGTTAAATTCCTGGACATTAGTCTCTCCAAGAAGGAAAAATAGTGTCATTTGGAAATAAAAGTATTTGAGAAAACAATGGGTAAAAAAAAAAATCACAATTTTTTTTAAAAATACATAAATTCGGTGTCTTCAGAAACTAACTTCATCCTAAAAAATAGTTAGCTAAAAGAACTAAAATGTAGGGCTTATAATGTCACAAGTTCTATACACACAAGGAGGCATTTTGGGACTATAAAGAGAGAAATTGTGCTTCACCTAAAAGAATAAGGGAAAGCAAATGAGCAGAGTCTCATCAGAAACCACATAGTTGGCAAGGGGTTTGAAGAAAGTGTCTCATATTTTTAAGTGTTCAAGGAAAAGGCATTCTTCTCAGAACCCTAAACCCAGGTGTGTGTTTGGGGGAAAGTATGAGGGTAGTCCTTTAGGAATACCATTTTCTCTGAAAAAAAAAAAAAAAAAAAATATATATATATATATATATATATATATATATATATATATATATATGTGTGTGTGTGTGTGTGTGTGTGTGTGTGTGTGTGTGTGTGTGTGTGTGTGTGTGTGATTTTCTTATTTATTTTGGCCTCAGTTTATTTTTTATTGGATATTTTATTTCTGTACATTTCAAAATTGTGCCAGATAACATATGGCCATATGATGCCAACTGCATATGCATTTGGCTCCCTCTACGTATACTCTTTTTTTAGTCCTTGGGTTCTCTAGCTGGGGTGGGGGGTCTGGTTGGCTGATATAGTTGTTCTTCCTCTGGGGTTTCAATTCAACTTCAGCTCCTTTTAGTCCTTTCCCTAAATCCTCCTTTGAAGTCCCCATGCTCAGTGGAATGGTTGGCTGCAAGTATCTGCATATGAATCTATAAGGCTCTGGCAGAGTTCTCAGGAGACAGCTATATGGGGCTTTTGTCAGCAAGCATGTCTTGGCATCAGCAATATTTTCTGGATTTGGTGTCTGTATATGAGATAGATCTCCAGGAGTGGCAGTCTCTGGATGGCCTTTTCTTCAGTCTCTGTTCCACACATTGTCCCCATATTTCCTTTAGATAGGAGCAACTCTGGGTTAAAAATTTGGAGATGAATGGGTGGCCCCATCATTCAACCTCAACTGGCGGTTTTGATTAACCTCTGGATATGGTCTCTACAGGTTCTCTCTCCCCTAGTTGGGTATTTCAGGCCCATTTGGTCGTGTGAGCTTCTTGCTTTACTGGCATCTGGGACTTTCTGGTGGCTACCCCACATCCACATGCCCCTTTGCTGCACAACTCTGCTAAATTTGCTGACCCTCTCTCTCTCTAACATCCCAGTCAACTAACATACTTGATCCTACCCCTCTTTTTCTGCTTCTCCTCCTCTCTTCTTCACAAGTCCCTACCACCCTAACACTCCTGGGAGTATTTTGTTCTCCTTTCTAAGCAAGACTGAAGCCTCCACACTTTGGTCTTTCTTGAGCTTGATATGGCCTGTGAGTTGTACTGTGGGTATTCTGAGCTTTTTGCCTAGTAACCACTTAGCAGTAAGTACATACCATGTGTGTTTTTTTGTCACTGGTTTACCTCACTCAGGATGACATGTTCTAGTCCCATTCATTTGCCAGTGAATTTCATGAAGTAATTGTTTTTAATAGCTGAATATTACTCCATTGTGTAACTGTACCACATTTTCTGTGTGCATTCTTCTGTTGAGAGGCATCTGGGTTCTTTCCAGCTTCTGACTATTATAAACAAGGCTGTTATGAACATAGTGGAACATGTGTCTTATTGATATGTTGGAGCATATTTTGGGTATATGCCCAAGAGTTGTATAGCTAGGTCCTCAGATAGTGCTATGTCCAATTTTCTGAGGAATCTTCACACTGATTTCCAGAGTGGTTATACCATATTTCAATCCCATTAGCAATTCAGTAGTGTTTCTCTTTCTCCACATCCTTTCCAGAATTTTCAGTCACCTGAGTTTTTGATCTTAGCCATTCTGACTGGAGTGAGGTGGAATCTCAGTGTCATTTGGATCTGCATTTTCCTGATGAGACTAAAGATGTTGAACATTTCTTTAGGTGCTTCCATTCCATTGAATATTGCTCAGTTTGAAAACTCTTTGTATAGTACTGTACCCAATTTTTAATAGGGTTATTTGGTTCTGTGGAGTATATCTTTTTGAGTTCTTTGTATATATTGGATATTAGCCCACTCTCAGATGTAGGATTGGTAAAGATTATTTCCGAGTCTGTAGGTTGCCTTTTGTCTTGTTGACAGTGTCCTCTGCTTTTCTTTTTTCTTTTCTTTTTTTTTTTTCTTTATGATAAAAGGATTTATGGAGCCATTATAGATGTAAGCCAGAAAAAGAACCAGATATGAATTGCTTTAATCCTATTTTGGCAAGGCTACTTTCAATTATGTGAGACCCCATTTGTGGATTGTTGAATACTGTGCCCATGTGTTTGAAGTACTTTTCCACTTATTCCTCTATTAGATGCAGTGATCTTGGTTTTATGAGGCAATCTTGATCCACTTGGACTTGAGCTTTGGACAAGGACATATGAATGGGTCAATTTTCATTCTTCTACATGATGAATGCCACATGAATCAACAGCATTTGTGGAAAATGCTGTATTTTCTTCCACTGGAGTTTTTTTAGCTTCTTTATCAAAGGTAAGGTAACCAAAGGTGTATGATTTTTAGTCTTCAATTCTATTCCATTCATCAATCTGCCTGTCTCTGTACCAATACGGTGCAGTTTTTTTGTTTTGTTTTGTTTTGTTTTTGTTTTTGTTTTTATCACTATTGTTCTGTAATACAGATTGAGAACAGGGATAGTGATTCCCCCATAAGGTCTTTGATTGTTGAAAATAGTTTTTGCTATCCTAGGTTATTCATTATTCCATATAAATTCACACATTGCTCTTTCTGACTCTGTGAAGAATTGAGTTGGAATTTTGATGAGGATTGCACTTGATCTGTAGATTGCTTTTGGCAAGATGGCCATTTCTACTATATTAATCCTGCCAATCCATGAGCATGGGAGTTCTTTCCATATTCTGACTTCTTTGATTTCTTTCTTTAGAGACTTGAAGTTTTTGTCATACACATCTTTTACTTGCTTGGTTACCATCATACCAGGAGGTTTTATATTATGTGTGACCATTGTGAAGGTTGTCATTTCCCTAATTCCTTTCTTAGCCTATTAATGCATTGAGTAGAAGAGGGCTACCGATTTGTTTCAGATAATTTTGTATCCAACCACTTGTTGAAGTTGTTTATCAGCTGTAGGAATTCTCTGGTGAAAATTTTGCATACAATTAAGTATACTATATCATCTGCAAATAGTGATATTTTGACTTCTTCCTTTCCATTCCATGTTGTATGCCTTTGACCTCCTTTTGATGTTGGCTATTGATTTGCTGTATATTGCTTTTACTATGTTTATATATGGGCCTTGAATTACTGATCTTTCCAAGACTTTTAACATGCTTACACAACATCTAATGAAATGAGTATGTGGTTATTTTCTTTGAGTTTTTCTGTAGTGGATTATGTTGATGGATTTCCTTATATTCTTTGTTTTAGGTTAAAATGTTTAATATAACTTCTTCTCAGCATGTCACGGTACCTTCTCCAAAATCAACTATATAATTGGTCATAAAACAACCCTTAACATATATAAGATGTTTGAAATAATACCCTTCATCTTATAAGATCACCATGTCTTAAGGGTGGAAACTGAACAACTCTCTACTTGATGAAAACTTGGTCAGGGAAGGAAGAAAGAAAGAAAGAAAGAAAGAAAGAAAGAAAGAAAGAAAGAAAGAAAGAAAGAAAGAAAGAAAGAACAAGTTATCTGGAATTTAGTGAAAATGGTTATACATTATACCCAAATTTATGGGACACAGTGAATGCTGTGCAAAGAGGAAAGTTCACAGCACTAATCACCCTGGTAAAGAAACTGGAGAGATCTTACACTAACAACTTAACAGAACATCTAAGAACTCTATAACAAAAAGAAGGAAATTCACACAAGAGGAGTAGAAAGCAGGAAATAGTCAGACATAGGGCAGAAATCAACCAAATAGAAACAAAGAGAACAATACAAAGAATCAGCAAAAACAAAAGCTGGTTCTTTGAGAAAATCAACAAGATAGATAAACCCCTAGCCAAAATAACTAAAAGTCTCAGAGGAAGTATCCAAATTAACAGAATTAGAAATGAAAAGGGAGACATAACAACAGAAACAAAGGAAATTCAAAAAATAATCAGATCCTACTACGGAAGCCAATGATCAACAAAACTGGAAAACGTAGATGAAATGGGAGGTTTTCTAGAAAGATGCCTCATACCAAAGTTAAATCAAGAGCAGATAAACTATCTAAACAGGCCCATATCACACAAGGAAATAGAAGTCATTAAGAACATCCCAACCAAAAAAAAAGCCCAAGACCAGATGGATTTAGTACAGAATTCAACCAGACCTTCAAAGAAGACTTGATACCAATTTTCCTCAAACTATTCCATAAAAGTGAAAGAGAAAGAACACTACCTAACTCATTCTTTGAAGCCACAATTACTCTGATACCTAAACCATAGAAGGATCCAAACAAAGAAAGAGAACTTCAGACTGGTCCTGCTTGTATCGATGCAAAAATAGTCAAGAAAATTCTTGCAAACTGAATCCAAGAACATATCAAAACCATATCATTTACCACAATCAAGAAAAAAAAATCACATGATCATCTCCTTAGATGCTGAAATGGCATTTGAAAAAAACACATCACCCCTTCATGTTAAAATATTGGAGAGATCAGGAATTCAATGCCCATATCTAAACATAATAAAAAACAATTTATTATAAACCAACAGACAATATCAAATTAAATGAAGACATATTTCAAGCAATCAGATTGAAATTGAGAATAAGACAAGCATGACCACTCTCCCCATGTCTCTTCAATATGATACTTGAAATGTCAGCTAGAACAATAAGACAAGAAAAAGACATCAAGGAGATACAAATTGTTAAAGAAGAAATAAAGGCATTACTATTTTCAGATGATATGATAGTATACATAAGCGACCCCAAAAATTCTACCAGAGAGCTTCTCCAGTTGATAAACAACTTCAGAAAAGTGTCTGGATATAAAATTAACTCAAATAATTCAGTAGCCCTCCTTTATACAAATAATAAACAGGCTGAGAGAGAAATTAGGGAAAAAACACCCTTCAAAATAGCCACAAATATAACTCGGGGAAACTCTTTAACCAAAGAAGTGAAAGACCTGTATGACAATAAGTTCATGTTTCTCAAGAATGAAATATATCTCAGAAAATGGAGAGATCTCCCATGCTCATAGATTGGCAGAATTAAGATAGTAAAAGTGACTACCCTACCAAAAGTAACCTAGATTCAGTACAATCCCCATTAAAATCCCAACACAATTCTTCAAAGACATGGAAAGAGCAATTCTCATACTTATCTGCAAAGGAAAAAAAACAGACTAGCAAAACAATTCTTAACAATAAAAGAACAGCTGGTATAGAGACAGACACATTGATCAGAAAATAGAATTGGAGACACAGAAATGAAACTAGACACTTATAGTCACTTGATCTCTGAAAAAGATACAAAAATATACAATGGAAAGAGAAAGAATCTTAAATAAATGGTGCTGATATAATTGGCTGTCTTTATATAGAAGAATGAAAATAGACCCATATTTGTCACATTGTTAAAAAGCTCAAGTCCAAGTGGATCATGGACCTCAACATAAAACCAGATACACTGAATCTAATAGAAGAGAAAGTAGAAAAGAACCTTGAACTCATTGGCACGAGGGGAATTTCCTGAATAGAACTCCAATGGCTCATGCTCAAAGATCAACAATTGATAAATGGGACCTCATGAAACTGAAAAGCTTCTGTAAAGCAAAGGAAACAGTAAATAAGACAAATTGGCAACCAAATGATTGGGGGAAAATCACTAATACTACATCTGATGGAGGGCTAAAATCCAAAATATATAAAGAACTCAAGAAGTTAATCACCAAAAAACCATACAACCCAATTAAAAACTAAACCGAGAATTCACAACTGAGAAATCTCTGGCTGAGAAGCACCTAAAGAGATTTTCAAAGTCCTCAGTGATCAGAGAATTGCAAATCAAAATGACCCTGATATTCTTCCTTATACCAATCAGAATGACTAACATCAAAACCTTAGGTGACAATACATCTGACAAAAGAGAAATAGTCCTTCATTGCTGGGGAGGTGTGGGAACATCTGTTAGGAGACAAGTGGGTGGGAAGGAGGTATTGGATTATGAAGAGGAGAATAAAATATGGAATGCAAAAAAAATAATAAAAAATGTAAAAAATGAACAAAATAGATTTTTATATCCAAGGGGAATAATGAACATAAACAACAGAAATTTGTTCAAATAATTAAATACATTTCTGTTGTCTGTTTATTATTCCACTTTGATGTAAAAGTCTATTCTAACATGTTTTATTATATTCATATTCATTAGTAATATAGTTCAACAATTTTTATCTTATATCATCAGCTTTTATCACATTTTGAATTTCAAGATGAACTAGAAAAGCTTCTATTTCTATAATTGATTATACAAAATTTCTGTCCACTAAAGTTTTAATTAAAAGGCTGCTTAGCCTATTTAGAACTGGGGATACTTTTTAAAAATAGATCTTCACTTTTATTAATGGTTAAACACCTATTGGATTTTTTGCATATGGTTGTATACCATTTTGATGATTTAGAGTGTGTGACACATTTATTTCAAGATTTCAAATACACACATGTGCATATGTCTGCAAGATATATAAATATATTTGCACAGTTTCCCATACTTTTCTTTACATATTTTCAAGTCAGAAATGAAATCTATTACTGAGTTTTGTTATCTTGGCCAAACACTTTTATTTTTTTCACTTATATTAATAGGTCTTCAACAATTTTGTTAATAACACCAAAAAGGCTGTTTATTTTGAGATTTTCTCTACTGCAGCTAGGTTATTCACTCAAATAATTTTGTTCTCTTCTCTGCAATATCTTTCAGACTGTTGATTTGGGTTGATTTTGGTCCTGTTTTTTTCCAAATTTTGGCTTTTTTTCTAATATATTCATTATTATATAATCTCTCAGAATTGTCTTACTGTTTCCACAAATTTTGATGCTCTGTACTTAATTTTTTGAAACTTCTATTTGCTTTACAAAATGGTCCTTTGTTTCATTAACTTAGGGTCTTTGGTAATTGCTTTGTAATTGTATATGTTTCTGAATTTCTTATGTTGGTCATTTCTAACTTGAGTACAAGTTATTCACAAAATTTACTTGCAACTATTTTATTATGTTATTTACTGTCTGTGACACACTCTCTGCATGTATGTATGTATGTATGTATGTATGTATGTATGTATGTATGCATGTATGTTTTTGTGCTAGTATGTTTGTGTGTGTATTGCAGTGTGTGTAAATGCATGTGTCTGTGCATGCATATGCTACATTATACAAGTAAAAATCAGAGGATCACAGGTAAATTATTTCTTTAATGAAAAGTTGGTGAGTCCCTGGAGTCTTTAAAGCAGAAAATGAAAGTGATTTAAATAAAATCACCAGGGGAGAATTATATCAAGGATATCTTGTACAAAGAGTATCCCAAGGATTAGATTTTTTTTCAGGACATTATCTCCATTTTTTTTCCATTTACATTCCATATTTTATTCCCCCTTCTCTGTCCATCTCCCGACTGTTCCACATCCCCTCTATCCATGTGGATGTTGCGAACACCGTGCCACCTGACCTCTTAAGTCCCTGGGGCCTCTATTCTCTTGAGGGTTAGGTGCAACATCAATGAATGAACACAGACCCCGGCAGGGCAGTTCTCTACTGTATGTGTGTTGGGGGCATCATATCAGATGGTATATGCTGCCTGGTTGGTGATCCAGTGTTTGAGAGATCTCTGGGCTCCATGTTAATTGAGACTGCTGATCTTCCTACAAGATCACCCTTCTCCTCAGCTTCTTTCAGCCTTTCCTAACTCAACAACAGTGGTCAGCTGCTTCTGTACTTTGGATGGGTGCAAATATCTGATTCTGATTCTTGGTGGGTCAGCTGCTTGGTGGGTCTTTCAGAGGGCTGTCATGTTGGGTCCCTTTTTGTGAGCACTCCATAGACACAGTAATAGTGTCAGGCCTTGTGAACTCCCCTTGAGCTGGATCTCATTTTGGGCCTGTCACTGGACCTTCTTGTCCTCATGTTCCTCTCTATTTCCATCCCTGTAATTCTTTCAGAAAGGAAAAGCTATGGGTCAGTGTTGTAACTGTGAAATGGCAACCCTGTCTCTCGATTGATGTCCTGTCATCCTGCTAAAGGTGGGCTCTATAAGTTCCCTCTCCCTACTGTTGAACATTTCATCTAAGGTCCCCCTCCCTTTGAGTCCTGAGAGTCTCTCACCTCCCAGGTATCTGGTACATTCTAGAGGGTTCCCCCCAACTTCCTATCTACTGATGTTGCCTGTTTCCATTCTTTCTGCTGGCCCTCAGTGCTTCAGGCCTTTCCCCTCACCCAATACCAGATCAGGTTCCCTTCCCCCCTCACTTCCCCATCCACTTTTCTTCCCAGGTCCCTCCTTCCCTCCCCAATTGTGATTGTTTTCTTTCCTCTCCCAAGTGGGACTGAGGCATCCTTACTTGGGTACTTAAGTTTTTGACATTCTTGAGCTCTGTGGACTGTATCTTGGGTAATCTGTCCTTTTTTTTTGGGGGGGAGGGTAATATCCACTTATTAGTGAGTACATCCCATGCATGTCTTTTTCTGTCTGAGTTATCTCACTCAGAATGATATTTCTTAATAGATAAGATGAATCAAGACAATCTAATATATTAATAAGCCCAAAAAAGAAAAGCCTACATATGTATGTCAATCTAAGAGGTATTTATACAAAAATCAACACTGAAAATACTTCAAAAAATTTAAACTGGAAACAGGAGGATAAATTACTGAACTTGTTTGACATCTCGGCTGGGTCTCTGACTAGTGCAACACTAAACATGTTTGAACACCAGCTAAATGGCATCTATATACACTTTAAAATTCTCATAATGAAACAATAGTAAGGCAATCAATATTGCAATGACAAAATACAGGCAAGCCATTTTACCTTCATGACTGGATGATATCAGCCAAATGCTAGAAACTATGGTTCAACACAGAGAGTATAGAGATGGATACTAAACACATGAATCAGATTCCATGCCTGTTAGCTTTAGAATGAAGCCTGCAATGAGATATAAGGACCAAACTTTCAGACTAGAAACAGTTAAATAGATTATAATGGTAAATGCTAGTAAGTATTCAGAGGGACTACATCAGCACTGTTTTATTGGTGAGAGTATAAAAGGAGGAATGTTTGGCACTTTTCTCTTTAAAATAAGCAACATCAACACACACACAACAACAACAAACACATACAATCACTATGGCAACTTCATTCAGGAAACTCTTATAGAGAAAGAAAACTATATGTTCACACACAAAATCTTGAGGAAAAATGATTTACTGAAACTTTACTCACAGTATAAATAAAGGAAACAACCTATAGATTCTTTAAAGGTTAATGCACATGGAAAAATGTTTTAAAATCTATAGCATGTAACTCACAGGCTATCCATTAGAAAAGAAAATTCTTCTACATGTAAAATGGGAGGACTTTCCAGAGAATTCTGAATGAAACAAGCAAAGCTTGTTTCTTATAAATATCTTTCACATAACATGGTTGAAATGATGAAATTGAAGAGTGAAGACAGAGCCATACACTGTAAAAGATGATTGTGTGGAAGCATTAGACCAAGGATAGTGTATGTCATATATTAGTTGAAATTATGCAACTTATTTTGATCAGACTTTGTATCATGCAAGTCACAAAAACTTAAAGAAAAGATAAAGTTTCCAGCTTTTTTCCTCATTGTGTAACCAAGACATTGACAGAATAGAATTTATTATATAAATTTTAATTCTTGGTCATGTCAGAGGTGTTGCTTAAAAGCCTATGTGAGTCACAGCTACCTAATTCTAATTTGCATATAATCACTAAGGAAAAAAATTATTCTTTCTAAACACTGACCCATTAGAACAAGTCTGCATACACAATTTCAAAATATAAACAACATACATATATTATGCTTAGTATATAATAATCAAGTAACTAGTAAGGTAAGTTCAGATATATATCACATACTTACTGTTAGAAAAAAAATATTAATTAGCATATCTAGAAACCTTTGGAGAAAAAAAAAAAGTAACAATGATTCTAGAGAAAAAAATTCCAACCAAGTTTGGTACATAAAACAGTAGATCATCATATTTTCATCACAGAACCAATGTCCTGAAAATGTGTATATGTACCACATGCAAATTTAAATATTCTCTTTAAACATTTGTGTGTATACCTAGTAACTCTTCCCCATAGTTTGAGTTTAAATTAGTTTACTGCAGGTCAGATTTGTCATTATTTTATACTTATTGCCTTTGCATTTTCAAGTGCAAATTTACTGCTGGAACAGAAAGATTTCTATGGATGCTTGAAACACAATATGGCATTCAGCATCTTCAAAGTGACCCTTTTGTCTCTGACCAAGTCCCACACTAAAGAAAATTAAAGCAAGAATAAAAGTGGATTGTTCAACAAGCACGTGACTTGATGAGGCTCACAGTTTGGGTCAGTTTAGTTTTACATAGTGAAGAACATAGACAATACTAAAGCTGTTAGCATGTTAGCATTGTTGAAATATTCTCTCTTTTTTAAATTGAATCCTAGATAAAATTGTGTTCTTGTTATGTGTAATGGTGCTTCTGAAAATTCAATTGTATCATTGGATCATAACAGGCTGACAAATTTCTCTAGGATTTTTTTTCTTCTGTTTTCTTTATGAAGCAAAAAGTATTTGTGTTCTGTTTATTCTTTGCCTATTGTATGATACTTATTCTGAAGGTAGTCATACAAAATGCTGGGATGGAACATAAGAGGTCCTTTTTAGAAAGGTGCTATTTAATTAAATATAAAAGGCTAATTTATAATTCTATGCTCACTATAATGAGGCAGCCCTGATTGAAGGCCACTAGAATGCTTTTAGCACATGTCTTGAAGTATAGCCCTTGTGCAAAGTAGCTATCTTCTTATAAATCAGGCTACATCAATCCAGCCTGTGCTGGAAGACACACTTAGAATCATTAGAACTTCCATCTCCTTATTTCTCCTCTATTTGTTAGAATAGGATGAAATGATTGAAATAGCAATCCTTTTTGATAAAATTATATATCCTTTAAAATATGTAAGAGTCAGAAAGAAAAATTGTAATAACAAATTGTGTCTTTTTTCATTGATTGAGTGGGTAAAATAGCTGTATTTTAGAGTCAGTTTCATTAAGATACTAGATAAAATTGTAGGAATAAGCAAAGAATAGGGCGTTTCCTGAGTTGAATCCAGTAAAGGGGATAACATTTAACATGTAAATATAGGGTGCACACAGGGGCACACAGGACACAGAAGCAGGACAGCAGCTGGGACAGGCTTCTATGGGCCTACATCTAGACCCAGTAGATAGAGCTGATCATCAATTCTCTGTGCACCTTCCCTTCCAGGAAGGACCTTGCTTCTCGGAATTATCTGAGGCTGGGACTCAAGAGAGATCATCATTTTCTCTCCAAGACTCTCTAAGGCAGGTCCACTCAAAAGCACATAAGCCTCACAAAGCTGCAGAGCAACTGGGGAGGGTCCTATAGGCCAATATCTATAGCCAGGAGATGGAGCTGTTTTGCAACTCTCTGTACACTGGTCTTGCCAAGAGAGAGCTGGTTTCCCAGGAGTGCTGACACAGGCTTATAGACTAATAGGAAGAAAATGTCCCAGACAGAGACAGCAAGAAAATCAAACTCCAGAGACTACCAGATGGCAAAAGAAAAATTCAAGAATCTTACCAACATAAACCAAGACAACTTGGCATCATCAGAACCCAGTACTCTCATCTCAGCAAATCCTGGATAACCCAACACACCTGAAAAACAGGATTCCAATTTAAAATCATAACTTATGATGCAAGTAGAAGATATTAAGGACAATAATAACTTCCTTAAAGAAATACAGGAGGACATTGCTAAAATGGTAGAAGCCCTTAAAGTGGAAACACAAAAATCCCTTGAAGAATTATAGCAGAACACAACCAAACTGGAAAAGGAATTGAATTAAACAATCCAAGATCTAAAAATAGAAGTAGAAACAATAAAGAAAATTCAAAGGGAGACAACTCTAGAGATAGGAAAACTAGGAAAGAAATGAGGAGCTATAAACGCAAGCATCAACAACAGAATACAAGAGATGGAGGAGAGAATCTCAGGGGCAGAATATTTCATAGAAAACATTGACACAACAATCAAAGAAAATGCAAAATTAAAAAAGCACCTAAATCAAAACATCCAGGAAATCCAGGACATAATGAGAAGACCAAACCTACAGATAGTAGGGGTAGATAAAAATGAAGATTTTCAAATTAAAGGGCCAGCAAATATCTTCAGCAAAATTATAGAAGAAAATTTCCCAAACCTAAAGAAAGAGATGCCCATGAACATACAAGAAGCCTACAGAAGTCCAATTAGTTTCAACCAAAAAAGAAATTCTCCAGTCACATAATACTTAAAAGCCCAAATGCACAAAACAGTAAGGGAAAAGGTCAAGTAACAAATGAGGCAGACCTATTAGAATTACAGCAGAATTCTCAGAAGAGACTATGAAAGCTAGAAGATCCTGGACAGATGTCATATAGACACTAAGAGAATACACATACCAGCCCAGGCTACTAAACCCAGCAAAACTCTCAATTACCATACATGGAAAAATCAAAGTATTCTAAAACAAAAACAAATATACAAAATATCTTTCCATGAATCCAGGCCTTCAAAGGACAATAAAGGGAAAACTCCAACAAAAGGAGGAAAACTATGTCCTAGAAAAAGCAAGAAACTAATTTTTCAACAAACCTAAAAGAATATAGCCACATGAACAGAATCCCAAATATAACAACAAAAATGACAGGAAACAAGTTATTTTTCTTAATATCTCTTAATATCAATGGACTTAATTCCGCAATAAAACAACATAGACTAACAGACTGCATATGTAAATAGGATATGACATTTTCCTGCATAGAGGAAACCCAGCTCAGTGACAAAATACAGACATTACCTCAGAGTAAAAGCCTGGAAAACAATTTTCTAAGCAAATGGTCCCAAGAAACAAGCTAGAGTAGCAATTCTAATATCAAATAAAATCGACTTTCAACCTAAAGTTATCAAAAGAGAAAAGGAGTGATACTTCATACTCATCAAAATTAAAATCTACCAAGACAAATTCTCACTTCTTAACATCTATGCTCCAAATTGAAGGGCATGCACATTCATTAAAGAAACTTTACTAAAGCTAAGAGAACACATAGCACCATACACAATAAGAGTGGGAGACTTCAACACTCTACTCCCATCAATGGACACATCCTGGAAATAGAAACTGAACAGAAACACAAAGAAGCTAACAAGTTATGAACCAAATGCATTTACCAGTTATCTATGAAACATTTTATCCTAAAACAAAAAGATGTACCTTCTTCTCAGTACCTCAGGGAACTTTCTCCAAAAATGAACATATAATCAGTCATAAAACAAGCCTCAACAGATACAAAAATATTGAAATAATCCCATGCATACTATCAGATCACCACAGACTAAGGATAATCTTTAATAACAACATAAATAATAGAAGCCCACATACATGTGGAAGCTGAAAAACACTCTTCTCAATGATAATTTGGTTAAGGAAGAAGTAAAGAAAGAAATTAAAGACTTTTTAGTATTTAATGAAAATAAAGCAAAAATATACTCAAAATTATGGGACACAATGAAAGCAATCCAAAGAGGAAAATTCATAGCTCTGAGTGCCTCCAAAAAGAAACTGCAGAGAGCATACAATAGCAGCTTGACAGCACACCTAAAAACTATATAACAAAAGGAAGCAAATTAACCCAAGAAGAGTAGATGGCAGGAAATAAACTCAGGGCTGAAAGGAAGGAACCAAGTTGAAACAAAAAGCTATACAAAGAATCAACTAAACCAGCAGCTGGTTCTTTGTGAAAACCCTCAACATGGATTAAACCCTTAGCTAGACTAACTAGAGGTCACAGGGAAAGTATCCTAATTAACAAAATCAGAATTGAAAAGGGAGACATAACAACAGAATATTGGGAAATCCAAAACACCATCAGATCCTACTACAAGAGCCTATACGCAACAAAACTGGACAACCTGGATGAAATGGACAATTTTTTAGACAGATACCAAGTACCAGAGTTAAATCAGGATCAGATTAACAATCTAAAATATGCCACATCTCCTAAAGAAACAGAAAGATTCATTAATAGTCTCCCAAGCAAAACAAAAACAAACAAACAAACAAACAAACAAAAACAAAAACGAAAAACCACCCAGGACCTGATGGATTCAGTGCAGAGTTCTATCAGACCCGCAAAGATGACCTAATATTAATACTGCTCAAACTATTCCACAAAATAGAAAAAGAAGATACTCTACCCAATTGATTCTATGAAGCCACAATTACTGTGATACCTAAAACACACAAAAAAACCAACAAAAAAAGAGAACTACAGAAGTGGATGCTAACAGTCAGCTATTGGATGGAACACAGGGCCCCAATGGAGGAGAAAGAGAAAGTACCCAAAGAGCTAAAGGGGTCTGCAACCATAGTTAGAACTACAATATGAACTAATCAATACCCCCAGAGCTCGTGTCTCTAGCTGGGTATGTACCAAAAGATCGCCTAGTCGGCCATCATTGGGAAGAGAGGTCCCTTGGTCTTGCAAACTTTATATGCCCCAGTAAGGGGAACACCAGGGCCAAGAAATGGGAGTGAGTAGGTAGGAGAGCAGGGTGGGGGGAGGGTATAGTGGACTTTTGGGATAGCATTTGAAATGTAAATAAAGAAAATATATAATAAGGTTTTTGTTTTGTTTTGTTTTAAAAGAAAGAGAACTACAGACCAATTTCCCTTATGAATATCAATGCAAAAATATTCAATAAAATTCTTGCAAACCAAATCTAAGAGCTGATCAAAACAATCATTCAACATGATAAAGTAGGCTTCATTCCAGGGATGCAGGGGTGGTTCGATATACAGAAATCCATCAATGTAATCTGCTACATAAACAAACTCAAAGACAAAAAGCATGTGACCATATTGTTAGAAGCTTAGAAATCATTTGACACAATCCAGCATCTGTCCATTATAAAATTCTTGGAAAGATCAGGAATTCAAGGCCCATACCTAAACATAATAAATGCAATATACAACCAACCAGTAGCCCAAATCAAACTAAATGGAGAGAAACTTGAAGCAATCCCCTTAAAATCAGGGACTAGACAAGGCTGCTCACTCTCTCCTTACTTGAAAGCCTAACCAGAGCAATTAGATAACAAAAGCAGATCAAAGGGATACAATTTGGAAAGGAAGAAGTCAAAATATCTCTATTTGCAGGTAATATGATAGTATACATAAATTAACCCAAAAATTACACCAGAGACCTCCTAAGCCTGAAAAACAACTTCAGTGAAGTAGCTGGATAAAAATTAACTCCAACAAATCAGTAGTCTTTCTCTAGGCAAAGGTTAAACAGGCTGGGAAAGAAACTAGGGCAACACCCTTCACAATAGTCACAATAATATAAAATACCTTGGTGTGACTCTAACTAAGCAAGTGAAAGATCTGTATGACAAGAACTTCAAGTCTCTGAAGAAAGAAATCAAAGAAGATTTCAGAAGATATAAAGATATCCCAGGCTCATGGATTGGCAGGGTTAAAATACTAAAAATGGCCATATTGCCAAAAGCAATCTACAGCTTTAATGCAATCCTCATAAAAATTCCAACTCAATTCTTCACAGAGTTAGGAAGCGCAATTTGCAAATTCATCTGGAATAATAATAATAAAAAAAAAAAAACTAGGAAAGTAAAAACTATGCTGAACAATAAAAGAACCTCTGGTGGAATCAGCATCCCTGATTGTGATAAAAACCCCATGGTACAGGTACAGTGACAAAAATGTAGATCAATGGAATAGAATTAGAGATCCAGAAATGAACCCACATACCTATGGTTACTTGATATTTATCAAAGGAGTTAAAACCTTCCAATGGAAGGAACACAGCCTTTTTCAACAAATGGTGCTGGCCTAACTGACAGTTAGCATGTAAAAGAATGTGATTTGATCCATTCTTATCTCCTTGTACAAAGCTCAATTCTAAGTGGATCAAGGACTTCCACATAAATCCAGAGACACTGAAACTTATAGAGGATAAAGTGGCAAAGAGTCTTGAAGAGCACAGGGGAAAAATTCCTGAACACCAATGGCTTGTACTATAAGATCACGAATTAACAAATGAGACCTCATAAATTGCAAAGCTTCTGTAAGGTAAAGGATACTGTCAATAAGACAAAAAGGCAGCCAACAGATTGGAAAAAGATTTTTACTAATCATAAATCCAATAGAGGGCTAATATCGAATATATACAAAGAACTCAATAAGTTATACTCCAGAACACCAAATAACCCTATTACAAAATTTGGTACCGAGCTAAATAAAGAATTATCAAGTGAGAAATACTGAAAGGCTGAGAAGCACCTACAAAAATGTTTTCAGATGGGAAACTAGGAAATGGGATAATATTTGAAATGTAAATAAAGAAAATATCTAATGAAAATACTAAATAAAAATGTAAATATATAAAATATCCAATAAAAAAGAAAAGCATACATTAAAGTCACTGAACAGTATAGAAAAAAGGATCTAATTAAGAGCAAAATCCAAATATTCTTCTAAATCAAATAACTTTCATTTTTAGCAGATCATATCTATACTGTTGTATGATATTATACTAAATGCTCATATATATTTAACAAATACTTACTAAATTACTGATCCTTCTTTTGTAGGTCTATTACTTAATAGCCCAATAATTAAACTGCAATTACACAATTTGTAGGATGAGTTTGTAAGAAAAATTTTTAAATGGCATCCTAACAGTTCTAAAATTAAAACTTAAAATTTGACAGTTAATGCATTTTATGTTAAGGTTTCTCATTGTACTTCTGATAATGAGCCTATCAATTAGGCCATATGACCAAATATTTACTATTTAATAGGATGTGTTCAAGAGCTCTATAGGAAAAAAACTAAAAATAGCATAACCTTTTCTACAAGAGATGTGCACAAATTTGCCTGACAATGTCTTCAAGTTCAGTGATGCAAGAACAAAAAATTTAAAGGAACAATCTCTTGGTCACTTTTCAATTGCTCTTATATTTAATCCAAACTATTTCAAATCTACCATTTAACTTCTTGAATAAATAAATTAATACTAAAAGCAGGACTAGCCAGGGTAGAGCTGCAACAGGCCAAAGCAAGTCCAATAGGCTCTATTTTTTAAGCATCCTTTTATTTCTGCATCTCTGATATCCAAGGTACAACTTTCAAAAACACATATCTTGTGACTTGGTCTCTTTTATCTTTCTGGTTTTATCAAAGGAGTTAAATGGAAGGTATATTGAAACTCCAATTCATCCTTTACTTTTTCAATAAAAAATGACAGCCCAATAAACAGTATAGTGAAAGGAGAGAAAGGACAGCCTGCAGAGAAGGGTAAGCAACCCTTGAGCCAGACTAAAAAGTGTTTGGAGAACAGACTTACAGAGCTCCCTAAATTCCTTGGAGAAACTGTAACAGGAAGACCAATAATGGCCCTCAATCTTCTATTCACCAGAGATCTTTCTCCTATCCTGAAATCTTATTTAAATGACTATAAAAAGAAGACTATTAGAATATGATTCTGGAATACTTTAATATAGATTTTTTTTTAGTATAGCATTCCTTTTTACTAAAACTTAATTATACATAGATTTTAGTAAATTTATCATCAAAAACAAACTTGAAAATAAATAAGAACATCATTCACAAAAATTAACCTGACCCAAAGTCTAGACAAGAAACAGAACAGGGCATCTCATTCATAGAGCCATGTATTTTCTTTGTTACAAAACCAATTGTAGATAGGTTGTAAAAATTATTCAAGCACTGTAGGACACTTTCAGATCCAAAACATACAAAGACACATGTCTTAGTTAGGCGTTATATTTCTATGGTGACACAATGACCAATGTAAAATGAGGAGGGAAGGTTTTAATTTTCTTATATGTTACAGTTGATTGAGAGAATCCAATGCAGGAACACAAACAAACAGGGAAGAAACATAGAATCAGGAGCTGATGCACAGGACATGGAGGACTGCTGCTT
Source organism: Mus minutoides (assembly GCA_902729485.2). Lineage (NCBI taxonomy): Eukaryota > Metazoa > Chordata > Mammalia > Rodentia > Muridae > Mus > Mus minutoides. Next base: position 2,535,014 of record LR753314.1, read on the forward strand.
ACTGGCTTGCTCCTAATTGCTTTTTTAGCCTATTTTCTTATAAAACCAAATACCACTAACTAGTACAGGGGAGACACTATCCACACTGGGCTGGGCACTCCCCATCAAGCAGTAATTAAGAAAATGCTTTATAGACTTGCTTAGAGCCTAATGTAATGGGGGCATTTTGTCAATGAGGGTCAATTCTCTGAGATGACTCTAACATGGGTCAAGTTGATGTAACCAACCAGCACAATACATATTTTTTCTTAAAATATTATGATATCTTATTTATGCCTATGTGTTTGTATATATTCCATTTGTACAGATGCCCATGGAGATCAATAGATGGCAAAAGATTTATTCCCAGAAGTTCAATGTACAGATGTTTGTGAGCCATCTGAAATAAATACTAGGAACTAAACTTTAATCCTCTGGAAGAACAGCATGAGTGTCTAAAAGATAAAACATTTATCTCCCCCAAATCAATCTTTTAAAAATCTTCGTTCATGAGAGTGTGTGTTTCTTTGTAAATATCTGCACACATAGGTCACACATGAAGGTCAAAGGACAGCTTTGAATGTCAGTACTTGCTTCCATTTTGATTAAGAATGGGTCTGTTTTTGTTCACTGCTGATGACAAGCTAGCTGGGATAGAGGCATCTCAGATTTCCCTTCTATCTGCCTCTCATGTAGCCATACAAAGGCTGAAATTATCAATGCTTGCTACCACCATGTTGAGACAGTAAAGTTCAGAGGACTGGAACTCAAATTTCAAGAATTTCCTTTCACTAGCCAGACCTCCCACCCATTCATACTTTTAAATCAAATTGCTAACCCTCCAGTAGTATGTCTCCATGAAATATTGCTGAACTTGAATAACTTTGTATACTTCTAACTTGTAAACATAAACTTACACAAAAAATTACATTATACCATATTTAGAAAATAATCATATTTGGATCAGATCTAAAATGCTTGAGTAATTTTAGAATGTTACTTTCCTATCATCTTTGTAGATAGTTTGTGTAATAAGATATATCACCCTATTTGTCTGTTGCAGCACTAGGAACAAATAATTATGGATATCTTCCCAAGCATGAAGAAAACTGGTGTCTGTAGACAATGGTGCTATTAACTGGATGGAGGGAATAAATGGTCCATATTGAATCTGATAATATATAGCAATGTGGAAAACATAGTCTGTTATGTTTTGATAAACTCTCAAAGAATGCAAATGAGGAATTACAAGAGTGTGTACTTGAATCAGGCATACTTCTGCACCAGTAGTGTCAGGAGAGTTGCTGTCAGTTAAATCCTGCCCTGCAGATTTCTCACTACCTATGTTAGGTTCCATGAGGAGCAGTATGAATGTTCTATGTAACTATCCCTTGGACTTGAATGAAGATTTAATACCTGAGTAAAAGTTGAATACTTCTGGCCTTTGTATACACTGTCTTCATCTATTCATTGTCTTTTTAGTCAAATCAGTAGAGTTAAAATATAAGTCAAAAAGGTTTTAGACAAGAAATATACATATAGGTTTTCCTATTACTCTATATTACCAGACATTGTTAGCAAATGTAAACATATTCCCAATTTTCAGCCAAAAATTCAAATGGTAATCAAGTCTTATCCATCAGCTTATATGTTCAATTGTGTACCAGGTCCTCAAGTCTCTGTGGTAGAAATACTATTTCTAAAGTGCCAGGCTTCGGATTTTGAGATTTTGATTCTGTGTGGAACTGATAAAGTGGATGCTTCATTGGGAGAAGGAAAACCATTTTTTTTTCCTCCTTTAGAAGGACTGGCACTCGCAGTGCACTCTGGGTACTGAGAAGCTGAACTGCTTCTATACTGCCCAGGTTGCAAAATCTATTATGTACAAATGCAACATGATTCAGTAGCAATGCAATCCATGATTTCTATCATCAAGCCAGATCATAGGAAAGCATAAACTCAGTCTTCATTTTGAAAGAGTCAACATTTCAAAATGACTTAAAAGCTATCTGAAATGTGATAAGGATTCCTTAGAACTTAGGCATAATTAAGACATGGCATTCATGACAAGTTACACTCCATTTCTTATCTAACCAGAGGATTTATATATAGGCATAGTTTACTTTTATTCAATTACTAAGAGCTGTTCTTTAAATCATAACTACCCACTCTCCTTATGTCTTAGAAGATTTAAGTTCCTCAAAAAGTAAATTCAACCAAAGAGATCTAATAGATTTGCCACAAATACAGGAACTTTTATCTCCTACTTTAGTTTTAGTTTTTACAAAATTCATTTTTTAATTTAGAAAAAAATGAATGTGTTTCACTGTAACATTTTTATACATGTACTTGTTTCATTTTACTTTTCTAGAAGTATCCTCTATGCCATATTTTACCTACACTGTGATCTCACTGTTGCCTTTCCTCCACCAACCCAGCCTCCTACTTTTGATTTCTTGTTTTCTACAGACCAAATGGCTTATGATCAAAAAGATAATCACAGACACAGACAGACATAGATACAGATATTGACAGACAAAGATACAGGGGGAACAGAAAGGTAGAGACAGACAGACAGACAGACAGACAGAAGAGAGAGAGAAAGACAGAAAAGACAAGATAGAAACAAATACAGAGAGAAAGAGAGGAAGAGAGAGACAGAGAGAGAGAGACAGAGAGAGAGAGAGAGATGGTGACTCAGCTATAAAGTTATGAGGGTAACTTGTAAGAATTAGTTCTCTGCTTTCTGCATGTAAATTCAAAAGATTGAATTCTGCTCACTGGGTTCAAAGTATGGAGGCAGATATCTTTGCTCACATTGCCATCTTATTAATGTGACAAATTCTTATATTACAGAGAGAGACAGAGAAACAGAGATTTATATATCTCAGAGTTCAAATGATAAAATATGCAATATTCTGTCCTTCTATCTCTGTTACCGACCATGGTTCTTCTTTTCCCATTTTATTTTGTATCCTATAGATATGAAATATAGATGTTATGTGATCAAACATTTAACATCTGCTTTCTGATTCTGGATTATTTTGCTTAACATGCTTTCCATGTTTTTTAATCAGTTAGATGTAAGTCCAGTGTGTGTGTGAGAGAGAGAGTGTAAATGAGTGTGTGTGTGTGTGTGTGTGTGTGTGTGTGTGTGTGTCTTGATTCTGTATCTGTTTACCAGTATATGGACATTCAGGTATTATTATGGAGGATGCATCAGTAAACATCTTTGTTCAGGCAAGGTGTACTGTGCTCACTTTGACATGCATATGCATGTACCCAGAAAGACCTATGTCCACCACATGGCAGTTGTTTGAATTTCTATCACTTCTGATGATATGCATTTCTGATTGTCCTAGATATTACTGTCAACCTTTAATGTATTCTCTAGTTATAAAACACACTTGAGTTGGGGAAGGACTGAAGGAGCTGAAGGAGTTTGCAACCCAATGCGAGGAACAACAATATCAATCATCCAGCCCCCTCCCACCCCCGCAGAGCTCTAAGGACTAAACCACCAATCAAAGAATACACATGGAGGGACCCATGACCAGCTAGCTGTATATGTGACAGAAGATGGCCAGCATCAGGGGAAAGGGAAGCCCATGGTCCTGTGAAGGCTGGATACTCCAGCACAGGGGAATGACAGGGAGAGAGTGTGTTGTTGAGTGGGTGAGCACCCTTGTGAAGGCAGGGGAAGGGTGTGGTGTGGGTGGTTTTCAGGGGGAAACTGGGAGGAGGACAACTTTCGAAATGTAAGTAAACAAAATAACCAACAAAAATTTAAAAAAAAAACATATGTTATAAATATGTCCTTAGTGTGTGAATACATACATTATTTTCATATATATATATGAAAATAATATATATATATATATATATATATATATATATATATATATACTAAGTATATATATATATATATATATATATATATATATACTTAGAAAAATATGAACAAAAATTATCTATACATTTCTAGCAAAATAAAATGCACTATTGTGAAGTGGCCACATGAAGATGTATATTTCAAGTTTATAATTTATATTCTATATTATTTAACTATGGAGACCAAAAATAATTTATTTTTAAAAGCCTTTAACATACTGCTATGGTGACTATCTAAAGTTAAACAAAACAGGCATGCCAGATGCATGATTTCACTAGCATGATAACCAACAGATTGACTCTACACTCCAGGCTTTCAGTTAAGGGAGGCAGCTGCTTTAATCAAGAAGATTCCCAAAAGTGAGACTGTATTTTTGATCCATGCATTTGTATCTTTATTTGTAATATGGCTTAATTAGTAGGTTGATGGAGGATTTTGTCCATTTTGACTCAAGAAAATGAACACTTCTTAGAAGTCTTGATAAAACAAGAAATGATATTTGAAGGACAAATGAGATGACTTTTTTCACCTGAAGAAGGCTCATTACTTTTTATTTTTGTTTTGTTTTGTTTTGTTTTTGAGACAGGGTTTCTCTGTATAGCCCTGGCTGTCCTGAAACTCACTTTGTAGACAAGGCTGACATCGAACTCAGAAATCTGCCTGCCTGCCTTTGCCTCCCAAATGCTGGGATTAAAGGCCCAAATGATTTTATTTATTTACATCCAGCCATTGTCCTTCCCAGTTTCCTTTCCCACAGTTCTTCATTTGATTCTTCCCCATTACTTTTGAGAGTGTCCTCCCCTCCGCCAGGCATCCCACTTCTCTGAGTTCTTAAGCCTCTGCACAATTATTCACATCTTCCTCCATTGAGGCCAGAGCAGGCAGTCTTCAGGTGTATGTGTTCCAGGGGCCATGAACCAGTCTGTGAACTCTGCTTGGTTGGTGGCTCAGTCTCTGGGAACTCTCAGGGGTTTGGGTTCTTTGAGACTGCTGCTCTTCCTATGGGTTCTCTCTCCCCTTCAGGTTCTTTAAACGTTACTCTAATACAACCATAGCTATCCCTGACTTCAATCCAATGGTTGGGGTAAGTATCTGTGTATATCTCAGTGGCTGCTGGTAGGGCCTCTTAGCAGAGAGCCAGGCCAGGATCCTGTCTGTAAGCACATCAAAACAACAGTAAAGTTTCAGGCCTTGGTACCCATTCCACTCCACTGTGCCCACCCACCCCCACCCCCTTGTGATGGATCCCAAGTTGGGCTGGTCACTGGATTGTCTTTACTTCAGTCTCTTCTCCATTTTTGTCCCTGAAGTTCTTTTAGACAGGAAAAATTCTGAGTCAAAATTTTGGACTGTGTGTTAGTAACTTTAAGGCCTTTCTACTGATTCCTCTTACCCCCCTATTCTTCCCCTCTCCCACCCAGGTGCCTCCCTCCCTCTGCCTATCAGGATTATTTTGCTGTCTCTTGTAAGGGAGATTAGAGCAGCCTCACTCAGACCATCCATCTTGTTAAATTTCTTGTGGTGTTTGGGCTGTCTCCTGGGTATTCTGTACATTTTGGCTTGCTTGTCTCTTAGGGTTTGGGTTATCACTATTGGAATATTTTCTAGTCCTATCCAATTGCAATAGCTATTCTTCAGTTGAGGGATTCTGGGTTGCTGATTTTCCTATTGACAGTGACTTGTCATTGATTTTAGAGGGATTACTTCTAGTTTCTCTTTATTTAATTTGATATTAGCTGTTGGTTTGCTATATATTGTTATTATTATATTTAGGTATATCTCATGAATTCCTGATCTCTCCAAGACTTTCAACATAAAGTGGTGCTGTATATTGTCAGAGTTTTTTTTTTTTTTTTTTTCAACATCTAATGAGAAAAACATGTGACTTTTTCTTGAGTTTCTTTATATACTGTAACCATACAATCTGACATAAAACAAGCCTCAAAAGACACAAGGAGATTGAAATATTCCAATGGATTCTATATGATCACCACCTACTAAGGCTGGACTTCAACAACAACAACAACAACAACAACAACCCAGAAAGCCCACATACTCATGGAAATTGGTCAACTCTATCCCTAATGACAATTTATTTATGGAAGAAGTAAAGAAAGAAATTAAAGATTTTCTATCTGGGGTCTCTCCAAGGCTGGTCCATGCAGGAGAGGCACAGGCCACAAAAGCAACAGAGTTTCTTGGACAGGGTACCTTCACAGCTTCATCCTCAGCCAGGAGGCAGAGCTGATCTTCAGACCTCTGTGCACCTTCCCATGCAGAGGAGCTTGCCTCCAGGGAATGCTCTGACCCAAGGCCTCAGGTGTAATCACCATTTTCTTTTCTTTTCTTTTCTTTTCTTTTCTTTTCTTTTCTTTTCTTTTCTTTTCTTTTCTCTTCTCTTCTCTTCTTTTCTTCTCTTTTTTTCTTTTCTCTTCTCTTCTTTCTTTCTTTCTTTCTTTCTCTCTCTTTCTCTCTCTCTATTTCTTTTTTATAAAGATTTATTTGTTTATTTATATGAGTACAGTATAGCTGTCTTCAGACACCAGAAGAGGACATCATATTGCACTACAGATGCATTACAGATGGTTGTGGTGGCTAGAATTTGAACTCATGACCTCTGGAAGAGCATTCAGTGGTCTTAAATACTGAGCCATTTTCTATTTGGGGTCTCTCTGAGGCTAGTCCACGTAGGAAAGGCACAAGCCAGAGAAGCAACAGATCTTCTTGGACAGGGTCCCTTCAAGCCTTCTTCTTCAGCAGAGCTGATCTTGGGAACTTTGTGCCCCTTCTGAGCCAGAGGAGAGCTTGCCTCCAGGGAATGCTCTGACCCCACAACTAAGGTGTGATTACCATTTCTTTCTTTCTTTCTTTCTTTCTTTCTTTCTTTCTTTCTTTCTTTCTTTCTTTCTTTCTTTCTTTCTTTCTTTCTTCCTAGATATTTTTATTTACATTTCTTTTTTTCCAATTTTTATTAGATATTTTCTTCATTTGCATCTCAAGTGTTATCCAGAAAGTTCCCTAAACCCTCCCCCATCCCCGCCCTTCTCCCTTACCCACCCATTCCCACATCTTGACACTGGCATTCCCCTGAACTGGGGCATGACCAAGGGGCCTCTCTTCCCAATGTTGGCTAACTAGGCCACCTTCGTCTATATATGCAGCTAGAGACATGGGCTCAGGGGGTACTAGTTAGTTCATGTTATTCTCCAGCCTACAGGGTTGAAGACCCCTTCAACTCCTTGGGTACTTTCCCTAGATCCTTCCTTGAGAGTCTTGTGTTCCATCTAATAGCTGACAGTGAGCATGCACTTCTGTGTTTGCCAGGCACTGGTATAGTCTCCCAAGAGACAGCTATATCAGGGCCCTTTTAGCACTATCTTGCTGGCATATGCAATAGTGTCTATGTTTGGTGGCTGATTATGTGATGGATCCCCAGCAGCCACAGTCACTGGTTGGTCCATCCTTTTGATTCAGCTTCACACATGATCTCTGTAACTCCTTCAATGTGTGCTTTATTCTTAATTCTAGGAAGGGGCGAAGTGTCCACATTTTGATCTTCATTCTTCTTGAGTTTCATGTGTTTAGTAATTTGTATCTTGGGTAGTCTAGGTTTCTGGTCTAATATCCACATATCAGTGAATACATGTTATGTGAGTTTTTTTGTGATTGGGTTACCTCACTCAGGATGATGCCCTCCAGATCCATCCATTTGCCTAGGAATTTCATATTTTCATTGTTTTAATAGCTGAGTAGCACTCCATTGTGTAAATGTACCAAATTTTTTGTATCCATTCCTCTGTTGAGGGACATCTGGGTTCTTTCAAGCTTCTGCCTATTATGAATAAAGCTGCTATGAACATAATGGAACATGTGTCCTTATTATCAGATGGAACATCTTCTGGATATATGCCCAGTAGAGGTATTGTAGGATCTTCCAGTAGTACTATGTCCAATATTCTGAGGAACCGCCAAACTGATTTCCAGAGTGGTTGAACATGCTTGCAGTCCCATCAACAATGGTGCAGTGTTCCCCTTTGTCCACATCCATGCCAGCATCTGTTGTCACCTGAATTTTTGATCTTAGCCATTCTTATTGGTGTAAGGTGGAATCTCAGGGTTGTTTTGATTTGCATTTCCCTGATGATTAAGGATGTTGAACATTTTTTCATGTGCTTCTCAGCCATTCAGTATTCCTCAGTTGAGAATTCTTTGTTTAACTCTGTGCCCCACTTTTTAATGGGGATATTTGATTTTCTGGTGTCCACCTTCTTGAGTTCTTTATATATATATTGGATATCAGTCCCCTATCCAATTTAGGATTGGTAAAGATCCTTTCCCAATCTGTTGGTGGCCCTTTTGTCTTGTTGACAGTATCTTTTGCCTTACAGAAGCTTTGCAACTTTATGAGGTCCCATTTGTCAATTCTTGATCTTACAGCACAAGCCTTTGCTGCTCTATTCAGGAATTTTTCCCCAGTGCCCATATCTTCAAGGCTTTTCCCCACTTTCTCCTCTATAAGTTTCAGTGTCTCTGGTTTTATGTGGAGATCCTTAAATCACTTAGACTTGACCTTAGTACAGGGAGATAAGAAGGGATCAATTCTCTGTCTTCTACATGATAGCTGCCAGTTGTGCCAGCACCATTTGTTGAAAAGGCTGTCTTTTTTCCACTGGATAGTTTTAGCTTCCTTGTCAAAGATCAGGTGACCATAGGTGTGTGGATTCATTTCTGGGTCTTCGATCCTATTCCATTGATCTACCTGTCTGTTGCTGTACCAGTACCATGCAGTTTTTATTATGATTGCTCTGTAGTACAGCTTGAGGTCAGGCATGGTGATTCTACCAGAGGTTCTTTTATTGTTGAGAAGAGTTTTTGCTAGTCTAGGTTTTTTGTTATTCCAGATGAACTTGCTAATTGTCTTCTCTAGATCCTTGAAGAATTGAGTTGGAATTTTGATGGGGATTGCATTGAGTCTGTAGATAGCTTTAGGCATGATATCCATTTTTACTCTATTGATTCTGCCAATCCATGAGTATGGGATATCCTTCCATCTTCTGAGATCTTCCTCAATTTCTTTCTTCAGAGACTTGAAGTTCTTCCAATACAAATCTTTCACTTCCTTAGTAAGAATCACACCATGATGTTTTATATTGTTAGTGACTACTGTGAAGGGTGATGTTTCCCTTATCTCTTTCTCAGCTCATTTATACTTTGCATAGAGAAAGGTCATCGATTTTTTTGAGTTAATTTTATATCCAGCTACTGCACTGAAGCTGTTTATTAGGTTTAGGAGTTCTCTGGTGGAGTTTTTGGGGTCACTTATATATACTATCATATCATCTGCAAATAGCAATAATTTGAGTTCTTCCTTTCCAATTTGTATCCCCTTGACCTCCTGTTGTTGTCAAATTGCTCTGGCTATGACTTCAAGTACTATATTGAATAGGTAGGGAGAAAGTGGACAGCCTTGTCTAGTCCCTGATTTTAGTGGCATTGCTTCCAGTTTCTCTCCATTTATTTTGATATTGGGCACTGGTTTGCTGTAGATTGCTTTTATCATGTTTAGGTATGGGCTTTGAATTCCTAATCTTTCCAAGACCTTTATCATGAATGGGTGTTAGCTTTTGTCAAATGCTTTCTCAGCATCTAAGGAGATGATCATGTGGTTTTTATCTTTGAGTTTGTTTATATAGTGTATAACGTTGATGGCTTTCCATATATTAAACCATCTCTTCATTCCTGGGATGAAGCATACTTGGTTAGATGGATGATCATTTGATGTGTTCTTGGATTCGGTTGGTGAGAATTTTGTTGAGTATTTTGCGTCGATATTCATAAGGTAAATTGGTCTGACGTTCTCTATATTTGTTGTGTCTTTATATGGTCTAGGTATCAGAGTAATTGTGGCTTCATAGAATGAATTTGGTAGTGTACCTTCAGATTCTATTTTGTTGACTAGTTTGAGAAGAACTGAAACTAGATCTTCTTTGAAGGTCTGATAGAACTCTGCACTAAACCCATCTGGTCCTGGGCTTTTTTTGGTTGAAAGACTATTAATGACAGTTTCTATTTCTTTAGGAGATATAAGGCTGTTTAGGTCATTAATCTGATCCTGGTTTCACTTTGGAACTAGGTATCTGTCAAGAAAGTTATCCATTTCATCTAGATTTTCCAATTTTTTAGAATATAACCTTTTGTAGAAGGATCTGATGGTGTTTTGAATTTCCTCAGGATCTGTTGTTATGTCTCCCTTTTCATGTCTGATTTTGTTAATTCGGATGCTATCCCTGTGCCCTCTAGTGAGTCTGGCCAAGGGTTTGTCTATCTTGTTGACTTTTTCAAAGAACCAGCTCCTGGTTTGATTGATTCTTTAGATAGTTCTTTTTGTTTCTACATGGTTGATTTCACCCCTGAGTTTGATTATTTCCTGCCATCTACTCCTCTTAGGTGAATTTGCTTCCTTTTGTTCTAGAGCTTGTAGATGTGCTGCCAAGCTAGTAGTGTATGCTCTCTCCATTTCTTTTTTTTTTTTTTTAGGAAATCAGAGCTATAAGCTTACCTCTCAGGAATGCTTTCATTGTGTCCCATAAATTTGGGTATGTTGTGGCTTCATTTTCATTAAACTCTAGGAAGTCTTTAATTTCTTTCTTTATTTCTTCCTTGACCAAAGTATCATTGAGTAGAATGTTGTTCAGTTTCCACGTGAATGATGGTGTTCTGCTAATTATGTTGTTATGAAAGCACAGCCTTAGTCCATGGTGATCTGATAGGATGCATGGGACAATTTCAATATTTTTGAATCTGTTGAGGGCTGTTTTGTGGCCAATTATGTGATCAATTTTGGAGAAGGTGCCATGAGGTGCTGAGAATAAGGTATATCCTTTTGTTTTAGGGTGAAATATTCTGTAGATATCTGTTAAGTCCATTTGTTTCATAGACTCTGTTAGTTTGACTGTGTCTCTGTTTAGTTTCTGTTTCCGGGATCTTTCCATTGATGAGAGTGGGGTGTAGAAGTCTCCCACTATTATTGTGTGAGATGCAATGTGTGTTTTTAGCTTTACTAAAGTTTCTTTAATGAAAGTGGCTGCCCTTGCATTTGGAACATAGATATTCAGAATTGAGAGTTCCTCTTGGAAGATTTTGTCTTTGATAAGTATGAAGTACCCCTCTACGTCTTTTTTGATAATTTGGGGTTAAAAGTTTATTTTATTCTATATTAGAATGGCTACCCAAGCTTTTTTCTTCAGACAGTTTGCTTGGAAAATTGTTTTCCAGCCTTTCACTCTGAGGTAGTGTCTGTCTTTTTTCCTGAGGTGTGTTTCATGTAAGCAGCAAAACATTGGGTCCTGTTTGTGTAGCCAGTCTGATAGTCTATGTCTTTTTATCGGGGAATTGAGTCAATTGATATTAAGAGATATTAAGGAACAGTAATTGTTGCTTCCTGTCATTTTTGTTTTTAGAGTTGGGATTCTGTTCTTGTGGCTGTCATCTTTCTAGGTTTGTTGAAGGATTACTTTCTTGCTTTTTCTAGGGCAGAGTTTCCGTCCTTGTATTGGTGTTTTTCTGTTATTATCCTTTGAAGGGCTGGATTTGTGGAAAGATATTGTGTGAATTTGAATTTGTTATGGAATACTCTGGTTTCTCCTTCTATGGTAAATTAGAGTTTTCCTGGGTATAGTAGCCTGGGCTGGCATTTGTGTTCTTTTAGTGTCTGTATAATCTCTGTCCATGATCTTCTGGCTTTCATAGTCTCTGGTGAGAAGTCTGGAGTAATTCTAATGGGCCTGCCTTTATATGTTACTTGACCTTTTTCCCTTACTGCAAAAATATGGGCTAATATCCATTTATCAGTGAGCACATATCCAATGACTTCTTTTGTGATTGGGTTACCTCACTAAGAATTATGTCCTCCAGATTCATCCATTTGCCCAAGAATTTCATAAATTCATTTTTTCTAATAGCAGAATAGTATTCAATTGTGTAAATGTACCACATTTTCTGTATCCATTCCTCTGATAAGGGACATCTGTGTTCTTTCCAGCTTCTGGCTATTATAAATAAGGCTGCTATGAACAAAGTGGAGCATGTATCCTTTTTACCAGTTGGAACATCTTCTGGGTATATGCCCAGGAGAGGTATTGCTGGATCCTCTGGTAGTACTATGTCCAGTTTTCTGAGATAATGCCAGACTGACTTCCAGAGTGCTTGTACAAGCTTGCAATCCCACCAGCAATGGAGGAGTGTTCCTCTTTCTCCACATCCTCGCCAGCATCTGCTGTCACCTGAATTTTTTATCTTAGCCATTCTGACTGGTCTGAGGTGGAATCTCAGTGTTGTTTTGATTTGCATTTCCCTGATTATTAAGGATGTTGAACATTTTTTTCAGATGTTTCTCAGCCATTTGGAATTCCTCAATTGAGAATTCTTTGTTTAGCTCTGAAACTTAGAATACCCAAGATACAATCTGCAAAACACAAGAAAATCAAGAGCAGGGAGGGGGTTGGGGGGAGGGGACTTTCGGGACAGCAATTGAAATGCAAATTAAGAAAAGATCTAATAAAAAAATTGAAAAAAAATATGGAACACTTCACAAATTTGCGTGTCATCCTTGCACAGGTCCATACTAATCTTCTCTGTATAGTTCCAATTTTGGTATATGTGCTGCTGATGCGAGCACCTTTATTTATATTTCAAATGCTATCCTGAAAGTTCACTATACCCTCACTCTACCTTGCCCCCCACCTGCCCACTCTCACTTCTTGGCCCCGGCATTCCCCTGTACTGGAACATATAAAGTTTGTAAGACCAAGGGGCATCTCTTCCCAGTGATGGCAACTAGGCCATCTTCTGTTACATATGCATTTAGAGACAGGAGCTCTGGGAGAACAGTTTAGTTCATATTGTTGTAGACCCCTTCAACTCCATTGTTAATTTCTCTACCTCCTCCTTAGAGGGCCCTGTGTTCCATCCTATAGATGAATGTGAGCATCCCCATCTATATTTGCCAGGCATGGCATAGCCTCACTCGAGATAGTTATATCAGGGTCCTTTCAGCAAAATCTTCATGGCATATGCAATAGTGTCTGGGTTTGGTGGGTGATTAGGGGATGGATCCCCAGTTGGGGTAGTCTCTGGATGGTCCATCCTTTCTTCTTAGCTCCAATCTTTGTCTCTGTACCTCCTTTCATGGGTGTTTTGATCTCTATTTTAAGAAGGAATGAAGTATGCATACTTTGGTCTTCTTGATTTTCTTTTGTTTTCAAGTTGTATCTTGAGTATTCTAAGTTTCTGGGCTAATATCCACTTATCAGTGAGTGCATATCAAGTGACTTCGTTTGTGATTGAGTCACCTCACTAAGGGTGATTTCCTCCAGATACATTCATTTGCCCTAGAATTTCATAAATTCAGTGTTTTTAATAGCTGAGTAGTACTCCATTGTGTAAATGTACATTTTCTGTCTCCATTCCTACGTTGAGGGAAATCTGGGTTATTTCCAGGTTCTAGCTATTATAAATAAGGCTTCTATGAACATAGAAGAACATGTGTTCTTATTACCAGTTGGAACATCTTCTGGGTATATGCCCAGTAGAGGTATTGCTGGATATTTCGTTAGTACTATGTCCAATTGTCTGAGGAACGTCCAGACTGATTTCCAGAGTGGTTGTACCAGCTTTAAATCCTACCAGCAATGGAGGAGTGTTCCTCTTTCTCCACATCCTCCCCAGCATCTACTGTCACCTGAGTTTTTGACCTTAGCCATTCTGACTGGAGTGAGGTAGAATCTCAAGGTTGTTTTGATTTGCATTTCCCTGATGATTAAAGATGTTGAACATTTTTTCAGGTACTTCTCTGCCTTTCATATTTCTCAGTTGAGAATTCTTTGTTTAGCTCCATACTCCATTTTTAACGGGGTTATTTGAATTTCTGGAGTCCAGCTTCTTGAGCTATTTGTATATATTGGATATTAGTCCCCTATCAGATTTAGTATTGGTAAAAATCCTTTCCCAATCTGTTGGTGTTTTGTGTTTTTTGTTTTTGTTTGTTTGTTTGTTGTTTTTGTCTTATTGACAGATTCTTTTTCCTTACAGAAGCTTTGCAATTTTATGAGGTCCCATTATCAATTCTTGATCTTATAGCACAGGCCATTGCTGTTCTTTATAGGATTTTTTTTTCCCTGTGCCCATATCTTCCAGAGTTTTCCTCACTTTCTCCTCTATAAATTTCAGAGTCTCTGGTTTTATGTGGAGGTCTTTGATCCACTTAGAACCGAGCTTTGTACAAGGAGATAAGAATGGATCAACTCGCATTCTTCTGTATAACTGCCAGTTTTGCCAGCACTATTTGTTGAAAATGCTGTCTATTTTCCACTGGATAGTTTTAGCTCCTTTGTCAAAGATCAAATGACCATAGCTGTGTGGGTTTTTTTTCTGGATCTTCAATTCTACCATTTATATACCTGTCTGTTGCTGTACCAGTACCATACAGTTTTTATCACAATTGCTCTGTAGTACAACTGGAGATCAGGCATGGTGATTCCACCAGAGGTTCTTTTATTGTTGAGAATGGTTTTTGCTATCCTAGGTTTTTTGTTATTCCAGATGAATTTGCAAATTTCCCTTTCTAATTCAGTGAAGAATTGAGTTGGTATTTTGATGGGGATTGCATTGAGTCTGTAGATTGCTTTTGGCAGAATAGCAATTTTGAGTATATTAATCCTGCCAATCCATGAGCATGGGAGATCTTTCCATCTTCTGAGATCTTCTTCAATTTCTTTCTTCAGAGACTTGAAGTTTGTATAATACAGATCTTTCACTTCCTCAGTTAGATTCACACCAAGATATTTTATATTGTTTGTGACTATTGTGAAGTGTGTTGTTTCCCTAATTTCATTCTCAGCCCTCTTATCCTTTGTGTAGAGAAAGGCCATTGATTTGTTTGAGTTAATTTTATATCCAGCTACTACACTGAGCAGTTTATCAGGTTTAGAAGTTCTCTGGTAGAAATTTTAGGGTCACTTAAATATACTATCATATCATTTGCAAAGAGTAATATTTTGACTTCTTCCTTTCCAATTTGAATCCCCTTGATTTCCTTTTGTTGTAGAATTGCTCTGGCTAGGACTTTAAGTACTATAATTAATAGGTAGGGAAAAAGTGGGCAGCCTTGTCTAGTCCCTGATTTTACTGAGATTGCTTTGAGTATCTCTCCATTAATTTGCTGTTGTCTACTGGTTTGCTGAATATTGCTTTTATTATGTGTAAGTATGGGCCTTGTATTCCTAATCTTTCCAAGATTTTTGTCATGAATGGCTGTTGGATTTTGTCAAATGCTTTCTCAGCATCGAAGGAGATGATAATGTGGTTTTTGTCCTTAGTTTGTTTATATTGTGGATTACATTGATAGATTTTTGTATATTAAACCATCCTTGCATCCCTGGGATGAAGCCTACTTGGTGGTGATGGATGATTGTTTTGATGTGTTGGATTCCTTTTGCGAGGATTTTATGGAGTATTTTTGCATCATATTCATGAGAGAAATTTGTCTGAAGTTCCCTTTTTTGTTGGATCTTTGTGTGGATTAGGACTCAAAATAATTGTGGGTTCATAGAATGAATTGGGTAGAGTACATTCTGTTTCTATTTTGGGGAATATTTTGAGGGGAGTTGGAATTAGGTCTTCTTTGAAGGTCTGCTAGAACTAAATGCATCTGGTCCTGGGCTTTTTTTTTTTTTTTTTTTTTTTTTTTTTTTTTTTTTTTTTTTTTTTTTTTTTTTTTTTTTTTTTTTTTTTTTTTTTTTTTTTTTTTTTTTTTTTTTTTGGTTGGGAGACTATTGATGGCTGATTCTATTTCTTTAGAGGAAATGGGACTCTTTAGATCATTAATTTGATCCTGATTTAACTTTGGAACCTGGTATCTGTCAAGGAAGTTGTCTATATCATCCAGGTTTTCCAGTTTTGTTGAGTATAGCCTTTTGTAGTAGGATCTGATGATGTTTTGGATTTCCTCAGGTTCTGTTGTTATGTTTTATTTTTTCATTTCTGATTTTGTTAATTAGAAAACTGTCCCTGTGCCCTATAGTGAGTGTGGCTAAGGGTTTATCTATCTTGTTGATTTTCTCAAAGAACCAGGTCCTGGTTTGGTTGATTCTTTGAATAGTTCTTTTTGTTTCCACTTGGTTGATTTCAGCCCTGAGTTTGATTATTTCTTGCCTTCTACTCCTATAGGGTGAACTTGCTTCCTTTAGTTCTAGAGCGTCTAGGTGTGCTGACAGGCTGTTAGTGTATTCTCTCTCTAGTTTATTTTTGGAGGCACTCAGGGGTAGAAATTTTTCTCTTATGATTGCATTCATTGTGTCCCATAAGTTTGGGTATGTTGTGGTTTCATTTTCATTAAACTCTAAAAAGTCTTTAATATCTTTCTTTATTTCTTCCTTGACCAAGGTATCATTGAGTAAAATGTTGTTCAGTTTCCATGTGAATGCTGGCTTTCTATTATTAATGCTGTTATTGAAGATCAGCCTTAGTGTGTTGTGATTTGATAGGATGCATGGGATAAATTAAATATTTTTGTATCTTTTGAGGCCTATTTTGTGACTGATTATATGGTCAATTTTGGAGGAGGTACCATGTGGTGCTGAGAAGGTATATTGTTTTGCTTTAGGATAAAATGTTCTGTAGATATCTATTAAATCCATTTGTTTCATAATTTCTGTTAGTGTCCATGTGTCTTGTTTAGTTTCTGTTTCCAGGATCTGTCCAATGGTGAGAGTGTAGTGTTGAAGTCTCCTACTATTATTGTGTGAGGCGCAATGTGTGCTTTGAGTTTTACTAAACTTTCTTTAATGAATGATGCTGCTCTTGCATTTGGAGCATAGATATTCAGAATTGAGAGTTCATCTTAGTAGATTTTACCTTTCATCAGTATGAAGTGCCCCTCCTTGTCTTTTTTGATAACTTTGGGTTGAAAGTCAATTTTATTCGATATTATAATGGCTACTCCAGCTTGTTTCTTAGGACCATTTGTTTGGAAAATTGTTTTCCGGTCTTCCACTCTGAGGTAGTGTTTGTCTTATTTCCTCAGGTGTGTTTCCCGTAAGCAGCAAAATGTTGGGTCCTGTTTGTATAGCCAATGTATTAATCTACGTATTTTTATTGTTGAATTGAGTACACTGATGTTAAGAGAAATTAAAGAAAAGTAAGTGCTGTTTCCTGTTATTTTTGTTGTTAAAGTTGGGATTCTGTTCTTGTGGCTGTCTTCTTTTAGGATTGTTGAAGGATTACTTTCTTGCTGTTTCAAGGTTGTAATTTCTGTCCTTGTGTTGTGTTTTTCTGTTATTATCCTTTGAAGGGCTGGATTCATGGAAAGATATTGTGTGAATTTTGTTTTGTCATGGAATACTCTGGTTTCTCCATCTATGGTAATTGAGAGTTTTGCTGGGTATAGCAGCCTGGGCTGGTATTTGTGTTCTCTTAGGGTCTGTATGACATCTGTCCAGGATCATATGGTTTTCATAATCTCTGGTGAGAAGTCTGGAGTAATTCTAATAGGCCTTCCTTTATATGTTACTTGACCTTTTTCCATTACTGTTTTTAATATTCTGTGTTTATTTAGTGCATTTGTTGTTCTGATTATTATGTGTTGGGAGGAATTTCTTTTCTGGGCCAGTCTATTTGGAGTTCTGTAGGCTTCTTGTATGTTCATGGGCATCTCTCTTTTTAGGTTTGGGAAGTTTTCTTCTATAATTTTGTAGAAGATATTTGCTGGCCTTTTAAGCTGAGAATCTTCATTCTCATCTACCCCTATTATCTGTAGGTTATGTCTTCTCATTGTGTCCTGGATTCCCTGGATGTTTTGACTTAGATTCTTTTTGCATTTTGCATTTTCTTTGATTGTTGTGCCCATGTTCTCTATGGAATCTTCTGCACCTGAGATTCTCTCTTCCATCTCTTGTATTCTGTTGCTGATGCTTGCATCTATGGTTCCTGATTTCTTTCCTAGGATTTCTATCTCCAAAGTTGTCTCAGTTTTGGTTTTCTTTATTGTTTCTACATCCCTTTTTATGTCTTGGATAGTTTCCATCACCTGTTTAGCAGTGTTTTACTGTGATTCTTTAAGGACTTCTACTTCTTTAGTACTGTTCTCCTATATTTCTTTGAGTGAGTTATTAAAGTCCTTCTTAAGGTCCTCTACCAGCATCATAAAATATGGTTTTGAATCCAAGTCTTGCTTTTTGGCTGTTTTGGGGTTTCCAGGACTGGCTGAGGTAGGGGTGCTGGGTTCTAATAATGGTGAGCAATCTTGGTTTCTGTTGGTAAGATTCTTACATTTGCCTTTAGCAATTTGGTAATCCCTGGAGTTAGTTGTTATAGTTGTCTCTGGCTGGAGCCTGTTCCTCCTGTGATTTTGTTAGCCTCTGTCAGCTGTCCTGGGAGTCCTGCTCTCTTCTGAGTCTCAGTGGTCAGAGTACTCACTTCAGGCAAGCTTTCCTCTTGAAGGGAAAGTGCACAGAGGTCTGGTGTTCAGACCTGCCTCCTGTTTGAAGATGAAGGCCCAAAATGGGGCCTGTATCAGAAGATGGGTTTCCTCCACCGTCTGTGTGCTTCCTTGCACAGCCTGCTTTCTGGATCACAGCCCTACTGGGCAGACACCTCTCCACTGGTGATGAAGGTTCCTGGATGTCTGCAGCTTAAAATGGGGGTCTGTCCCAGAGGCTGTGCTACGTCTGCACTCTACTTGCTCACCCTTCACAGTCTGCAAGCTGTTCTGTGCACACTGGTCTCAGAGGGACCTGGGAGACAAGATGGCTCTCTTACCTGCCCTGTGGGTCACAGCTCTCCTGGGTGGCCACCTCTCCTCTGGCAGGGAAGGTGCCCAGATTTCTGCGTCCTGAAATGGGGGTCTTCCCCAGACACTGAGTGGCTTCTGCCTGTCCCAGAAGCTCAGTTGCTTCTGCACTCTGCTTGTTCACCCTCCACAGTCCACAAGCTGTTCTGAGCACACTGGTCTCAGAGGGATCCGGGTGACATTTTTTTTTTTTGAGACAGGGTTTCTCTGTATAGCCCTGGCTGTCCTAGAACTAACTCTGTAGACCAAGCTTGTCTCAAACTCAGAAATCCACCTGCCTCTGCCTCCCTAGTGCTGGGATTAAAGACGTGTGCCACCACACCCAGCTTATTCTTTTTTTTTTTTAACAAAATTTTATTAGATATTTTCTTCATTTACATTTCAAATGCTACCCTGAAAGTCCCCTACACCCTCCCTCGGCCTTGCTCCCTTACCCACCCACTCCTGCTTCCTGGTCCTGGATAGTAGGTATAGATGAGATTGAAGACTTTCAACTTAAAGGGCCAGTAAATATCTTGAAAAAAATATTGAAGAAAACTTCTCTAACCTAAAGAAAAAGATGCCCATGAACCTACAAGAAGCCTACAGAACTCTAAATAGACTGGACCAGAAAAGAAATTCCTTCTGACACATAATAATCCGAACAACAAATGCACAAAATAAAGATAGAATATTAAAAGCAGAAAGGGAAAATGGTCAAGTAACATATAAAGGCAGACCTATTAGCATTATACCAGACTTCTCACCAGAGACTAAGAAAGCCAGAAGAATCTGGAAACATACAGAACCTAAGAGAACACAAATGCCAGCCCAGATTACTATACCCAGCAAAACCCTCAATTACCATTCAAGGGGTCTGTAGTCCTATAGGCGAAACAGCAATATGAACTAACCAGTACCCACAGCACTCATGTCTCTAGCTGCATATGTAACTGAGGGTGGCCTAGTAAGCCATCAGTGGGAGCAGAGACCATTGGTCTTATGAATATCCTAGGCCCCAGTAGAGGGGAATGCCAGGGAATTGGGAGTGGGTGGGTTGGGAAGCAGGGGAAGTGTGGAGGGTCTAGGAGATTTTCAGAGAGGAAACTAAGAAAGCTATAGCATTTAAAATGTAAATGAAGAAAATATCTACTACCAGAGGATCCAGCAATACCACTCCTGGACATATACCCAGAAGATGTTCCAACTGGTAATAAGAACACATGCTCCACTATGTTCATGGCAGCCTTATTTATAATAGCCAGAAGCTGGAAATAAACCCAATGTCCCTCAACAGAGAAATGGATACAGAAAATGTGGTACATTTACACAATGGAGTATTACGCAGCTATTATAAACAATGAATTTATGAAATTCTTGGGCAAATGGAAGTATCTGGAGGATATCATCCTTAGTGAGGTAACCTAATCGCAAAAGAAGTCACTAGATTTACACTCACTGATAAGCAGATATTAGCACAGAATCTTAGAATACCCAAGATACAATTTGCAAAACACAAGAAAATCAAGAAGAAGGAAGACCAGTGTATGGATACTTCATTCCTCCTTAGAATAAGGATCAAAATACCCAAAAAGAAGTTACAGAGACAAAATTTCGATTTAAGACAAAAGGATGGACTATCCAGAGACTACCCCACCCAGGGGATTCATCCCATAATCAGTCACCAAACTCAGACACTATTGTATAGGACAGCAAGAGTTTGCTGAAGGGACCCTGATATAACTGTCATATATGAGGCTATGCCAGTGCCTGGCAAATACAGAAGTGGATGCTCACAGTCATCTATAGGATGGAACACAGGGCCCCCAATGGAGAAGCTAGAGAAAGTACTCCAGCAGCTGAAGGGGTCTGCAACCCTATAAGAGGAACAACATTATGAACTAACTAGAACCTTCAGAGCTCCTGTCCATAGATGCATATGTAGCAGAAGATGGCCTAGTCGGCCATCATTGGGAAGAGAGACCCCTTGGTATAGCAGACTTTATATGCCCCAATACAGGGGAACACCAGGGCCAAGAATTGGGAGTGGGTGGGTAGGGGAGCAGTGCAAGGGGTGGGTAGAGGAAACTTTCAGGATAGTATTTGAAATGTAAATTAAGAAAATATCTAAATAAATAAATAAAAAATATTTATAGAAGCCAATGAAAATGAAGGCATTGCCTACTCAAATTTATGGGTCAAAATGAAAGCAGTGTTAAGAGAAAAATTGATAGCAATAAGTGCCTTCATAATTAATAGCACTAAGTGCCTTCATAAAGAAAGTCTAGAGATCCTCTAATAGCAAGTTAGCATCACACCTGAAAACACTAGAACAGAAAGAAGCAAATACAGCCAAGAAGAGTAGATGGCAGAAGATAGTCATACTCAGGGCTGAAATTAACCATTTAGAAAAAAAAAATGAAGGATGCAAAGAATCAACAATACCAAGAGCTGGTTCTTTGAGAAAATCAACAAGATAAATAAACCCTTAGCCAAACTAAGTAATGGGCACAGGAAAAGTATCCAAATTAACAAAATCAGAAATGAAATGGAACTATAATCACAGAAATGAAGAAATTTTTAAAAATCATCAGAACTTAACTACAAAATCCTATACAAAAAAACAAAAAAAAAAAAAAACAGAAAATCTAGATGAAATTAAATTTTCTAGACAAATACCACATACCAAAGTATAATCACCGTCGGGTAAACTATCTAAACAGTCCCATATCCCCTAAGGTACTAGAAGTAGTCATTAAAAATTTCCAACCAAAAAATGCCCAGGGTCAGACAGTTTTAGTGCAGAATTCTACTAGACCTTCAAAGAAGGCCTAATATTAATACTCCTCAAACTTTTCCATGAAATAGAGACAGAAGGGACACTACCTAATTCATTCCATGAAGCCATAGTTACTCTTACATCTAAAACACAGAACAACAAGAAAGGGTACTTCAGGAAAATTAACTTACACATATTAATGCAAGAATACTCAATAAAATTCTTGCAAATCTGGTAAACAGATGACATGAGAAAATATCATCCTGAGTGAGGTAGCTCAGACCCAAACAGTATATATATTGTATGTACTCACTAATAAGTGGATATTAGTCAAAAATTCACAGAATGCCTAGGGTACAATTCACAGAACTGAGGAAAGTTAAGAAATACACAAGCGAGGATATATCAGTCCTACTTGGGAGGGAGAAGGAAACAATCACAGGAGCTTGAGGGAGAGAGGGACTAGAGTATGAGAGGGAAGGAGTGTTAAAGGGGGCCCTGATCAGGTATAGAAGGGGGATACAAGAGAGAAACTGAGGGACAACAGAATAAATGGAAACATGCAACATCATGGAGGGCTGGAAGGAGGGACCCTCTAGAATGCATTAGAGACTTGGAAGGTGAGATATTTTCAGGACTCAAATGGAGGGAACTTCAATAAAATTCCCAACAGTGGAAAAGGGAATTCCTAGAGTACACCTCTAGTAAAAACATAGGGCATCAAATGGAGTAATGAGATTTCCATTACACAGTCAAACACTTTGACACAGAATTGTTTCTATATAATAGAACTGCAGAGCCAAAAATGGAGAAGAAACTGAGGGAAAGGAAATATAGTGACAGACCCAACTTGGGATCCATCTCAAGGGGAGGCTCAAAGGCCTGACACTATTTAATAATGCTATGTTGTTCTTATTGACATGTTTTGTTTTGTTTTAGTTTTATTACATTATATTCTCATAGAAGACATGGAATTATCTCAAAATCTTTTTTTTAAAACTTATTTATTGACATTACAGTCTGATTGCAGGCCCTTCCTTCCCTCATTGCAGTCCAACCCTCATACCTCTCCCCCATTTCCCCATCCCTTTTTCTCAGAGAAGGGGACAGTACTCCCCCATGGGTACCAACTCACCATGTTATATTAAGTCACAGCAGGACTAAGTGCACCCTCTCTTACTGAGGCCAGACTAGGCAGCCTAACTATGGGAAAGGGATTTAAAGGCAGATAACAGAATCAGAGACAGCTCCTTTCCAATTTTTAGGGGGCTTACATGAAGAACTAGCTGAACATCTGCAACATCTGTGTTGTGGACAAAGGTCCAGCCCATGTGGGCTCTTTGGTTTGTGGTTAAATTTCTGTGAGCTCCCAATAGTACAGGTTAGTTGGTTCTGTAGGGCTTCTTGATCCCTCTGGCTCCCTCACTTTTCCCTCCATTCTTCCACAAGACTGTCTGAGTTCATACTATTGTTTATCTGTGGGTCTTTGCATCTGCTTCCATGAGCTGCTGGATGAGCCTCTGAGAAGACAGTTATGCTAGGCTCCTATCTGCAAGCATGTAAGAATATCATAAATAGTATCCAGTGTTAAGTCTCTCTCAAGTTAGGTCAGTCATTGCTTGTCCATTAGCTCAGTCTCTACTCCATACCCCTGTACTTCTTGTAGAAAGCACAAATTTTAGGTTGCAAGTTAGGATCCACAGACCCAATGATGCTAAGTAAGAGAAAGGCCCAAAAGAAGATACTTGAATCTCATTCAGAGAAGAAATAAAATAGACAACTGAATTAATTTCAGGGAGGGAACGGGGTGAGAGAAGGGTAAAGAAGGAAAGAGGGGTGAATATCAGTAGTGGGATGAAGAGAATGGGAGAGAGAACAGAAATCAGTGAGGGTATCTCTGGAACTGGGGGCTTCTAGAAGCTATGGGGTAAGCAGAGCTGAGACCTCTACTATCATGGAATATGATGTCTGAAGAGACCACCTACTATAGCCAGGTAGGACTTTCAGTGGAGTGAGGGAGACACCAATCTACCCACAAAATCTTTAGTAATTAATTAATTAGTATTTTTGATAATTGACTTGTGACCATTGATGTCATAATTTTGATAGAAGGGTCCGAGTGGTGCTGAAAAAAATGTTCATTTCCTATTATTCATTCTGAGAAATATTCTGTAAATATCTGTTAAGTCTGTTTCATTCATGTTACATTTTAGCTCAGAGATTTATTTACCAATTTTTATTTTGGAAAGGCTATCTAAGTTTGATAGTGAAGTTTTGAAGGCCCCTCTGCTGTTTTCTCCAGACCTATGTGATTTTCTTTGTGTTTTAGTGTATTTCTTATAAAATTAGAGACTCCAATATTTGGTTCATAAAGGTTTATAATTGATACATTTTTTAAGGAAGTGTTTCTTTTTTTCATATGTAGGGTACTGTAGTGGATATCCCTGGTTGTCAACTTGACTATATTTGGAATGAACTATGATCCAGAGTTGGAAGGCTCACCAGTGACCTTAACCTGGAGGCTGGGACATAGAAGTTTCTGATCTGGATCTTGTTATGGAGATCTTGAAGCATAGTGGTTATGAATTCCAGAAGATTAAGACAGAGAGATCTCCAAGTTCAAGGTCATCTGGGATTAAAGGTGTAATGGCACACACCTTTAATATGGGCTACACTTTCTGCTGGAGATCATTAAGGACACTAGAAGAAGGGAGACTAGCTCTCACTCTTTTGCCTGCTTGTTGTGTGGGACTAAGTAACTGATAGATCCTTGGACTTCCATTCACAACTACTGCTGAACCGTTGTTGAGAATTGGGCTGCTGACTGTAAGTCATCAAAAAATTCCTTTACTATGTAGAGACTATCCATAAGTTCTGTGACTCTATAGAACCCTGACTAATACAGGTAACATTTAGTTATGTTTTGAAGTTATTCTCAAAGAGCCCAGAATTCTTAGTGTACAATATGCCTATAGCTTAGGAGACTAGAATGTTACAAATTATAATAGAATATTTTAAATGTAAAACACAGTGTCACACTTCTAAGATTATTATTTTAAAATGTTATCTGAATTTAAATAAAAAATATGTATTTGTAATTCTAAATTACAACATGCTTAAAATTTCTTTAATCTAGATACATTTACAAGAGTGGCATTCTGTACTTCTGTGATATTTAATCTTATTTAATATTCACTATTTCAACCTTTTCAATGAGCAACTTAGTACAAGAATATTAGTATAATCTTTCCATATGGGTTTGATCATATCATTCTTCTGATACAAAGCAATACTACATGATCCATTTAATTTCCTGACCCTCTATACATCTCCCTCATCTCCTGTTATATCTTAGCCTGCTCTCCTTTTTTTCTCTTCTTCTCCTCTCTTCCTTCCAAGTCCCTCCCACCTCCTACCTCTCATGATTATTTTCCCCCCTTCTAAGTAGGACTGAAGCATCCATGTTTTGGTCTTTCTTCTTCTTAAGCTTCATATGGTCTGTAAGTTATACTGTGGATATTACAAACTTTTTTTCCTAATATCCATTTATCAGTGAGTACATACTATGGGTGTTCTACCTCATTCAGAATGGTATTTTCTAATTCCATCCATTTGAGTGTGAATTTTATGAAGTCGTTTTTAATAGCTGAGTAGTACTCCAGGTCAGGAAATTTAACAGAGGTGGGTAGCCATAGGGGAACGGGAATTGGGGGTAGACAACAGAAAATCCCAGATGCTAGGAAAGCAAGAGGCTCACAGGACCCAAGGGGGATGACATTGGCTGAAATTCATAACAAATGGGAGAGGGCACCTGTAGAGACCATATGGAGAGGTTAGGCACAGTTCCTGATTGAGGGATGTGGCCACCCACTCCTCTCAAAACGTTTAACCCAAAATTGCTCCTGTCTAAAGGAAATACAGGACAAAGAGTGGAGATGAGACAGAAGGAAAGGACATCCAGAGACTGCCCCACCTAGGGATCTATCTCATATGCAGCTACCAAACCCATACACTATTGCTGATGCCAAGATGTACTTGCTGACAGGAGCCTGATATGGATGTATCCTGAGAGGCTCTGCCAGAGCCTTATGGATACAGATGTGGATACTTGTAGCCAACCAGGGAACTGAGCACAGGGACCCCAATGGAGGAGTTAGGGAAAGGACTGAAGGAGCTTAACTGGTTAGCAACCCAATAGGAAGAACAACAATATCAACCAACCAGACCCCCAAGAACT
Source organism: Mus minutoides (assembly GCA_902729485.2). Taxonomy (NCBI): domain Eukaryota; kingdom Metazoa; phylum Chordata; class Mammalia; order Rodentia; family Muridae; genus Mus; species Mus minutoides. The sequence continues at coordinate 2,560,725 of LR753314.1, forward strand.
CCCAGGTACTAAAAAAGTATACATGGAGGGACCCAAGGCTCCAACTACATATATAGTAGAGGATGGCCTTATCTAGCATCAAATGGAGGGGAGGACTTTAGTCCTGCAAAGGCTTGATGCCCCAGTGAAGGAGAATGGTAGGGTAGTGAGGCAGGAATGGGTGGGGAAATATAAATAGAGAAATAAATAAATAAATAAATAACCAGTAAAAATTAAAAAAAAAAAAAAAAACATGATCCCAGTCTTTCGTGCTTGGAGTAGACTACGCATCTACATTTCTCCATTCCTCATGCTCATTTGTAAGTAATGGCTCCCACCCTCCACCACACAAATTCTGTCCTTAATTTTCCAAATGAATTTGATAATAACAAGACATGATTTTTCCAACTAAATTTTAAATTTTTTTCTTGGACACGAATTATTCTCTTCTATATAGTTGCAGGTCACTTGAGATTTATTATTAATGACTGGAATATTTTTCATTAATTATTTTAGTGTTTACCCATTTATTTAACAATACTAAATTTAATGAAATTTCTGCAACATTTATTGAAATTGTTCTCATAAGCAGATAAAGTTTTATATCCTGTAGAGAATGTTACAGAATGAACAAAACATCTTTCTCTCAAGAATGTGTGATAAGGTAGAATTGTATAAATATAAATAGCACTTGCAAAGGCAAAAGGGAGTTATACAAATAATAATAATAAAGATAGTCAAGTCTCTCAAATAGCTTGCCCAATTCCTTGGTTCTTCTTGGTTTCTTGGTAAGCATTCAGTTTTTTTTTTTTTTTTTTTTTTTTGAGAATTAGAAGCTGAATGGGCAAATAATATACTACTTTTAATCATACTATAAAACATTTTCTTCATATTTGTAAATAAAATTCCTGCATCTGATCTTTCTTTTTAAATTTTAATAATTTAGAGAACATTATCATGAAAGTGCTTTATGATGATTGACTTTCAAATAGGTGTTCACATGAAAATATTAGAACTAGTAGCATTTTAATAATATCAAAAGGTATCTGTGCCTTAAAAAATAGTAAAGGCAAATACATAACTAAACATTATATTTAAGATTAATATAATTTTGGTTTTTAAAACTATTCCTTGTTTTTCGCTGGTTTACTATTTATATATGTTTTAATGCCCTAAAATAATTTTAAATATAAATTTGATTTCCCAGTATTATTCATAGACTCCAAACTTGTGGAAATCTGATCTTCAGAAATAAACTATGAATGCATCTATCATGACTATTTATGATTGGCAACTTGACTACAACCAGACTAAAATGAAATTAAAGATTCACTTCTAATAGGTTTTTTGAAGTATGAAGTAGGAAGACAAGATTTTAATCTAGGTCATTTGAACTGGGAAAAGATATCCTTTTAATCTAGATATTGAGCTGGGCAGACATACCTTTAATCCAGATCTTTTGATCTCAGAAAACCTAATTCTAATCTAAGGACATAATCTGCTGGAGCATAGAGGAAGGGAACTTTTAGCCTCAGGAACAGACTCACTACTGGATTGCTAGACTTTCCATTCATAACAATCTACTGTTGGATTAGCCAGACTACAGTCTATAACTTATTCTAATAAATCTGATAGATAGATAGATAGATAGATAGATAGATAGATAGATAGATAGATGTGTGTGTCACAAATTCTATGAGTTTCGTTACTCTAGAAACCACTGGCTTGAACAGCACCTTAACATTTGAACCACAATTGCCTATCACTTTTATCCTCCACCGAAAATTACAGGTGGTATCCTCTGTTTATTAACACAGTTAAATTTAAACAGTATTAATGTCAAAAGAATGTTTGCTTCAAATAAAATAATATATTATCAACACTCAGAATTACCCAAACTTCTTCCAGTAGTGAAGACAGAGTTGGTTCCAACTTTTTCTCTGTAGAGAAAAAAAAAAAGCATCAGCATTTTAACATGAATATTCATTTGGAAACCTTTGAAAGATAACCAAAATATATTGTGAAAAAAATATATAAAATTATTTGATTTTTTAAACATTTTTGTTAACATTTAAGTGTTTTAATTTATAAAAGCAGTAGTTGTTTTATATCTCTGAACTATGTCATAAGGATTTAAATGCACCTATGTTGAAACACACACACACACACACACACACACACACACACACACACAAACAATGGTTGCTAATATCCATAACTATTACAAAGGAAGTTTTTGATCCTTAAATATCAGAGAATGGGGAAACGTTCTCCCTTTGTGTGGCCCTACCCTCAGTACCAGCTCTGTATTTTCAGATTTTTTTCTAACATTGAGCTGAATTCCTGTGGTATCACTGAATTATATTACTGATTTATATGAATCCTCCCTTTTAAAAAAATCTTTTAACCAGTAGAACAGCCATTCACAACCTCCCTAATGCTGAGACTCTTTAATACAGCTCATTGTGTTATGTTGACACCACATAAACCATGGTTCTTTTAGCAGTACCACAGAAATTGGGCATGATAATACACACCTGAAATCTTAGCGTTTGGTGATAGATAAAGGAGAATTGACTAGGAATGACCTTCCTTAGTTACACAAGGACTTGAAAGAAATGCCAAATGACAATCTGTTTAAACTGTGTCTAAAAGTAAATGACTAAATAGATTATGACATAATAAAATACTGCTAGTTTACTAGAGAACATAAAGACATGTAATGTGGTCTATCAATATCACAGATGCTCTGGGTCCCTTAGTCTGCATGGGTCTAGTTCTCTGAAGTCAAGTGGGGCAGGGATTCAGCTAATGTGACAGAGACAACACGAGAGAGTGTGTAGAATCTGAGTGTAATTGTAAATTCAAGTATCAAACTTTTTATTATTTATTTATTTATTTATTTATTTATTTATTTTTGAGTATCAAACTTTTTATACAGCAGGGCAAAGAGAAACCAGGTGAGGTTTATCCATGAAGCCACAATGATACAATACAAAGGAATGAATACATCAAAAGGACTTACAGGAACCAGGTATATTTACAGTAATTAGTAAGGCGGCTCTGTTTTGGATCAGCCACTGACAAACAAAAGATTTCACACCCTACTCACAATTTGTGCCTTTTCTCTGAGCCTTGTGAGAACTAGCATCAGGGGGTTCTGCACTAGTAGGCCTTCTCATGAATAATGTATTACCACAACCCCCCCCCCCCCCTGTTTTCTAGGTCTAGGTAGATTCTAAAGAAGGAGTTTACCAGCTTGCTTTTAATCTGCAAAGTAGTCTGTTTCTACCTGGCTGTAATGATGATTCCTTTCTCAGTGGGAAATCTATCTATTCCCTAAAGCTATTGTCCCTAGCAAACATTCTGCAGAACAGCTCTGAGCTGCTTTGGCTTCTTCCCACAGAAAATCAAGGAATCTCTAGGACCATTGGAATGCTGGAAATCTTAGCTTATGTCAGGATTCATTCTATGCTTAATATAAAAATTTCCCACTGAATGAGTGCATGGATCCATATGCCAGACTAAATGCAAGGATAAAACTGGTTGTCAGAATGCCTACTCAGGAGAATGAGTTCCTTTTGAAACTCTTGTCTCATGAGCACTTGTAGGTTTTGGGGCCTGCCAAGTTCTGCACTGGGATGTCCATAACATATCAATATTTACCACCATCCAGCCCTGCAGCCCTGTAGAATATATATATATATATTCCTGCACATAACATATACTTATGAAATAACAAAGAGGAGTCAATGAATTTGAATGAGAGTAATGAGGGATTTTAAGGGTTTGAGTGGAGGAAAGGGAAAGGACAAATGTAATTATGTCAAAACAAACAAACAAACAAAAACAGTATGATGGGGTACATGAAATTCCTTTTCCCCAGTAATCTTTATGCATGTGTGTGTGTGTATGTGTGTGTGTGTGTGTGTGTGTGTGTGTGTGTGTGTGTGTGTGTTTGGGTGTATTTGTGTGTATGGATGGATGTAGAGAGCTGAGATCAATCCCAGACACTTTTCAGGTTCTGACCACCTTTTTTTAAAAAAAAAAAAAAAAGAAAGAAAGAAAAGAAAAAAAAAAAAGAAAAGAAAAACAAGGTCTATCATAGAGACCTGGGCTTAGCAATTAGACTAGTCTAGCTGGCAAATAAACCCCAAGACTCTGTCTCTACTTCCTCAGACCTGTTGTTAAAATTGCATATGACTATGCTATATTTTTATCTGAGGGTACACTGTTGCAACTGAGGTATTCATATTAGTAAAACAAGCTTTTAGTGGCAATGTTTAAACTTGTTGGGTAGGATCCATTTATTACTAAATCCAAGTTTATTTAATAACTTAGACCTAGGCCTATTACCTTTCCTCCTAGCCTAGTTAGTGTATGGAATGGAACCTTTCCCTTTCTCTGCACACTTCTTGACCTGCTATTAGTACAGCTAATGCCTTTATCCTTCCTGACTCACAATACATGACTTGGACCTGCCATACCATTTCCTTTCCTTAGCCCACTTCTCTCTCAATATTCTCTCAGTTCTACAATACTGCAGCTTTTGCAGTTGCTTATATATTTTTCTGAAAAATGATTTCAACTTGGCTTGGCTTTAAAAGCTATCTGTAAGCACATTATACCCAAGTATATTCTCCCACAATATCTTAGTTTAGTTGACTAACTAATGTATAAATGGTGCTATTTCACACTGAAAAAGAATAGTGTAGAACTAACATTTGGTTTCTTTCTTACACCCATCATGCCACCCTCAAAGAACATTTTTTTTCCCTTGAAAGAACATAAAACCAAAGCCTAAGTCACTATGCTGACTTAATTTCCCTACCCATCATCCTCCATTTCCAACACACTCATTTAGTTCTATCTTCATTCTTTCCTAGATTTTGACTTCGGTTATCAACATGTTCATTGCAGTCATGATGCACACTGTTCCCAGTTTGAAACACCAATGTCTGGTCACTAGTGGACTGTACACAGGCTGACTAGACCATGTTCTCCAGGGAGATTCACAAGGAAGCTTCCTCACCATGCTCTATTTTTTTTTTCTATTTGAATATACTTCCTCAAAATATCAGAAGTAGCCATATCAATGATTCCTGGAATTAATTTCCTCTTGCTCTGTTACTGAATGAAGAACACTGAAATTTTAACTGCAGCAAGATTGAAGCAGCCAGTGTAGTTTTGTAACCATACAAAGACATAATGGCATTGTGAGTGATGAAAAGTGCTATCTTGATTCTAGCTTTCTGATTTCTGTGCTCCAGAAGGCAGGCTAAAGTTCATGCCTTGAATCACTCCAAGGAATTTGTAGATTCCCATTTCTCTGCACTGCATTTCATCATGCTTAAAATAGCTAGGCTTATTTTAAATTTCTGCTCTGAGAGGTTTTAATTGGCACTATTCTTTTTCACTTGTGTTCCTTTACATGGCAACCAGAAAGATCAAATTGTCTCATGACTTTATTCAATGCCCTCCAATTACCTCCCATCTTGTTTAAAATTAGCCCCATATTATTTAATATAGCTAATAAATCTACTCTGGATCAGTTTAGCAATTCCCTTTCATATTTTCAAAGAGTTTTACATAAGATTTTTAGGTGTGTGAGAGCCTAAAAGCATATCTTTGTATGGAATGCATTATATACTGCCTGAGTGCCAGAAAAAGTTGTCAGATTTCCCGAGAAATGGAGTTTTATGCTGTTATAAACAGATATGTAGGGCAGTAGGTACGAAATATACCTGTTCCCCAAGAACAGCAAGTGCCATTAACCACTTGGCAATCTCTACAGTGTTTCTTTTTTTGTTCCCACATTTTTTATTAGATATTTTCTTCATTCACATTTCAAGTGCTATCCCATAAGTTCCCTATACCCTCCCCCCGCACTGCTCCCTTACCCACCCACTCCCACTACTTGGCCCTGGCATTCCCCTGTACTGGGTCATATAAACATTGCTAGACCAAGAGCCTTTCTTCCCCAATAGTGGCCAACTAGGCCATCTTCTAATACATATGCAGCTAGAGACATGAGCTCTGGGGGTTTTGATTAGTTCATATTGTCTCTACAGTGTTTCTGATAACATTTGCTCTCCTCTTCTGAATCACTTTCTCATAGTCACTTTCACTTATTTGTCATTTTCTAATAGCCATTTTATTTTCTCATTTGCACTTTTAATTGTCTCATCCTGGATTTCTCCACATTTATGTCTGCCTTTTGCTGTCTTCTATACTTTAATGTGTTATCCATGAATGTTATCTTATAAATGAACATATCATTTGCTGAATTTACATGGGTACATTTAGTGTTATGTGGCCACTTTCTCCTACCAGATTAAAAGTTCTATTAAAGCAGTGACTTTGGTTTATTTTCTACTGAATTGAGAGTACATTTGACATTTCCTAGCATACATTTAAAAAAAAAAATGCCAAGTAGAGAAAAGTAAACAAATGAGTAGCACCAGATTTTAGCAGAATAAGATGGCAAAGAGTAAATATATGTATGATATTGACAATTTTTGATATTTTGAAAATAATATAAAGGCTGTACTTGGAGTATATCTACTATACTTTGTCTATTATAGTTTCAAAATATGCACTTTTCCCACTTACACTACTACTTCACATCTTTTGGAGTTTAATTGTTTTGAAATGAAATAAAGTTTCCATGTTCTTCAGCTTAATCATGAGTTATTTGGTAAATATATATTTCTGCTATTCATGAAAAAAGATTTATGAGTCAAAGGAATATTAAAATTAATTTTGCTTTATGTGACTTGAAGGACCACTTTTAATCTGTTGGTTGACACACACAGTAATTCTTCTGCATGACTAACCTCTTCTGGAGCTTAGGCCAATGCTGGAAGCACTCCCTATAAGGCAATAGTCTACTCTGTTTAGTGACATAATTAAGGGTTTTTAGGAACCATTATAAGAGCAAAGGATATATGGTCAAGCCCAAGATGACATTTTGTGTAAAATGAGAAAAAAATCCAAGATGGGAACACATAATGTACACATTAAAATCCCCATAGAAGTTATTATGTGAGAGTAGGAAATAATATGTTATTAAAATATTGTAATATTTTTCTTTGTTGATTTAATATTTAATATTTTTTCTCTTTATTAGATATTTTCTTCATTTACATTTCACATGTTATCCAGAAATTTTCCCTTACCCTCCCGCGTCCCCGCCCTGCTCCCCTACCCACCCCCTCCCACGTAATGGCCCTGGCATTCCCCTGTTCTGGGGCATATAGAGTCTGTATGACCAAGGGGCCTCTCCTCCC
>LR753314.1:2568092-2685430 GCA_902729485.2 Mus minutoides
TAGTTAGTTCATGTTAATCTTCCACCTAGAGGGTTGAAGACCCCTTCCGCTCCTTGGGTACTTTCTCTAGCTCCTACCTTGGGAGTCCTGTGTTCCAACTAATAGCTGACTGTGAGCATCCACTTCTGTGTTTACCAGGCACTGGTATAGCCTCCCACAAGACAACTATATCAGGTACCTTTCAGCATTATCTTGCTGGCATATGCTATAGTGTTTATTTTGGTGGCTGATTATGGGAGGGATCCCTGGCAGCCGCCGTCACTGGTTGGTCCATCCTTTTGATTCAGCTTCACACATGATCTCTGTAACTCCTTCAGTGTGTGCTTTGTTCTTGATTCTAGGAAGAGGCACTGAGACCACATTTTGAACTTCATTCTTCTTGAGATATTTTATTTTTATTTTTTTTATATTTCAAATATTATCCCATTTCCCAGTTTCATCTCCACAAAACTCTTATCCCCTACCTCACCCCCTGCCTCTATGAAGTTGCACCCCACCTACCCAGCAACTCCTGCCTCATCTCCCTAGCATTCCCCTACCCTGGGGCATTGAGCCTCCATAGGACCAAGGGACTCCCCTACCAATGATTGCCAATAAGGCCATCTTCTGCTACATATCCAGCAAAGAGGTTCTGCCAGAGACTGACCAATACAGATGGAGATGCATGCAGTCAACCATTAAACTGGGCATGGGGACACCAATGGAGGAATTAGGTCAAGGACTGAAGGATCTGAAGGGGTTTGCAAACCCATAAGAAGAACAATATTAAGTAACCAGAACCGCCATAGCTCTCAGATATTAAACCACCAACAAAGAGTACACATGGCAGGATTCATGGCTCCAGCTGGTTAAAGTATTGTAATCTCAGTAAAAAACAAGGCCAACATAGGTCCTGGGCCTTACTAAACCCTAGTTTATTTCTGATGATTACTTCAAAAAAAAATTGTTTTTCTCCAGACTACTGCCATTCTGACCACACTTGCTTTTGCTGTTTTTATTGCTATGGGTATCATTGAACAGGGATTCCTTTGTTTCTTACTCAGTGCCTAGATTTTCAGTCTGTACAAACTTATAAGAAAAGTTGTAAGAGTGATTAAAATTATTACTATGCAAATTAGATACCAATAATAAATTTCTGTTTCAAGTAATACAAATAGAATCCTCAATATTTCATCTTCCTAAACTGAAGTTTTAAATATGAAATAAATATACTTGCCATTAATTTAGAAATGTGAGATTTTTGCTTTAGCTACTACCAAATGAAGTACTGAATTTGGAAGAGGGACTATAATCACAATGGAAATCAGTTTTCAATCACTGCTTTAAGGAATGGCTTCTTTGTCTAGGTCTAATGGCTGTTGGACACTCAAATGGGCAAAAATGCAGCCATATTCTAAAGATTTCTTCAACAAGTATTTGTTTGGGAGTATGGGAACTTGCCATGGGGCCCTGCTTTTGAAAATCAGCTGAAAAATTTTGAAATGAGACCACTCTGTGGCTAATAAACTGTGTTTTAAAAAGTCAGTAGTAGCAAAATTTTGGAAGGTTTGCCATTGTAAGAAGATATTCTGTTTGTTATCACAGAATCAAGGATTTTAGCTAAAGATCAAAGACTTTAAATTAAAATCCACAAGCACATTTTATCTTAGAAGCCTTGAGATTTTGGAGGGGATATTAAGTACCAACCATGAAACATTCATTATGATTTTTGAAAACAAATTTGGTTTTGTCCTATTTTCCACTTTCTTATTTTCTCTTTATATCCTGTTTCAAGATCAGCAGGCATACCGAATGGCTGAGAAGCACTTGAAAAAATGTTCAACATCCATAATCATCAGGGAATTGCATATCAAAACAACCATGAGATACCACTTCACACCTTGAGATTTCAACCTCTTAAGACACAACTGTGTATTCTCAAACTATATAATTTCAAAATGTGTTTGCAAATAAATATATCAAAATACCAAAGACATTAAGTAAGGTGTAGACAATTTCAGCTAATCCTGGGAATTCCTTCACATCCCTTATCCATTATCCTCACCCACTGTCAGTTATACTTCAATTTCTATCAAAATGTTCACTGCTTTTAAACTTTAATTAAAGTCAAGAAATTTGAATTCATTTGAGACACCTTTGGAACCGTATCTGATTTATATTTTTTATAGAATGAATTCCCATGTCAAATTTTCTCATGAAGCACCAAACTGATTTCCAGAGTGGTTATACCAGCTTGCAATCCCACCAGCAATGGAGGAATGTTCCTCTTTCTCCACATCCTTTCCAGCATCTGCTGTCACCTGGATTTTTGATCTTAGCTATTCTGACTAGGGTGAGGTGGTATCTCTGGGTTGTTTTGATTTGCATTTCCGTGATGATTATGGATGTTGAACATTTTTCAGGTGCTTCTCAGCCATTCGGTATTCTTCAGTTGAGAATTCTTTGTTTAGCTCTGTACTGGATATTTTTATAGGGTTATTTGATTTTCTGGAGTTTAGTTTCTTGGGTTCTTTGTATATATTGGATATTAGTCCCCTATCTGATTTAGGATTGGTAAAGATCCTTTCCTAATATGTTAGTAGCCATTTTGTCTTATTGACAGTCTCTTTTGCCTTACAGAAGCTTTGAAATTTTATGAGGTCCCATTTTTCGATTCTCGATATTACAGCCCAAGCCATTGCTGTTCTGTTCAGGAATGTTTCCCCTCTGTCCATATTTTCTAAGATTTTCCCTAGTTTCTCCTCTGTAAGTTTCATTGTCTCTGGTTTTATTTGGAGTTCCTTGATACATTTAGGCTTCATCTTTGTACAAGGTGATAAGAATGGATCAATATGCATTCTTCTATATGATAACTGCCAGTTGAGGCAGCACCATCTGTTAAAAATGCTGTCTTTTTTTTTTTTTTTTCCTACTGGATGGTTTTAACTCCTTTGTCAAATATCAAGTGTCCATAGGTGTGTGAGTTCATTCCTGGGTCCTCAATTCTACTCCATTGATCTACCTGTCTGTCTACCGGAAGATCCAGCAATATCTCTCTTGAGCAAATACTCAGAAGATGTTCCAATTTATAATAATGACACATGCTCCATTTTGTTCATAGTAGCCTTAGTTATAATAGCCAGAACCCAGATAGAACCCAGATGTCCCTCAACAGAGAAATGGATACAGAAAATGTGGCACATTTAAACAATGGAGTACTACTCAGCTTTTAAAAACAATGAATTTATGAAATTGTTAAGCGAATGGATGGATCTAAAGGATATCATCCTAAGTGAGGTAACCCAATCACCAAAGAACACACTGATATGAACTCACTGATATCTTGATATGAATCTAGAAGCTCAGACTACCCAAGATACAATTCACAAAACACATGAAACTCAAGAAGGAAGACCAAAGTGTGGATACTTAGATCCTTCTGTAACAGGGAGCAAAATACCCATGGAAGGCTTTACAGAGGCCAAGTTCTGAGCAAAGACTGAAGAAGTGACTACCCAGAGACTGCCCTACCTGGGGATCTATCCCATAAACAACCACCATCCCAGACACTATTTTTTATGTCAACAAGAGCTTGCTGACAGGAACCTGATATAGCAGTCTCATGATAGGCTCTGCCAGTGCCTGACAACTACAGAAGTGGATGCCGATAACAATCCATTGGCCAGAGCACAGGGTCCTCAATAAAGATGCTACAGAAAGTACCCAAAGAGCTTAAGAGGTTTGCAGCCCCATAGGAGGAACAACAATATGAACTAACCAGTACTCTAGAGCCCCACAATCAAAGAAATCACATTGTGAGACTCATGGCTCTAGCTGCATATGTAGCAGAGGATGGCCTAGTTGGTCATCAATGGGAGAAGAGGCTTTTGGTCCTATGAAGGTTCTATGCACCAGTATAGGGGAATGCCAGGGCCAGGTATTAAGAGTGGCTGGGTTGGTCAGCAGAGGGTGGGGGAAGAGGATTTGGGATCTTTGGAGGGGAAACTAGGAAAGGGGATAACATTTGAAATTATAAAAAAGAAAATAGCTAATAAAAAGAATAAGATATATATGTATTATATGCATATATATATAGGAAATATTTTAAAATGCAAGCTTTCTGCACTACCAGCGGCAACAGGAGAACCATATTCTAGTAAACAAGTAAATCAAAACTGTTGAAGCTTATAATTAACCAATCTGATTTATGTATCACTAATTCTCAATTTACAAGATTCCAATAAAATAATTTCAGAGCCAATTGAAAAAACAAAATATTTTCTGTTATTTAGAGAGAAGCTGTTGCCGTTTCTTCCTGTGTAGTAATGCACATAGATTGGTCATTATATGTCTAACCTTATAACTTCATTTATGTAATCCGGATATAATAAACAGTAATGTAAATCCCTGTTTATCTGATTGATACAAGTACTATTTCTGTTTCTTCTTTTACAACAAACCTTGCATCTGGCCCTTTCTTTGCTGTTACTCCTCACCAGATTTTCCATGGTGGTAGTTGGAAAAAGATTTAATTCTGTAGTTAGACACTACAAACTATTGAGGGAAAGAATTCGGTACTTAGGGGTGAAGTAAAGATCCTGTTGGCCAAAAACTCCCTGACAACTTATCTTATACTCAGAAGATGAGTGGCATGCTCTTTTATTTCTTTTGAAATACTTAGTCACAGCAGTAGGATTTTCACAGGAGCAAGAAGCTGACCAATTCTTGATGAAGTTTAATAGAACTCCTTGGCCTCAGGGATCACTCTTATGGGGGATTCTACTTCCACAGGTACATGGCACACCAAGACAAAAAACAAAAGTGAAGTCTGCCTTTGTCTGCCCAGATATTCATGGGTGACCATTATATAAAGCAGGAAACCTGTATGAAATAGTACCAGTTCTTAGCTGACACAATAACCGACTGAAGATTTTAGGGGAAAGAAGACACTGGGAGAGGTGTTTAAACTCTGCCTGACTTATTCAGTAATGGAGGTAGTCAGGAAGCTTGAGAAATAATGGAAATATAACATCCAGGAAGAAGTTTCTGTTTGTTTTCATTAATGTAATTGTTTCCAGTTAAATACTTTCATTTCTAGCTTCTTTTGGGCCATTTTCATGGTGAATTCAATTAATAATCCCTATTGTTATTCTCCCATTTAAGAGTGTTTCTGAAGTTTGGCATTCTAATAGTGAGTCATTGTTGTGAGCTCTCCAAGCTGGAGCTATCCTCTTCATCATCATGCTCATCACCTCTCAGCAATAGCACCACGGTTTTACTGATCCCCTACTAAAAATGTGTGTGAATCTCTATCTTCAGAATTTATTTATTTATCAATCTATCTTATTTTTCTTGGATGGGAAGACCTACACAGTCTTTATAAAGACAGGAGAAAGAATCTGATCCATAGTTCCAGAAACTATATATATATATATATATATAAATATATATATATAGTTATATAATTTATATATATAATATATATATATATATATATATATATATATATATATATATAATTTCTTTTTACATGCTGGAGCTCTAGGCAGCATTAGTAGGAATTCAGAACTGACCTTAAAGCCAAACTTCTTTTTATCTTCTGATTTTGCAAGCTATTTTTCCTTTTGTTCTTGATTCTTTTTGTTAAAAGGAGGCAATGTGTGGAGCTTCTTGCCTCCTGAAAAACCAGACATTTGTTTTTTGTTTATTTGGTTTGAATTGTGTTTGTTTGTTTGTTGGTTTTTGTTTGTTTGTTTTATGTTTCTTCACACAATTCCTGTTTCCTTCTCTGGATATGCTCATATCATTCAAATATTAGAAAAGGAGAATCAATGTACCTATTATTTTTTTCTCTATATATATATTTTTGTTTTGTTGGTAGTGGTAGTGGTTTTTTAATTAATTTATGTTCAACCCTGATCACAGCTTCTCCTCCCTCCTCTTCTCCAAGTCCTGCTCTCTCACACCCTCTTCTCTCTCTTTACTTCTCCCTTTCATCTTAGAAATGGGGAAGTGCTCACATGGATATCACGAAATCTTGGAGCATCAAGTTGTAATAGGAGTAGGTGCTTCTTCTCCTATTGGGGCTAGAGAGAGCAACCCAGCAAGGAAAAGAATCCACAGGCAGGCAACAGAGTCAGAAACAGTCCCTGTTTCTGTTGTTAAGAGTCCCACATGTAGACCAATGTCATTTGTTATACATTTGTAGGGGTCTGTCCCATACTTGTTCTCTGGTTGGAATTCAGTCTCTATAGGTCCCTGTGGGCCCAGGTTAGTTGATTCTAAGTTTTCTTGTAATGGTCTTGACATTTCTAGCTCTTCTGATGCTCCCTTTCCCTCTCCTACAGAGTTCTCCAAGCTCCACTTAATATTTACATATTTCCACAACTTTTAAGAAAACATTAAATAATGCCTCAATACATTGGTATTTTAGTATAGTGGTTACTCCAACTTATGTGAAATTAATAGCTTATTTTGAGTTAAGAAACAGTGTCTCATATCTTAATCATTTGTGAAATAAAAGTCATTTTGATTTTATGATGGGAGAGCAACATAAAAGAAAAATGAAGAAGAAGCTAACTACTTGGACTTCAAAAGTTCCATTGTTTGTATAACTGTTTTAATTATCTCCTCTTTATAGCTCTTGGTAGCTAGTGTCTTACATGATTCCATCTTTTAAGATACAACTTTGAAGTTTCTAGCATGGAGTTTCTTGACCAAGATGTATTTTGTTCCAATTTCATTTATTACAGCTGAAGTCAATGACTACCTGACACAGGGGCCATAGAAGCTACACCCAGAAAAAGATGCATGCTTTCTCATGCAGTCCAACATTTCATGAAAAGAAATGGTGAAATACACTTTATGTCAGAAAATATTTTCTTTAAGTTTTTTATTAATTTTTATTTGAGTTCTATTTGACTTCAACTTCATAATTATTCCTTGTTGTTTATTCTATATAGATTAATAACTGAATTTAAACATGTTGTGTGGATAGCTGACATGCTAAGTAAGCCTATGCTCAAGGATAAAAGCTTTATGTATACATAATAGTATTTTCTAACACATAGCAGACTTTGTATGTAACACAGAATGGTTGCTCTTCCTTGTGAGTCTGTAAATCCATCACAAAGATTATGTCATGTTTTTCTTATGTAAGTGTTACTTTTTTGAAAAAATACACAATGTATATAGTCACATGATACTTTTGGAAAAAAAATTCTTAGATCAAAAATCTTTAAAAGTTCACAGAAAGCTTTGTAGCATATTTTAATGTATTCTGTTACATAAAAAAACTCAAAGGAAAAAAAAATGATAATTTCATTCGATGATGAAAAATCATTTGACAAAATTCAACATCCCTTCATGTTAAAAGTTTTGGAAAGATGAGGAATTCAAGGCCCATACCTAAACAGAGTAAAAGCAATATACAGCAAAGTAATAGCCAATAGCAAACTAAGTGAAGGGAACATAGAGTTATAATGAGCCTTTTTGAAAGTTCATATGGAATAACAAAAACCCCAGGATATCAAAAACTATTATCAACAATAAAAAACTTCTGAAAAATCACCAACCCTAACCTCCAGCTGGACTATAGCGCAAAAGTGAAAAACAAACAAACAAACAAACAAACAAGCAAACAAAATCCTGTATAGTATTGGTACAGTGACAGACAGGTAGATCAATGTAATAGAATTAAAGACTCAGAAGTGAACCCACAGACCATTGGTAACTTGATTTTTGACAAAGGAGCAAAAAACATCCAGTGATAAAAATACAGCATTTTAAAAAATGGTGCTGGTTCAACTGGAAGTCAACATGTAGAAGAATACAAATCGATTTATTCTTTTTTCCTTGTACAAAGCTCAAGTCCAAGTGAAAGAAGGACTTCTACATAAAACCAGATACAATGGATCTAATAAAAGACAAAGTGGGGAAAAGCCTCGAACACATAGACATAGAGGACGATTTACTTAACAGAACAGAACAATAACTTATGCTCTAAGATCAAGAATAAACATATGGGACCTCATGAAAACGTGAAGCTTCGGTAGGGCAAAGGACACTATTAATAGGAAAAAATGACAATCAATAGATTAAGGAGAGATCTTTACCAATCTTACATCCTATAGAGGGTTAATTTTCAATATACACCAAGAATTCAAGAAGTTAGCCTCCAGAGAACCAAATAATCATAATAAAAATGGGGAACAGAGCTAAACAGAGAATTATCAACTGAGGAAACTCAAATGGCTGTGAAGCACCTAAAGAAATATTCAACATCCTTAGTCATCAGTGAAATGCAAATCAAAACAACCCTGAGATTCCACCTTACTCTAGTCAGAATGGCTAAGATCAAAAATTCAGGTAACAGCAGATGCTAATGAGAATGTGTAGAAAGAGGAACACTCCTTCCTTGTTGATGGGATTGCAAGCTGGTACTCCAAAAATCAGTTTGTAGGTTCCTCAAAAACTTGGACATCGTATTACCAGAAGATTTATCAATACCACTCCTGGGCATATACCCAGAAGATGGTCCAACATGTAATAAGTACACATGCTCCACTATGCTAATAGCAGTCATATTTTAAATAGCAAGAAGTTGAAAACAACCCAGATGTCTCTCAACATAGGAATGGATACAGAAAATGTGGTACATTCACACAAGGGTGTACTATTGAGCTATTTTAAACAAAGAATTCATGAAATTTGCAGGCAAATGGAAGGAACTTGAAAATATCATCCTGAGTGAAGTAACACTGTCAGAAAAGAACACACATGGTATAGACTCAATGATAAGTAGATATTAGAGAAAAATTTTGAAATACTCAAGATCTCAATTCAGAGATGTATGAAGCCCAAGAAGAAGGAAGAGCAATGAGTGGATGCTTCAGTGCTTCTTAGAATGGGCAACAAGATACTCACAGGAGGAAATATGGAGGCAAAGTATGGAGCTGAGACTGAAGAAAAGGCCATCCTGAGACTGCCTTACCAGGGGATCCATCCCATATACAGTTGCCAAACCTGGACATTACTGTGGATGCCAGGTGTAGTGTCCCTTCCCCCATCAGCATCGCAATGCAAGAACAGCCTTGGAAAGCCGCACGTGGTGGTGTGGTATCTGTTGTCTTGTTAATTAGGTTAGAAGTAGCCCCTTGTCCTACCGTCTGCTCTTGGGTTTCTCCCGGGACCCTGGCTCCACCCAGCTCACTGGCACACAGGGGACATCTCACAATGCTCCAGGCTTCCCTCCAAACTTCAGACGCCTGTGCAGACTGACTGGGGGGAGGGGCTTCCCCCCCCCCCCCCCAGTGATTCGGGATCATTAAACAGTTGCTTTGAACAGCAATGTAGTCTTGGCGACCTTCCTTTCCCCTCCCTAATCTCCTTTCAGCCCTGGACCATTCCCCTGGGAACCCCGGTCTACAAATGTGGGGGTTTACTGCAGGCGGTGGACCCCAACATTCTTGTGCCCAATGTGTGCCTGGAATGTTGGGGCGAGCTGACTTGCGTGTGGAGCTCTGCGGAAAAAGGAAGATCTAGGAAGATCTAGGAAACTTCAAGGTAAGTGCACCTAGTACTGCGCTAATTCATAAGAAGGTGTCACAGATTGCTATGCTAAGCTGAATCAACATTGACCCGGTGTTGAATTCACTTGGGATCAGTCAGCGAATATGGGATTGGGTAATTCTAGACCAGCAGTGGTCCAAAGCTTTCAAAGGCTCATTCTGGGGAGAGGAACAGCGTTGGACAAGCAGCTGCTAAAAAGTCTTTCAGATAAGATAGGTGTCTACTGCCCATAGTTCAAAGAAGAAGAAATCTTAGATATAGAAACATGGGAGAGAGTTGGAGAATCATTGAGAGACACCCAGGTGGACAATCTCACCCATTATCTTTGGGTGTTGGTTAGGGATACAATTGAAAAGGATATCTCACAGATTTTAGGTAGCACCCAGGCAGAGCTCGGGGGATATCTAATGAGGCATCTCCCAGAGAGGAGGTTTTCAGAAGTGAACACGAAAGCTAGGAATTCAAAGGCTTTTGCCTACAGTCAAAGGGCTACATAGAGGGAGATAAGAATGGGTTTATTAATATAAAAAGGAACAAAAGTAATTAAATCCAAGGAATGGATACAGTATAGGTCAAGAGAAAGATCCAGGAGAAAAAGAAAATGAATTTTTGAAAAGTTCCCTGGGGACACCCAGGTGAACTCTCTCTGGAACTCTGAGAGGTTTTTCTGCAGTCTTTTTATATACAGTGCACCGTTTGTCCACGTGGTGATTCATGTTTCGTGTTTTGTCTTCTCAATGACTGGCTATCGTCTGAATGACTGGCTGTTCCGTGTTTTGTGTTGTAAAAAGAAAAATGGTTACAAAAACCATGTCTACTGGTCTCTGATTTCTTAATTTTAGTATGAGCCTCCACAGAGGAGGCTAAGAAAGGCAGGCATGTTTGCCTGGGAACTAGCAAGGCACCTGGCCTTGGGCCTTACTCCATAGGTAGGTGCGGTAAAATAAAATAATTTCTAACTTCTTAGCCCTAGTGATGGGAGGCTGAGAGTTGGGTTTTCCCAGAAGAATTTCCTGGAAGGTTCTATACAATTGGGTCTAAGAATTGACAGAGTGTTCTCTTTCTTGAAATTGTGGCTAGAAAAGGTAAAAGTCTTTGATTTGTCGGGTTTATGACACAAGTTTCGGCACTTAATTTAGATTTCTGACCCGTCTTAAAGGTAAAATATGTTCTGTAGGTATTGGTCATAAGATAAAGGCTTATAATGTAGGGATATGATCAAAAGGATGTAACAAGTGTTTTGAAAAGGTTAACCTTAAAATGTTTGCTCAGGCCTAGAGCAGTCTTAAATAGCAGCACATGGCATGGAGCAGCACAGAAAGCTAGGCCTCTATAGGATACTTTAAAATTTTTAACTAGTGCTGAGATCATTTCAAGCACGTGATATGAACAAGCCAGGAAAGGGTCTCAGAAATGCTTCAAATTGATAAAATGTTTTATGTGATTCTTATCCTAAAGTGTAGACTTTTGGAAATAGGATTTAAGTTAAACATTAAAATGTGCACAGTCGTGCATTCATAAATTGACTGGCAATCCTTGTGGCGCAGAGAGAGGTTTAAAGTATTGATTTTTTGTTTGTTTGTTTGAAGAAAAAATGTTTTAAGATTAGATTCTGCTTTCTCAAGGTTGTAGAAAGACCTTAATGCTACAAAGGAAACTTAAAATTATGGTTAAAGGGTCCGCCAGCGTTCCATTTGGCAGCAGCCTACAGTTTGATTACAAACTGAAGATTTTTAATTCACCAGTAGATTGTTAATTAAGATCATTACAGGAGCCATGGAAATTGCCTTAGAACGGCTTCCATTCAAGGCTGGGGCAAGCCTCGTGAAGCTTTTTTGTACTACACACCTCACCTTACCCCCTCCCTGTGCTCTCCCTGCCTCCAGGGCAAATTTCTCTGCACGTTTTGTTTCTGAAGTACCCAAAAGGCTATTAATTTTAAAGTTTAAACTTAAGAATTATGATTGGTCAAGCAGACTGTAAGATTTGTAGGGACATTCCAGGCTGGGTTGCTTAATTTTTAAAGGGTTATTATTGATTAAAAGGTTTGTTTTTTCCTGTGCACCCTGGTTAATTTAAAGGATTTCTAAGGAACTAGAAAAAAATTCTTAATCTCAGGTACGGCTAATAGCCTTACATTATGTAAGAAAAGTTTATAATTTTGCTTCAATAGTAGGAAGCTGAAGATTTAAATCCTTCAGTAGAAAGCATGTCATTTATTAGCACAGTTTTTAAGGACAGTCTTGTTCAAAAATTTTGCGCTCACACATGGAACTCTAGAGCTAGTGGATAAAAGTGGCTCCAAATTATAGCCTGGTTAGCTCAGTTGGTAGAGCATCAGACTTTTAAAATTGAGGATCCAGGGTTTAAGTCCCTGTTCCTGAAGAAAATATTCAGAGGCAATATTTAGGGTTTAACTATACTGGTAAAATTGTGGTACAACTTTTACAAGAATGATTGGCCATATGAATTCATTCTTAACATCATCCAAATGGTGATGGTTTAAGATAATGATTTAATATTCTTACAAAATATTTAGGTCAAATTTCAAGGATTTGTTCTTAGTGTCCTCAGTTTTTACTTGTTTCCAGATAATGATAATGATTCTTGAAGACGTTTACTTAATCAAGTGCTGCATTTGAATACCTTTATTTCTAATTAATAGATAAACAAAATACGTATATGCAATTTAAAACCTTTTAAGCATTCCAGTTATAATTACTCCCTAAGAGAAACAACTGAAGGTGTTATTGCCTACCGGTGAAATTTTTTATGTGTTTGACATTCAGATTTATAAGAATACTGGAGCTGACTTTAATAGTGAGGCATTTGAAACAATTTAATGTTGCCCATGTTACAGAAAATTCTTATAATTCTCAAAGATAAAAAAATTAGCTTTTAAAATTTAAATTAAAAAACAAAACAAAAACAAAAACAGGGGCAGATAGCTACCCCCACCCCCACCCCCACCCCGACACAAAAAGTGTTGCTTTAAACTTCTGCAGACTGATATTAAAGATCAGTGTGGATAGCCATTGGCATTGGATTAATTACTTAAGCCATGGTAAAATGGCAGGACTCCTTAAAGTATTAATGAACAGGGTCCAAAATTCTATAAGAATCTATAAAAAGATAGAGTTTAGGTTTTTCTCCACAGGATACTGCAGAAACTGAGGACAACAAGGATTCGTTCAGCCAGCTGCTGACATGTAAGTTCATTAGTGCCCTGATTCCTACTTCAAGAAGACTCAATGGGGCATATACTTTTAACTTTTAACTCTTCCCAGATGAGAAAGGCTCAACTGCCTTACTTTATACGTGTTTAACCTTTTGGGACAGAGTACATTAGAGAACGTGGAACTTAACTTTAAAGATTTGGTAATAAGAAGGAGGCATAATGATTTTTCTGTGTCCTTCAATGTGATCAGTTAGTCTTACAATCTTAAACTGGTCTAGGAATTATTCCAATATGAGATTCTCCTATTAAGATTGTTAAAGGATTTTTCAGCCATTAAGGTTAACTTGGAACTTAATCTATTCTATATAAGAAACAGTCTTTATGCTGACTCTCCAAGCCACATCCTCCACACCTGGAGGCCAGAGCTTAAGCTTGATGGTTGCTAATTTACAACTGTATAAAGACTTCCCCCTTTCTCTGGAGAGTT
The DNA here is from genome assembly GCA_902729485.2 of Mus minutoides. Lineage (NCBI taxonomy): Eukaryota > Metazoa > Chordata > Mammalia > Rodentia > Muridae > Mus > Mus minutoides. Next base: position 2,581,307 of record LR753314.1, read on the forward strand.
GCTAAATTGCAACTGAATAGAACTTCCTAACTCTCCCAAGAGAAGTTATTGTGTTTTAACTGCTCTCAGCTTTGTGTTTCCAAACAGGCTTTTGTCTCCCACTGCAGAACTCCAGCAAGCCAACAGCTGCAGGTCAGGAACTGGGAGATTTTACAGGCGCAACTGACAGGATCACTGAAATGTGATCGTACATATGAAAAAACATAATTATGGCTTTGGTCTGTTTTGGGGAAACTAGATATGCTGAGAGGGCTGACGATGTATGATGGGCACCAATAGATTTCCAGCTATACCATTCCAAGACAGAGATGTGCGCCAAAAGGCCATGGCTTATTAATATTTTGCCACAGAGCCACGTTTGTGTTATAAATTTTACAAACTAGCTGCATGCATGCTCAGGGACGGAAATTTGGGTAGCTGAGAAATTCTGAGAAATTTCTAAGACACGACGCTGCCGAAATGAGCAAGGTTTCCCGTATGCAGGACTTAAATAGCACAAAATAAAATTGTGCCTCAGTCCCGCTTTTTATTATAAAAGAAGGGAGGAAATGTAGAAATGTAGTGTCCCTTCCCCCATCAGCATCTTTGATGCAAGACCAGCCTTGGAAAGCCGTATGTGGTGTGGCATCTCCGTTGTTTTGTTAATTAGGCTAGAAGTAGCTCCATGTCCTGGGGTCTGCTCTTGTATTTTTCCCAGGACCCCAGCTCCGCCCAGGTCACCCCGGCTCTGCTCAGCTCACAGCAGCTCTGCCAAGCTCACCGGTGCACTGGGGGGNCCCCCCCAGTGATTCAGGATCATTAAACAGTTGCTTTGAACAGCAATGTGGCCTTGGTGACCTTCCTTTCCCCTCCCTAATCGGGTTTACTGCAGGCAGTGGACCCCAAAAGCCAGGAAGTGCTTGCTAAAGGTAGTCTGATCTATCTTCTGAGAAGCTCTGCCAGAGCCTGACAAGTGCAGAATTAGATGCTCACAGCCAACCATTGGACTGAGCACAAGGTCCCAGATGGAGGAGCTGGAGAAAGGACTGAATGGGGCTGAGGGGTTTGTAGCTCCATGTGGGGAGCAACAGTATCAAGTGGCCAGAAGCTTCAGAGCTCCTGGGGGCTAGACCACCAAAGATTACACATGGAGAGACCCATGGCTCAGGCTGCCTGTGTGGCAGATGATGGCCTTGTTGGACATCAGTGGGAGGAGCAGCCCTTTGGTTGGAGGTGTTTGATGCCCCAGTGTAAGGGAATGCCAGGGTGGGAAAGCAGGAGTAGGTGGGGAAGCACCCTCATTTAGTCAGGAGTAGGGAGGATGGGATATGGGATTTCTGAAGGGGAGACCTGTAAAGGGTAAAACATTTGAAATGTAAATAAAGAAAATATTCAATAAAAAAAGAATAAAATGATTTTTTAAAAAAAATGCTCACAGAAAGCTTTATAGAATATATCAATAGTCTCATAAAGTTAGGAAGCTGTATTAGGGAAAATATTGGATAATAAAATGTTTCCTTTGGGGAGAAAGGGAATAGCACTTGAAATATAAATAGATAAAATAATCCAAAAAATTAAGAAAAAAAAAACTAATGGAAAAAGCAAATAAAGAGCTTTATCTCTCTTATAGTGTTGTTATTACATTCTATTAGTTGGAGTCTAAGATCTCACATTATTTTGTTATAAATAGAAAAGTATTGGCAATGACTCCATGAAAATGTGAATAAAGATTCATTAAAGTAATACCACTTATGGATGTGTGTGCACAGGAAATACGATTAGAGTATATTTATCAGAGTACTACTTATATAGTCATGGCATGTGACCAAAGCAAATTTCAATCACCAGGTGCATGGATAGGGAAAATGAGTTGCTATATCAGAAGAATGTTATTTAGACATGAATAGAAGAAAATGTTTGATTTATGGTAACATATATGCAACTCAAGGATAGATTATGTAAAATTAAACTTAACTAAATTAAGAGGAGCAAGTTACATACTGACAGAGAAATATAATTATTTCATATATTCACTTATGTTTGCATGATATGAAATTGTTTTCATAGAAGTATAGAATAGAATAGTGATTTCTAGAGATTAGGAAACATAGTGAGAGAAAATACAGATCAAGAAGTACCAAGGTACAACTGAATAGGGAGTATAGTGTCTAATGTTCTACAATGGAACAGAATAATTAAGGGTAAAAATTATATGAACCATGTGTATCTAAATAGCTAGATCTGATTATTGATTTTACACATAACCTTTATTTCTATTTCGATAGTTCCACTGATCCCTAGAACTGAAAAAAAAAAAATTGTAACACCTCTTAAAATGTAGAGCCAAGGATAGAACATTTTGATTTTTTTCATGCATTCATTTTTACTATATGTAGTTTTCTATGGAATGGGTTTTAATTACTGAAGGAAGGACAATAAAATTGCATCATTTGGCTCCACAGCCTAGAGTCTATGTCACTGAGTTTACTAACTCACAAGACTAAAAACTAGCTCACTTAAAATAAATATTACCTTTGCCATTTGTTGTATGAAGACAGTTCTTCCATGAGAGTGGAGTCTAATTAATTTGAATTGAAATTCAGAGCTAGTTGTTATAACTCCCCTATCTTGAATAAACAAAATCTTGAATAAACTAAAACAAGTTCAAGTTTGAGTGGAGTATGAAAACTGGTTAAAAAAAAAATCCCAGCTTGCTACCCATGTGTATGGAAGAGGAAGAAATTGAGGTCTTTAGGCCAAGTTGTAAGAGATTTTGACTCCCAAGGGGAAATAACCTCCATCTTTCATACTGATGACACCATAGCTCAAGCTCCTGGCCTTCTCCTCAGGCTACCTAAGCAATGCTGAAAAAAAGAACTTCCCTCATCTCAATTACAGTCAGGATCCCATGGAAACTTAACACTCAGAAGTGCGCCAAAAAGGAACTAACAGAAAAAGGACTAATAAATGGGACAGTTTTACCAAAGATAGAGAAAGAAGAGTTTGACAGAGCTTGGAAAATACCACTAAAGACTACTTATTTTCTCCCATGTACTTGCCTTTGCCTTTGAGTACATAAACATAAATTGAACAACAATGGTCAATATACAATATTATGTTACTTTAAGATATACTACCTATTTAAATTGCCAGCATGATTGGATTAACTTATAAGTATATTTAGTTTCTGTAAAAAAATAACACAGGGAATATTTTAATACAATATTATTTTTAAATCTTTGAGAATTTTATGCATGAATTCAATGTACTTTGATCATATTCATCTCCTACTTCCAACTCCTTCATCATCATCCGCCCAATGTACCTCCTTCAAACTTTATGTTCTTTAAAAACTATTAGTAACCCAAGAGTCAAATTTGTGCTGTCATAGTAACTTTGATTCACACAATTAAATATTATTGACTATAATTTCTATTTTTGTCATAGAGCACCAGAATGTATTACTTATTCTAACTGAAATGGAATCTATACGGAACCAGTTAAAGAACTGTTGCAATTTCAAAACTAACTTTATTTCACTAGACAAGTGCTCTTGACCTGATACCATGAATGCTTTCAAAAGTTTCAACTTTCATGTTTAAGAAGAAGTTAGGGTAAGGGAAGGAGAAAAAAGGTTTTGTTAGTGTTGTCATTTGTCTGGGGCAAAGGAACACATTGCTCATCAGATTCTGTGACTTTTGGATTAAGAACCTCCAGCTAAGGGTAAGGATAGTTATCAGGTTGAGCTTTTTTTGCAAATGTGAACAGATCATCCACATTTCTTCAGTCTCCTCTAATATCTATTATTCAAAAATTCTTAAAAATCTCAAAAGTTGGAGATCCATACTGTGTCACATTTCTGTGTTCTACTTAACCATATTTTCTTTGTAGCTAACATGGTTAATGGGCAAGAATCTTTGTTCCTGTTATTACATTTGGATGCAACCTAATGTTTTACTACACATAAGCCCAGATATACAAAATTAAAAATTGAAAGCAAACTTTACTTTTAAGGAGGCAAAGATTTTCTATTTCTTATCATTATGTATTTACTGTTGCCATTAACAGAAACAAAAAATTTAGAACAATTAAAACACTTTGTTAACAAAAAATGTTTTAATTTAATTCAACACAATTTGAAAAGACTTTGTGTGTGTGTGTGTGTGTGTGTGTGTTGTATCTATGTAGTAAAACAACAGTGTCATGAGTCTTATGCCAGATAATTTGCTTCTTGAAATTTAGGATGAGATTCTTGGTGCCAATGAAAAATATATAAGCAATGTGTTTTGATGGTTTAACATGTATAACTGGTAACTTTGAAATAGTTAGATGTCTGTCATAATGTCTGTTGCAAACAGAGAAATTTGAAGCAAATTACTACAGGCATATATTCTAAAAAATATATGATCTAAGTGACAAATTAGTCCTGCAAGTTTCTATATACTACAAAAGCTTTGTTTGATAGTTCCTCTATGGAACATTTTAATAGTGTTTTTATTGTTGATTAAATATATTTTAACATTACTCTTTAGTAGGTAAAATATTTGTGACCTACTGTGCTATGCAAGAAATGTAAATATATTCATTTGCTAAATGAATCACAACAAATTCATACAGCCATAAGGTCTTATGGAACTATATAAGAGGAGAGGATAAAGTAAAGTGTAGATTTCTCCTTGTTATTCAACTTGGAAAAATGAAAAGTAAATGAAAGAAGGATTGAAGCAGGGAAGGGAAGGATAGAAGAAGGGAGAAGAGGAAGAAGGATGGATTTAAGGCACCTTGTATATTAACTTCATAGAAAAGCTGAGCTAGTAGTCAAGGTTAAGTATAGACTAGTAATTCAGAAGATAGTCAACAATAAGCTGAGACAACCCAAGGAAACAGAGCATGAGTTTATAGGACACTTGATCAAGTGGATAAAAGAAATTTAGTGAAAATGGAAAAATTGTTTCTAAGCCTATAGAGAAGATTAGGATTATAGAGATTCAAGTGTCTATCATTTACAATAATGCTTGATTAGAAGCTTGTCTCCAGGTCCCAAGTAAAGGAACTCTGATAAATTATAATGGAGACTTCTACCCCAATATGCTCTGAAATACCTCACTAATTGCTTCCTTAGCTCTATTCTCTCCCCCACTTTAATCCACCTTACATATGTTTGCTAAAGCCTTCTCAGTGGGTCCAGTAGCAAAGAAGAATTGTGGGAAAAATTACACAGAGCACAATAAATATTGATAACCCCAAACTCTTCATAGTTTATTTTGCTAGGACTTATGGTGATCCATATTCATCACATCTAAATTCCTCTAATTATTTTCCAGCTCACAAAGAGTTTAGATGAAGTCTTGCCTATACTTGTGGTTGATGATCACCTGCCGAAACAGAAAATTTGAAAGAATAATTTATTATCATCCCAACAATATAGGAAAAAAATACGGATTTTAGAGGTTTGTTGGTGAATCTGTATTTATCATACAGATAGTATTCTTATTTTACAGTGCTCCTAGAGGACAAAATGTTGCAGCGTGCCTGCATATGGGTGATGGTGATGGTGTTATTGTTGTTGTTGGTGGTGGTGGATGTGGTTGCTTGAATGTATGTCTGTATACCATATGCATTTCTGGTATCCATCATAGCCACAAGAAAGAGACAGATCCTATGCGATTAGAATTTCAGTCAGTTGTGAGCTGGTATGTGTGTGCTGGGAATTAAAGTCTGGTCCTCTATAAAAGTTGCTAGTACTCTTAATCATTCACTCATTATTCCATCCCCAATACATTTTTTTCTTTATTCTGAACATCAACTTGTCAATGAACAGAGTAGTTTAAGAATATTTTGCTTATATTGATTGTATATATTTGCTTGAGAAAATTAAAAAAAAGTATTTTCGTATTTTCTCTAGAAAATTTGACGTTTATCTCAATGATGGTGTCAAAATTATTGAATATGTCTATTTCTAAGAAATTTGTAAATGACTAGGCAACAGAAAATAGAACAAGTTGTACTTTAAAGTCAATGAAAATTACTAGGCTTCTAAATTTTTGCTTGGATTTAGTAATTTCAGTTAGTTTCTCTCTCTCTCTCTCTCTCTCTCTCTCTCTCTCTCTCTCTCTCTCTCTCATGTTTTCTCTGTCTTCATAAAAGGGCATAGTACGAAGCAAGTCCAATCAAAGGTCAAGTCTTTCTGGAGTAACTTGTCCACTCTACTGAGATGACTAAATTCAAGCTTCTTAATTTTCTTTTGCAGCAGCATTTAACTTGATCTGTAAAATTCCAATTACTGACTAGAATAACATCATCTGCATTTATGCTTAGTTAAGAGCTGTGGGTTTGCTTATTTCAGGAGCCCTGGCAGAAATTAGCTACTGAAATCTCAACTATCCATCTCTTCACAGAAACACAGTATTTTAATATGAGCTTTACACTGTAGTCAGCAACTATTTTGTTTTTTCTTTAAATTGGGTTGCCAAATCTTATTATGAAATATAAAAGGAAATGGCTCAAACCCATAGGATAAGGTGAATCATTTTACTGTCGTTTGGCTATCTACAGCAAATTTTCTATTCAGCTCGTTTTAACATAAGCATGAGAAAATAATCTGTGGAATAAACAAAGTCATTAAAATGAGAAATAAATGAAATAACTGGAGTGGGGAAATATCAAGTTCTAATGTCATTCTTTGAATCTAGTGCTTCCATAATTTCAAACTTCTTATTCTTGTCTATAATGTTCTAAGAGTTGTGTGTATTGCATATGATTGGCCTTTGTCATCATTTGTTTGGCAAACTTAAATTTATTTTTCTCAACTTAACTAATACATTTTTTCCTATACATTTTTTTCTATGTTTGTCTTTCATTACAATTTATTCATATTACAGTAAAAACCCTCACCCTCTGTTCTAATTTTATCCAGCATACCATTTTTTTTTTTTAATCTAGGAGGTAAATGTTAAGCCTGTGTTCTAGCAGAGGTGAAACTACCTGAGGACCATGACCCTGTGCCTACTGTTCACCATAGAAAATGTCTGTTATAACATGATTTTCAAGGGATAAGAGTAAGTTAATAACAAAGCAAGAGATTAGTCCATGAAAGTGGAAATGGAAATAAGAAGCACCGTTAGAAGTATGAAATTGACAAACAAATTGAGTCCTTTTCCTTGAGAAGATAACGACAAGGTATAGAATAAAGGATACTACTTAAAATCTTTCCTTGAAGATGGAGGGGGTATTGGTCTAATTTCTTTAAATCCTGAGTTTCTGTTACAAGCTTGGAATCTGGAGATCACCTGTTACTACTCTGAGCCCTTCAATTGTCTTTGAAATCTGGATGCATGAATGGTTCTGCAGATTTTATTTAATCAAATAATGTATAGTTTTTAATTTTTCAAAGAAAACCTCTACTTTTTTATGAATGTTTTCTGCTTGTTGATTTTTACTGTGCCCTGAACAGGGCTCATTACCATTGTAAATGACTGATCTGCCTGGGTAGCATACAGAATTCAGCAGAGTTTCTCATCTGATTTTCACATATATTACCATGGTTACTATCCCGCCAATTACAGGGACGGGAAAGATTGAACCCACTAATGATGTGATATGTTCTGCCTTTCAATTGTGTTAATTTATTAGTGTTTAAGTTATGTATCATTTCTTATATAATTTTTTAAAATGTTTATCAGTTTTTCAAACACAGACACTACATATTCTGGTGAGAGCAAGAAATGATATTTTGGAAGCTATTTCCTGAATTTCAAACTCTTTCAGAATATGACATTTGAAACATGAAAACTTAAGTAATAAATTTCATGCTCAAGATGATTGATGGGTTCATTGATGGATTTTTAATAAGCACACACTATGTTTAAATCCAGTTGCAACCCACACTTTTATAATCTAAAGAAGCTCCTTCGAAACTTATTTTTAGAAAAGCTTCTTCAGAAAACTATATCTAACAGAAATGCTTTACTGAAGTATGTCTAAATGAGACATGAAGTGATGTGATTTTGATATAAAAATACCATTGGGATAGGTACTGATATCAAAATATTTTAAAAACAATGATCAATATAAAGGAAATCCAAATACTTTATGAGTGTCTGAAAAAATTGGATAGAGCCAATACAAGGTTTTTCCCTGTAATAGGATATTTGATCCTGTTCCATTTGTACAAATGGTCTACAATTGTTTATGGCCTCATATCAGTTCAATCATTTATATGCCAGAGTCTAATTTTCATAGTTGGGCTTCCATGAAACTGGAATCAGGCAACTATACAACAGCACTGCCTAGAGCAGTGATAGTGGGGATACAAGCACGTGCCCTAGACTCATTTACAATTACAAAACAAGGGCTTCCAGGGAATGTGATTGTATGACAGACGTTCCATTCCTAGTGCCATCTTCTTTATTGATCAGTATGTAAAGAGGCTAAATATGATTTTCTTTGGTGTCTCGTTTTGGGAGGGTTACATAGTAGCTTGGAAGCAAAATGTCAATTTATAGTACAATGTTATTTTCTTATCTAGTTAATTTATAGTTAAATTCCTTATTTCTCTTACCATTATTTATTTTCTGGGTTATATCATATTCATATGATATTTTTCCACACTCTAAGCTGGTATCAAAATAGACAATATTACTTTATGGCATTTAATACTAAAAGATGGAAATATTACACAACTAAAGGTATATATATATATATATATATATATATATATATATATACAATCATCTACTTTCGATAGTAGAATTGATGTTGGTGCTGCATGTTAAAAATGTGCCACATAAATACTAGGCATAAAAAAGTATAAGACTTAATCGTTTATTGTTCTTTTTTCCTTGAACACTGAAATAATTTCAATGACTTAGCTACTCTAGGTGACAATATTGATAGAAAGTTGAAGACAAAATGAACAAGAGTCTACAAAGTCATGTATTTCTTTTAGAGTAAGGAAATTACAATATTTATTTACTTATTTTTTTTTTTAGGATGGAAAAAAATGTTTGCTGTGTGTACCTTTAAGGTAAGGAATGTAAAAACCTGATGTTGTAGTCAGCTTTTGACATCTTTATAGAACAACTTCAAAAGCTAGCTTTAGCAATCCTTATGTAACTATATACAAGAACCAATAATGCCAGCATGGAATAACAACAAATCACTGAGTTAGATTTAAAATACTGCTGTGCATTTAATAGCTTCCTAAAAACATTTTGTTTTTTTGTCCCAATAATATTATTGCATTTGGGGGGGTCACAAATTAACAAATTAGTATTGATAGCTCTTGTGCTCGATTAAAAATATATATTTTCCTTTAAATTCCCAAGTGAGATTTTTTCTTTTCCCTGCAAAGCTATCATGTTCTTAAGGAAAATAAACTAAAAATTGACTCACTGTGAGGTCTCATAATACTGAGTTTATTCTTATTTTTTCTATGTGATTTCCTGAATCTTGCATACCAAATTATATCCACAATGGTAGCATTTTTACATACACATTTTCAGGCTGAATTTAAGAAACAATGTTAAGTAGGAAGAAATACATTGATCATTATAAATTTTATCTTTCTTTTTTTTTTTTTTTCTTTATGAGTGACTAGTAAGAATGACTGTTTTTATTACAAGATGCTTTCTACTATGGTAGATATATAGGTAGATATATGATAGATGAGGTGATATATTTTTATCACAAAAGGTAGCCTTGTCATAAAACTTAGGATGTTCCCTTTATAGATCTCAGATTGCAGCTTTATAGAAAGTGTTCATCAAATTTTGGTTGTGATTTTTGTTTAAAAGAAAAACAGGCTTGCGGGTGCAGAGTTTAGTTGATAAGACACATATGCAATGGAAATGTGAAATACAATGTTAACCGTGTTAAAAAAATCCATCAAGAAATATTTGCTGGGTGAGGACAATATAGACAGCATTATTTTAAAGTGCTTAGATATTGAATCTGAATATCAAAATATACTCTATTCTGCTATACACATTATAAACCCAGCCATAAGAGGACATTTAAGATTGCAAAAGCTAGCCTCTGAAGGTAACCCTAAAGCTAAATGTTGCTTTGGTTTTCATTTCACTGCATTAGCAAACATGTCATTGGGGAATTGAAAGGCCTAGACTCATTTTGCATTTTCAATTGTCATATAAAAATACATAAAAAAGGACACAGAGGATTTGACCCATTGTGCATATGAATGACAAATAAACATGAAAAGTTTTAATTCTTTCAGCCATGTTTACTTTTAAATCATTTTTTTCTATTGTATTAGTAGACAGTTTTACCTTCTTTTAACCAAGCAAAGCTATAGTGTTTCAAAAGTGTGGATTAGTGATGGTAGCAGCTTATTTTTTTAGTTATCGTCAGTACGATCTCAGTGTCTTATGGCATAAAAGAGTATTATCTCTGTGACAGTTATGACTGGAGCGATGTATACTCTTCATGGTATCAGCACACAAAGTGCTGTGAATGGAATGATTCCATTTCAAACATTTTCCTTAGTTTCATTAAAACTTAAATTCACATAGGGCTGCAATGTATGGCTAAGATTGCACAAGATTTCAGCTAGTCTCTTTTGTTTGAAAGCATGCAACTGTCTGGGGATTTCTTTTTACATGACTTGTTCACAAAGATTTGCTAACCTTTTTATAAAGACGCGGACTATATAGAAAGACAATCTATACATCCTCTCTATCCCTTGAGTTTATTTTCATGACAAATAATGTGCCACTCTGATTGCATGAAATCATCAGGAGCATCTTCAATTACTGCATGCAGCCTTTGATCACAATACTCCATTCTGAATCTGGAGACAAATGATGCTGAGAAAAGAGGCAGAGTGGAAAAGTAAATGCAGAGCTAGTCATGTATTACAAGTGTCAGGCTACAGAGAAAGTGTATATATTCATATAAGATAATTTAGAAGCTGGAATTATGATTGCGGTAATGGCTCATTCATATCTGCATTTCATTTAAATGTACTGTTTTGACTCACTGAACATTTGTCAAAGACAATATAGCTAAACTTTTTCATATGGCTACTGAGGCAATGACAGCATTACATTTCAGGAAACTGCAGAGCTTGCTGATACTTCCATTTTCTACAGCAGCTTATGAAATAATCACAATGTGTGCATGAAATGGCGGACTGCTCTGAATTTATTTTAATATAGATGGACTTATGCCGAGAGGAAAAGAATATGTTAGATCCCCAACATGAGAGACAATGACATTGCAGAAAGCTGAATTGTACTAACAGAGAAGATGGATATATGAGCATTAGACTTTTCATAGCTATAGGAAGGATAATCTTTCAATCAGATTAATGAGAAAATATATTGCATGGGCCCTACAGCACTTTTTGCTTTCCAGACTAATGTGTGATTTAAATCCCCAAAGTACACTTTTGGTATTACAATATCCTTTGATAATAATGTCGCTTGCACAAAGACAGATAAAAATAAAACAGTCCCCCTTGATTTAACATTTTAGATTTGAAGTATATTTTCTGCTTTTTGCTGGCAATAGAGTGAATTCTATTGAGGAGTCACATTTAATAAGACAAAGAGTATTTTCTAATTATGCGAACTGTCAAGATTGGAATCTATGGGATTGCTGGTGCAATTGAGGAAAGTCAGGAAGCAATTGCACAGAACCTGCTTACTTTGCTGTGTCATTACCATTTGCTAAATGTAAATCAAGCAAGTACCCAGAAATGTGCTTTATGATAAATACTGAAAAGCAGGTTTTAGAAGAGATCTCATCAGTTCCCATTTCAATTTTCAGTAACCAATTTTCTAAGATTTTTCTAATTCATCTACTGAAAACAACATTAACCACAGAAAATAATAAAACAAAAAAGAAGCAGAAAGGAGCAGTGTTGTATGCTGTGAGTATCACCACCTGATGTGAAACCCTGTTGAGCCAATATTCTTAAGCAATAAATATATATGCATAATTATGCATAGTATCTCCTAGAGGAACAGATTTACATAAAAAATGCATTTTAGGAAAATAGGTATGAGGACTCTAGAACACTACAATACGTTTTATTACTTTCACCTAATTTGTACTACAACTATGCAGAGATTAAAGAAAAAAAAAATCTCACAACTATTCAAATGCCTCTTTGAAAGATATCATATGCCCTACCAACTGTTCCTCTAGGGAACTGTGCCCTGTGTCCCATCAGACATTACTCATGCCTTCCCCAACAGTGCAATTGTCGAAACACTATGGCACATTAGACAAGGAAAATAAATATTGTTCATTCAGTTTCTTCCTTATATGTTCTGAGTGCGAGTGCGGGCATATAGTCAATTATCATAAATATTGTCAGTAAAATGTACTCCACAATGAATCAGGTAATTATAACTTCAGTGAATAAAAATTTACTAAAACCATAATTTCAGAGATGTGATAAAAGGAGAAAAGTAATTAAGTAAAATATGTAATGACAGAAGAAAGCTGAGGATTTAATATTTTAAAGGGATAACTATTTTTTCAGAATTACCTCTTCTTTTTTTATTAGATATTTTCTTTATTTCCATTTCAAATGTTATCCCCTTTCCTAGTTTCCCCTCTGAAAATCCCCTATCCCCCCCTCCCCTGGCTCCCCAACCCACCTACTTCCATTACTGGCCCTGGCATTCCCCTATATTGGGGCATAGAGTCTTCATAAGACCAAGGACCTCTCCTCCCATTGATGACCGACTAGGCCATCCTCTGCTACCAATATAGCTAGAGCCACAAGTTCCACCATGTGTTTTCTTTGATTGGTGGTATAGTTCCAAGGAGCTCTGAGGGTACTGGTTAGTTCATATTAATGTTCCTTCTATGGGGCTTCAGTCTTCTTCAGCTCCCTGGGTATTTCTATGGCTGCTTCATTGGGGACCTTGTGCTCCATCCAATGGATGATGGTGCGATGACTTTTAATTCCAAGAAAACTCATGCTACATTAGAATCTAAAAATAGATTGGATAATGCATTAACATGTCTTATCTACATGGGCTGCAAATACGTGTGTGTGTGTCTAACTATGAGAAGAACATTGCTTTTCTCACCTTGCATGGAAGATGAACTAATATCCAAACAATGGAAAACTACATTCTGCTGCTTACACTTTAAATAAACTAGAAGATACTTATAGAATAAACCAACAAAGATCATGCATTCATTGCCTTAATATCCACAATGAAAATAACATGAATTAATATGAATATGTTAATAGTATATATGTGTATATATATAGTCAATTATATATATATATTTTTTTACATCTATATTTGTATGTATATACATATGTATATATATTCAAGTCTGTATATACCTATACATGAAATATATAGTGTTATATATATATATGTGTGTGTGTGTGTATGTGTGTGTATTAAAAAGCATAGCAAAATAGTATGTATATATATATATATATATATATATATATATATATATATATATATATTACCATATAGTATACATATATCATACATATATATGCCCACACATATATGAAATATATGTGTATGTTTATTGAAAAACCTAGAAATTTATTATAATATATATGTGTATATATGTATTTACATATATCATATACATGTACATATATATTTAAAATTTGCCTTATGGATCAGCTATAACCCAAAAGAATTTGACTCTAATTTATGATGTTCATATTATTTCTGACATTTTTTTCATGAGAGTGGCATTAAAATATGATCTATCGGGCTGGTGAGATGGCTCAGCAGGTAAGAGCACCCGACTGCTCTTCCGAAGGTGATAAGTTCAAATCCCAGCATCCACATGGTGGCTCACAACCATCAGTAACGAGATCTGGCGCCCTCTTCTGGAATGTCTGAAGACAGCTACAGTGTACTTACATATAATAAATAAAATAAATCTTAAAAAAAAATATGGGGCCGGGCATGGTGGCGCACGCCTTTAATCCCAGCACTTGGGAGGCAGAGGCAGGCGGATTTCTGAATTCAAGGCCAGCCTGGTCTACAGAGTGAGTTCCAGGACAGCCGGGACTATACAGAGAAACCCTGTCTCGAAAAACCAAAAAAAAAAAAAAAGATCTATCTATTCAGTAGCAAGTTTACTTTGAATCTTAATCATGTCCTGAACAAACCATATGTTAGGACTGAACGGTGTGATATTGGGCAGTGACAGCACCTATTCCCTGTCTAACATGTGATCCTGAAGACCTACATTTGATAGCCTTCTGTATACTATATTTCTAGGCTTCAATCATAGCAAACCACATGTTACCCACTAAATTGCATCTTTGCAGAAGTTGAAATATTAATTCTCTACATTTCTTTCAGGCAAGGATGTAACTTTACGTATAAATAGATTCCCTAAATCGATACTTTAGAAAGAGGACATGGTTATTAAAGTGCTTGCCATGCAAGTATTGAAGACCTGAGTTCAATCTTTAGACCTCATATCAAATAAAGCATGTTTTGTGACACTTTCCTGTTATTCCAGTGGTGTAAAGGCAATGGGAGGCAGACATCAGGAGACCCTTGCAGCCTTGCTGGCCATGAAGTCTAGCTAAATCAACAAACTCCAATTTCAGTGAAAGATACCATGCTCTTTTTTAAATGGGAAAATTTAAGAAGGCTCAGCATGTTGACCTTTGGCCTACACATGCATGTTCACACATTTTCTCTCATAAACACAAACATATACACACCATCACCACCACTACAACCAACACCACCACACCACTACTATCACAATGACCACCCCTACAATCACTACCACTACCACCAACACTACCCCCCCCCCAAAGTATTTAAGCTAAAATGTAGTTGTTAGGGAATGTCCTAACCTTTATAAGAACAGAAGATTAGGATACAGACATGTAAATGAAGACCATGTGGAGGCTGAATGAGGTCACAGCTTTCTCCAGTCTGAGGAAAGGGACCTCAGAGAACAACCAAACTAAAATCTTAATCACAGACTTTTTAGATACCCAAATCATGAGAAAATTGCTTTTTGTTGTTGTTGTTCAGCCCACTCATCTTCCAGTGCAGAGTTATGGAAGTCCCAGGGACAAAAATCCTAAAAGGACAAGAGTCTCCTAAAGGGACAAACGTCTTTTTAAAATTGGTACTCCTACCTTCCTATCCTCTTTTATAATAATCTAAGATTAAGATCCACTCTAAGGCATTTTACTTGGCTTGATTGTAAGGTCAGTCTCAAAGATCATGAAAACTTTTTATAAATCAAATCAAATCAAATCAAATCAAAACAAAACAAAAAACCTAGTTTTAAAAACCTAGTTTTTCAAACCATTTTTAACATAAAAACAAGTTTATATATACTAAGTCAGAATCTGAAACTTTCTCTGTAGTTCAAACATTGTAGGCTGGCAATTCTTCATTTGCACATTGTATAAAACACGTAATTTGTGATGAGATATATTGGTTGTTAGTAAATGTTCATTTCACAATATGTAAAACAAATGTAGCCATATATCCATATATTTAATAACCCTGCTTTCATGGGTTAATTCAATTCTATCCAATCTAATTATGATGACTAATACAGATTAAGAGAGCTGTTTAAACATACCCTCCCACAGCTTGAGTTTCTAGCTAATAATCAACACTAAAACTAACAACCGTGATCAAATAATAAGATGTAATGTGTTTCAGATACTGAAAGTTTTCTTTTTTTTTTTCAATTGGTATCAAAACTGTAGGGTCTAAGTACATTTAGTCAGCATTTTAAGAATAATAAATTTTTTTTATTTGAAAATTAGTCATTTTTACAGATCATGTAGCTGGTAAATATCAAAGTCTGAATTGGAATCTAAAATGTATTAACTGAGGTTTCCAGTAGATACCAAAGACCCATGTGACAGAAGAAATATAATGACACACACATGACTTCTGTGGTTTTTCATCGAGAACATAACAAGAAACACCCTCATTTGATTATTAATATAATAGCTTATTTTTGTGTGTATAATGTTTCAATTATTTTCATATCTGCCCTCCCAAACTTACAAAACATTTCCCTCACATTTCTCTGCCAATTTCATTTCCTTTTTTTTTTAATGACATGGTAAGTCCAATTATTGTTGTCCATCTATCCATGAGTACAGGACAAGGCTTGATCCACAAACCAGAACCCTAAAGAAAGTGGACCCTTCAGCTTGTTGACATTTTTGAGTTCTATGGAGCACTCACAAAAATGGACCTAGCATGACCACACTCCAGAAGACAAAACAAGCAGCTGAAAGAGTCAGATGCAGATATTTGTACCCAAGGAATCGACAGAATTAACCTGGACCCCAAAGATCTGGCAAACACCAAACAGGCAGCATATAGCAGATCATATGAGGATTCCAATACATATAGGATTCCAATACACATACAGTAGAGGACTGCGAGGACTGTCTGTGTTCACTCAGAGATGATGTGCCTAATACTCAAGAGATTGGAGTCCCCAGGGAGTTTAGAGTTCAGGTGGGGTGGGGGTAGGAACAAACATGTGGAGACAGGTGGGTTGGGAGGAAGTATATGATATGGAACAGTCAGATGGTGGATGGAGGCCGGGTGAGAATAAAATATGCAGTGTTAGATAGATAGATAGATAGATAGATAGATAGATAGATAGATAAGAAAATGGACCCTATCACCTAGTAACCATTGACTGTGAATAGCTTCTCAAGTAGCAGTGGAAATTTATAGGCCTTCTCCCACTCCATATTAAAATATTAACTATCTTTATCTTAGGCAGGCAACCAGAGCTATGTGTCCATGAATGTGATCATTATTGACAGAAGACATTATTTTTACCTCAGACTTCCTGGATTCTGTGTCTTACAGAATTGCATGTGATTTTTCAGTGGACACTCTAAAAGCCAGAAGGACTTGAACATAACCTGTAGACTGTACGAAACTACAGAAGCCAGCCCATACTACTATATCCATCTGTCTTAGTCAGGGTTTCTATTCCTGTACAAACATCATGACCAAGAAGCAAGTTGTGGAGGAAAGGGTTTATTCAGCTTACACTTCCATACAGCTGTTCATCACCAAGGAAATCAGGACTGGAACTCAGGCAGGTCAGAAAGCAGGAGCTGATTCAGAGGCCATGGAGGGATGTTCTTTACTGGCTTGCTTCTCCTGGCTTGCTCAGCCTGCTCTCTTATAGACCCCAAGACTGCCAGCCCAGGGATGGTCCCACCCACAAGAGGCCCTTGATCACTAATTGAGAAAATGCCCCACAGCTGAATCTCATTGAGGCATTTCCCCAACTGAAGCTCCTTTCTCTGTGATAACCCAGCTGTGTCAAGTTGACACAAACATAGCCAGTACACCATCCAAACTATCAACACCATAGATGAAGAAAATAAGATATCCCATGTACCAGTCCAGCTCTATAGTCAATGCTAGAAATAAAAATCCAAACTGAGTAGATTAATGACACATATGAACATATAATAAATATATAGTCTTATATCAGCAAGTCCAAAAGAAGAAAGGAGTTAAAGAGGGAAGAGAGAGAGAGAGAGAGAGAGAGAGCACCACCATCAACAATAACAAAATAATAGCAATTAACAATCATTATTTATTTTTATCTTTCAATATCAATGGCTTCAGGTTCCCAATTTTAAAAATAGACTTATAAAATGGATATGAACACAAGGTCTATCCTTCTGCTGCATAAAAGAAACATATCTTGAGATCTATAATAGATATAATCTCATTGTGAAGTGGTAGAAAAGATACTTCAAGCAAATGGACCCAAGAAGCAAACTGGTGTAGCCATTTTGATATCTAACAAAATAGACTCCAGACCAGAATTAATCAAAAGAAATGAGAAAGGACACTATATATTCATCAAAGGAAAAATACATCAATGTGATGTTTCACATCTTAAAATATATGCCCCCAAACATAAGATTTTCATTTTTGTTAAAGAAATATTATTACAGCTTAGATCACACCCTGACAGTCACGCACTAACAGTGTGAAACTATAATACCACACTCTCATCAATGGACAGGTCGTCTAGAATTAAACTAAATAGAAATACTGGAGTCATCTGATGTTAAAACACAATTGAACCTAAAAGATATTAACAGGACATTCCTCTTAAACACAAAAGAATATACCTTCCTCTCCTCATGTGTATGGAACTTTCTTCAAAATTAACTACATATTCTTTCACAATTCAGTTCTCAATAGATATATGAAAATTGAAATAACTCCCTGTATCCTGTTAGAACACAATAAATTAAAGCTAAATAACAACAAAAGAAACAAAAGTAAGCCCACAAACCTATGGAAACTAAGTAACTCTCAACTCAATATAGAATGGATCAGGACAGAAAGAAAGAAAAAAAATTAAAGAATTCCTAGAATTCAATTAAAATAAATTTACAAATTACCCAAACTTATGGGCCACAATGAAAGTAGTACTAAGGAGAAAGTTTATAACAAAAAGTGCCTACATATCAAAAGGAGAGATCTTGTACTAGCAACCTAACTGCACACCTGAAAGCTCTAGAATAGAAGAAGTAGCACATTCAAGAGGAATAGATGGTTAAAAAAAAGATCAAAATATAGGAGCAAAATCAACAAAATGGAAACGAAAATAGCAATACAATGAACCAATCAAACATAATTGGTCCTTTGAGAAAATTAACAAAATACACTTCCTAATAATATCCAAACTAACTAAAAGAGTGAGAATATTAAAACTAAAAAAAAATCTGAAAAAAAGGGTGGGGGGATGGTGGAATAACAACAGACACAAGGATTGAGAGTATCATAAGGACATGCTTTAAAAATTTGTACTGCACCGATCTGGAAAATCTAAAAGATATGGATAATTTTCTTAATAGGTATTACTCAGCAAAGTTAAATCAAGATCACATAAACAATTCAAATAATCCCATGTCTGCTATTGAAATAGAAGTCTTCAAACATTTACCAACTAGTAAAAGCCCAAGGCCAGACAATTTTATGCTGAATTCTATGAGACTTCCAAAGAAGAGTTAATGTCAAAACTCTTTAAAGTATTCTACAAAAGTATAAACAGGAAGAACATTGGCAACTAATGTTTGAGCCACTGTTTCTCTGACGCCCAAACCACATAGACTCAACAATGAAAGGGCATTTACCTCACAAGCATAGGTGCAAAAGTACTTAATAAAATACTTGCAAATCAAATATAGGAACACATAAAAAAGATTATCCACCACATGATTAAATAGGCTTCATCCCTGAGACACAGGGATGGTTCAATATATGAAAATTAGCAAATGTAATCTACTATATAAACAATCTGAAAAAAATCCAAAATACAAACCCAAAATACAAAGACATGATCATCTCACTACACAACAGACAAAAAAAAAAAAAAAAAAAAAAAAAGTGAAGATGGCTGGAACAAAATACAACACCCCTTCATAATAAAAAATTTGAAGAGATTAGTGATATGAGTTACACACTATTCAATATAGTATTTGAAATTCTAGCTATAGTGATATAAGAACTGAAAGAGATCAAGGGGATAAAAGTAGGAAAGTAGTTAAAGTATTGTTTCTGCTGATGATATACAGAAGAGCCCCTAAAATTTCTACCAAGGAACTCCTACAGTGATAAACACTTCCAGCACAATGCCTGGATATAAGATTACCTTTGAAAAAAAATCAGTAACCCTCCTATATATAAATAACAAATGGGCTAAGGAAGAAATCAGAGAAGTGATACCCCTTAAATACCTTAAAAAGAATAAAATATACTGTGGTAACTCTAAATAAGCAAGTGAAATATTAATATGATAAAAATTCAAGTATTTGGAGAAAGAACTTGAAGAACATATCAGAATATAAAAGATTCCCCATGCTCATAGATCAATTGGTATCTACAAATTCAAAGAAATCCCCATCAAAAGCCAATATCATTTTTATAGACCCTGAAAGGACAATTTTCAACTTCATATGGAAAACCAGAATGACAATAACAACAATAACAACAACAAGAATAATAACAAAAACAACAACAATAGCCCAGATAGCTAAACAACCCAGCACAATAAAAAAAAAAAAAAAATGCTGGGAGGTATCACCATCCTTGATTTCAAGTGGAGATGAAATGGATGCTATGTCCAGAAAAAAGACTTGGGGCTGGTGTGGAGATCTAATGAAGGAGAAACTTTCTGGAATCTAAAGGGTGAGTCTAGTGGTGGATAAAGATTCTTAACTGCTTATGTTTTGTAGCCAGACTAGGGTTTCAGTGGTATGATTGGGTATATTAGGTTCAGTTGTTGGCCAAGGAGTTCCCATGGAGATGTCTAAACAACTCAGGAATGCTGGTTCAGAAGGTCACTCTTTAAAAACTGATAGCATGGTCAAACACTACTGCCATTCAATTCATTGAACATAAAGATGTCTAGCTGACGAGGACTTGTAGCTTTATCCCCTACATTCTACTGTTTGGTTGGAAAAAGTAATATGTAGGCTATGGAAAGAGAAACTTGGTTACTAAACCAGCCATACAACCACCACATACAATCTTTTTGTCCACAAAATGTGCTACCCAATTACTGTGCAGAACATGTGGGCATCACCAATCAATTCTTGATTTAACTTGAGGTAGACTATCACAAGATGGGGCCCTTGTCTTACAGTGACTGGATGACCAGAAACTGGATAGCCAGAGACTTAAAGTTGAGCCAAAAATGACTGGGAAAAATGCACTGATATCTAATGATATTCTATTAATCTCATAAATCTGTACCTTATTCAGTTGTTACTTGAGACTTCCTCAAGCAGCAGATGGGAGTGGGCACAGAGATTCATAGGCAGACATTATGCAGAGATTTTAAAAGATCTTTGCTTTCATCACATCCCTCACCTTAGACATCAGGGAACTCTGCACAAGATGGGGATGAACGATTCAATGGGTCAGTATGATTGGAAGACACAGAACATATTAACCAAATCAACTAAACTGAGCTCATATAAACTCACAGAGACTAAAGCAGAAAGCAAAGAGCTTTCAGGCCTCTGCACCAGATCCCCTGTGTATATACTGTGGCTGTTAGCTTGACACAATCTGAATTCTTTACATTTTAAACTCATAGACAATTAGAATTAATTTCATAAGGAGAATTATTAAAGCAAGTAGACATCTTCCATATACAAAATACCTGAGTATATATTTTAAAATAAAACTAGATATTAAAATTATATATTGAATTAGCAATACTAAGAGTTAGAACATACAAAGTTCATTACTTTAAAAGTATTAGAAAGAGAAAAAAATCTAAGGGAAGAATTTTTGGATAAAAATAAATTCATCCATCCCACTAAAAAGGGGGATGAGTCAGGATGCCCACTCTCCCCAATCTGTTCAAAATAGTTCAAACTGCTAGTAAGAACAATCAGACAGACAGACAGACAGACAGACAGACAGACAGAAAGACAGAAAGACAGAAAGACAGAAAGACAGAAAGACAGACAGATGATACATATTGGCAAAGAAGAAATAAAGTTACCACTATTTGCAGATTACATGATAGTATACATAAGCAACCACAGTAACACTACCAGAGAACTCCTCCAGCTGATAAACAACCTTAGTAAACTGGTCGGATTTAAATTTTCTCAACTAAATAAGTAGCCTTTCTTTACACTAATGAGAAACAGGCTGAGAAAGAAATTAGGGAAACAACTTCCTTCACAATAGCCACAGATATTATGAAGTATCTTGGGGTAACCATAACTAAACAAGCTTAACTTCAAGTCTCTCAAGAATAAAACTCAAAGAAGATCTCAGAAAATGGAGAGATCTCCCATGCCCATGGATTGGCAAAAGTAATATAGTAAAAATGTCAAGCATACACCAAAGGCAATCTACAGATTAAATGCAATCACCATCAAAATCCCAACACAATTCTTCAAAGACATGGAAAGAACAATTCTCAAATTCATCTGGAAAGTCAAAAATCCAGAATAGCCAAAACAATTCTTTTTTTTTTAATTTAAACAATTTTTATTAGATATTTTCTTCATTTACAATTCAAATGATATTCTGAAAGTCCCTTATACCCTCCCACCCCCCTGCTCCCCAACCCATCCAATCCTTCTTACTGGCCCTGGCATTCCCCTGTACTGGGGCATATGATCTTTGCAAGACCAGCTGGGAGAATCACCATCCCAGACCTCAGGCTTTACTACAGAGGAATAATGACAAAAACGCCATGGTATTGGTAGAGAGACAGACACTGGGATCAATGAAGTAGAATTGAAGACACAGAAATAAAACTACCCACATATAGACACTTGATCTCTGACAAAGACACCAAAAATATACAATGGAATGAAGAAAGCATATTCAATAAATGACACTGGTCTAACTGGCTGTCTGTATGTAGAAAAATGAAAATAGAAACATATTTGTCACTTTGCACAAAGCTCAAGTCCAAGTGGATCAAGGACCACAACATTAAAACAGATACACTGAATCTAATAGAAGAGAAATTGGAAAACAGCCTTAAACTCATTGGCACAGGGGGATATTTCCTAAACAGAACTCCAATGGCTCATGCTCAAAGATCAACAATTGATAAATGGGACCTAATGAAACTGGAAAGCTTCTGTAAGGCAAAGGTCATAGTCAATAAGACAAATCAGCAACCTACTGATTGGGGAAAAAAAAATCTTCACTAACCCTGCATCCAAAAGAGGGCTAACATCCAAATAAGCTAACCACAATAAAATCAAACAACCCAATCAAAAAAATGGGGTATAGAACTAAGCAGAGAATTCACAAAAGAGGAGTCTCAAAATGCTGAGAAGCACTTAAAGAATTGTGTACTGTACTTAATGAACAGAAATTAAAAAAAAAAAAAAAACCCTGAGATTCCACCTTACATGTAGGGAGCCCTGCTCAAGCCTCTCCCAAGCCGGTGCACTCCCGAGCGAGCGGGTTACCTAGGAGCCGGTTGCCTAGAAACATAAACAAGCTCAGTGCGCAGGCGTTTGTGACAAGATCACGTAAGTCACCGCCCATCGCGGCTCCCGAGTTCGTGCTCCAGCACTGGTTGCCTAGATACGTAAACAAGCTCAGTGCTCGTGCACCTATGACAAAGCCACAAGTCACCGCCCATCCCGGGCGTATTTTGAGGTAAAGAGCAGCCAGCCAACCCAAGCGACATACGTCACACTGAGGTATAATTGAACAAGGTATTTCTAGAGAAGCTCTCCCGTTCTCTCTCTCTTTCTCCACATGGAATAATAAAGATATGCTCGCAGAAGAATTCTATATTTTGTCCATATTCTTTTCTTGCAGGCAAGGCGGGAATATGGGTATTAACACTTACACAAATCAGAGTGGCTAAGATCAAAGCCTCAGGTGCCAACACATGTTGGAGATGATGTGGAGAAAGAGGAACACTCCTCCATTGCTGGTGGGGTTGCAAATAGGTACAACCACTCTGAAAATCAGTCTGGAGTTTTCACAGAATATTGGAAATAGATCTACCTGAAAGCCCAAGGAAATCCTTAATTTTGCAGGCAAATGGATAGAAAATATTCTGAGTGAGGTAACTCAGACCCAAAATTGTATGAATAATATGTATTCACTTAAAAGTGGATATTAACAACAACAAAAGTATATATTACCTAAGATATAGTCCACAGTATTCAGAGATGCTCACGTGAGGATTCATCATTCCCACTTGGGGGGGGGGGGAGAAGCAATCACAAGTGGGGAGGGAGGGACAGACCTAGGAGGGAAAGTGGACAGGGGACAGAAATGGGGAGAGGGGACCTTGGGTGAAGGAAAAGAGCTAAAGCCCTAAGGGCCAGCAGAAAGGATGGAAACATGCAACCTTGGGAGTTAGGAGGTTGGGGGGACCCTCCAGAACGTACCAGAGACCTGGTAGATGAAAAACTCTCAGGAATCAAAGGGATGGACTTTAGATCAAATGTCAGACAGAGGGAGAGGGAACTTATAAAGCTCATCACCAGTAAGAAGTCAGGGCATCAAATGAGGAAGGGGGTTGACATCCCACAGTCAAAACTCTCACTCATTGTTGTTCCTGTCTGAAAGAACTACAGGAATAGAAACAAAGAGGAACCTGAGGAAAGGAATGTCCAACAACAGGCCCAAAATGTGATCCAGTTGAAGGGGAGGTCCTAAGGCCTGAAACTATTATTAAGACTATGAAGAACTCACAAAAAGGGACCTATCATGGCCCCACTCCAGAAGACCCAACAAGCAGGTGAAAGAGTCAGATGCAGATATTTGCACCAAACCAATGGAGAAACTGCTGACTCCTGTAGGTGAATTAGGGAAAGCCTGAAAGAAACTGAGGAGGATGTGAACCCTGTAGGAGGACCAGCAATCTCAATTAACCTCGACACCAGAGATCTCTCAAACACTGGACCACCAAACAGGCAGCATATATTAGCCTATATGAGGCCCCCAACACATATATAGCAGAAGACTGCCTGGTCTGTGTTTACAGATCAGGTTGTATGAAGTGTGGAGTATGGTATCATTCTCATGGAGACAGGGGTTGGTAAGGAGGTGGGATGTGGAAGAGTCGGAGGGTGAACTGGGAGGGGGATAAAATCTGGAGTATCAACATAAATACATTAATTAAAAACATAAATCCATCCCTCTAATATATATTAAATAAACAAATGTGTCCATATAATAAGACTTTTATTGGGGCATAACAATCAGATGAATTGATAATTTAAAAACAAACAAACAAACAAAAAAACAAGGAGCTCTTCAGTTTTATTCATTCTAGATAGAGTAAGCCATAATCCTATGTACAGTCTCCACTAACTGTTTCATTGCTTCAAGAAGATTAAATAAGAAAACAGATTAGAAGCAAAGTCAGTCAACAGAGGCTATCATATAAAATAGCTAACATAAACCTAAAGAATCAGCTCCTGCCATGCCATCACTGTGAGGCCACTGGTATAAAAATATACTGAGAAGAATAAGGTTAGTAATTAGGTCTACCTCTTTATCTCACCTTTGCTATCAATATTAGAAGATATTTATAGGTGTCTATTTTCCCTTAAAATTGTAAAATTTGTTTGGAAAGTGGATTTGAGTATATTTATTTCTTCTTAATATATTAGTTGACAAAATACCCAAGCTATAAATATAAAAATAAAGTTTTCAAGAAATACTTTTTAACAGACTATTTGATGGATTATATTTTAATGTATTACTATGATTTTTAATTTTGCATTAATAACAAATTATTTTTATCCAAGATATTTACAAATCATTATAGGATAAAGTCATTTTTAACTAATTAATTATTGTCATATTTTCATTTTTATTAAAATGTTGTGTTGTGAAAACTTGCAATCCAAGATGCCTTTAGATTATTTATCAATGATTAGTCAGTATGACATTTTATCTACATTTATAAATAGACAGACAAATAGATGCAAAGGGAATTAGATATATAGATCAAAAGATACATTCATCTCACATGATACTTAATTTCCAGGGAAAAGATGATCAGTTATTTTTAAAACTTCAAAGAAACATAGCAATGGATTTTGATCTTCAATGCTATTGAAGCTATGCTACATTACTTTCAGTGTATAAGTGATCAGAATTGCTGTCTTGGGATAGCTTATCAGAGATAAGACAGGATAATTTTACAACTAATAAATTTCTATGTCATTAATCTAGTTCTAAATTTTCTACTCGGTTCCATTATTTTGTCTAGTCATTCACAAGTACTTTGTTTTAATAATAAATGTTCTGTAATATGATTTATGTTTTTTGACATTTCTTCTTATAATGTTCTTATTGGATGCTAACATTTTATTCATAATACTTTGCCCTTTTCTTTCTTTACCTAACAATAAATCCTGGAGGTCACTCCATGTATACTCATAAAAACACTTTTAATTATTTTTTCAGCATAATGCCCTTCCATACATGGATACACCTCAATTTATCCAACTGCTACATTTTTTTTTGTGAGCATTATGTTCAATTTCAATATTTTGAATCTACAAATAATAATGCAGCTAATAATCTTGGAATAAATAAATAATTTGTATTTTATATTTATCTTCAGGGGAAAATGTTAATCCAAATCAAATCTTCAAAACAGGGTTTGAGTTCATGCTTTGAAATATGTGTTAGTACAAATTATAATTCCCTTCTAAGTGCAGCTTTAAGTTTTTAGTTTTTGATTTATAGGCGATTTGACCATCCTTTATTAGTTTAAAATAATTTAGATAATACCTGTTCTTATATCTTAGTCTCATCTACCCTATCGATGTTTAGGATCTTATTTTCTATTTTTAGCAAGTTTAAAAGTAGCATCAAACAATAAATAAAATATTTTCTTAAAATATGTAGATTCTGATGAAATTAAATTACTGTCTATTCAAATCAGAATGCTGTAAATTTTAGAAAGCTATAACCCTCAAGATAATTATAATTATGTTTATTGAACACTCACAATAGATAATTTGAAAATATACCACATCAGTATTTAAAATAAATCATTAAGAAGACAGCAATACAAAACTGAAAAACAAACAATGGTAGATAAAGATAATAGAATGGAGAAATTGAGGTATAATGGTTTCCTTTTCTTTTATGTCTGACAGGCTTTAACTAAAGAGTTAAGGTACTAGATACTCACTGCCACACAAAACCCCTTACTCAACAAGTAGCCTCAGGTGTTTCATCTCATGAGTTATTGTGATGAAATTTAACGAACACAGAATGTGAGTTTTATAGTATATTAAATATTCTTCACCAAGAGACATACACACACACACACACACACACACACACACACACACAGAGAGAGAGAGAGAGAGAGAGAGAGAGAGAGAGAGAGAGAGAGAGAGAGAGAGACTAGACTTTCTGCACCTGGAGCATATACCATGAAATATGATATTACTGAGGGGCTTATTATCATGCTTATGAAAGAAACCATGTTAGGGAATGCAGAGGTAGATGAGATTCCATTGGTGGAATCACAAGGTATACAGGTACACCCTTTTAGTTGTCCTTAAGGACACGATGTACAGACACCAACCAGAAATATTTATTTTGAAAAAGAAATGAAGGACTCAGGAAACAGAACTCTTTTTGGCATTTTCATTGTCCCTTCCCTACTTTACCACGCTGTATATGTTGTTTTCTCATTAATATTAAATAGCAAAAGGACAAATATTATTTGATATTTGTCAGTAAAAACTCTAAATATAAATGCACCAAGTTTTCTAACCAAATGAGAATGATGGGAAGAATGGATAAACACATATAGTTCACATATGCCCTACCATCCAGATATTCATTTTGTAGCTGAAGACAAAGTCAAAGTGAAAAAATATAGAGTACAATTCATGCAGATAGTAATCAAATGAGAGCAGGATGTCTATGCTAACACTAGACAAACTAGACTTAACCCTAAATGATTGTCAAGATGAAGAATATCATGGTTTAGTAAGTAAAAGGTGCAGCTTAATAAGAAATATATTTAGTTATAAACCCTTGTTTAGACCTTATTAATAATTACAATTATAGTCATGATAAGTACTGATGTTGTAATATACATAAGAAAATTATATAGGTGTTTATTGAAAACCAAAGTTGACTTTAAATTATTTTACAAAATAAATACATATTTAGCTAGATATATACTTAAATCAGACTTGCTTTGCTGCTGGAGCAAACCCCTAGTTGGTCTGTTCCCATGAAAACTCCATATCCCAATCCATCCTAAAAGACCCGCTTTACTCAGTGGGAAAGAAAACCTCTTACCCCCTCCCCCACCACCACCATCCCAGAGCTGCTGCTGGGATTCTGGTGGACTCAGGACCCATCATGCACCAAAACCCCACACCCTTGCCCTCCTGAATACCACTCCCCTTGCCTCCAGCCCTTCCTCCCTTTCCTCCTGGTCCTTGCTGATAAGGACAGTCCCCTATTTGGTCTGCTCCCATGAAGACTCCATATCTCAATCCATCTCAAAGGACATGCTGCATTGAGAGCAGTTGGTAAGAATCCTCCTGTCAGCTCTCCCCCCACCTCAAGTCCCAGAACTGATGCTGCTGCGAACCTAGTGGACTCAGGACCAATCACCCACCAAAAACCCCCTGCCCTCCCAATACCACCCCCTTCCTTCTGCCTGGTCCTTGCTGCTGGTGCAGAGCCCTAGTTGGTGTGCTCCCATGAAGACTGCATATCCCAATCCATCCTTGAGGACCTGCTGCACTCAGAGCAGTTGAACAGTTGAGGATCCTCTGCACATAGAGCAGTTGAGTGTCTGCTGCTCTCAGAGCAGTTGAGGATCAGCCACACTGAGCTCAGGTGGAAAATAGCTTGACTTCTCCACTGAATACCCAAGAGTCTGAAGGCCACCCAGGAGAACTACAGCAGTCAGGATAACAGATCAGCAGCTTCTTGGCCCATGTGAAGAGCCCCCAGTTGGAAAGTCTCACAGGTGGTCTGATACATCCAAAGCAGCAGGCCTACAAGGAAACCTGAAGCAACCCAGGGACAAAAGAGGCAGACTTCATACAGCCACCAAGATCAACAAAAATCAGGGATAACCAGATAGCCAAAGACAAGCTTAAGACCAACAGCAACAGAAGCCAAAAAACATGGGCAACATCAGAACACAATTCTCCCACCACAGCAAGTTCTGAATACACCAACAAACCTGAAAATCATGAATCTGTCCTAAAATCCTATCTGATGGAGATAATTGAGTCCTTTAAGGAGGATTTCAGTAACTCAATGAAAAAAAAAAAATACAGGAAAACACAAGTAAACATGTGAAGGAATTGAATAAAGTGATCCAAGACCTAAAAGTGGAAGTAGAATCAATAAAGAAAACACAATGGAGACAAACCTGGAAATGGAAAACCTAGGAAAGAGGTCAGGAATTACAGATATAAGTATTACCAACAAAATACAAGAGATAGAAGAGAGAACCTCAGGTGAGGAAGATACAGTAGAAAAGATCTACACAACTGTCAAAGAAAATTGAAAAAACAAACAAACAAACAAACAAACAAAAAACCTCCTAACCCCAAGCACCCAGGAAATTCAGGACAAAATGACAAGACCAAATCTAAGGATAATCAGAATAGAGGAGAACAAAGATTCCCACCTCAAAGGACCTGAAAATTTCTTCAACAAAATCACAGAAGAAAACTTCCCCAGCAGGTTCTTGGCCCCTGTGAAGAGCCCCCAGTTGAAAAGCCTCACAGGTGGTCTGATGATACATCCAGGGCAGCAAGCCTACAAGGAAATCTGAAGCAACTCAGGGAAAAAAGAGGCAGACTCCATACAGTCACCAAGATCAAGAAAAATCAGGGATAACCAGATGGCCAAAGGCAAGCACAAGACCAACAGCAACAGAATGGAATTTTATGGAATTTCATGAAAATATTGACACATCATACATAAACTTAGTGGACACAGTGAAAGCAGTGCCAAGAGGAAAGTTCATAGCACTGAGTGCCCTGGTAAAGAAACTGTAGGGATCTTATATGAACAATTAACAGCATACCTGAGAGCTCTAGAAATAAAAGAAGCAAACTCACCCAAGAGGAGTAGAAGTCAGGAAATAGTCAAACTCAAGGCCAAAATCAACCAAATAGAAAGAAAAAATATATATACAAAGAATCAGCAAAACCAAAAGCTGGTACTTTGAAAGAATCAATAAGATAGATAACCCCTAGTAAATCTAACTAAAGGACCAAGAGGCAGTATAAAATTGAATTGGACTTAGTAAACACCTGAAAAGCACACAGGAATGTTCCCATATGCCATTATATATTCCATTGATATAATAGAATTTTTGAAAAATACCTTTATTAATGTGCTGGTGATGATTCTCATGCTAATAAAGTTGAAAGAAAAATAAAATAACTGACCTAGCATTAGGATTTTGGTCAATTTTTGCCTAAAGCAAATAAGAAAGTATCAATTTATTGTTAGTCATATACATTAACATTTGGTGAAATGTTTTAAATTTTAATATTATAATTTACAGAAATGTATTTTGTACTATGTGTTAAAGTTTTGAATGATAAATATCTATTACTTTAAAATAGTTAATCTTAATCATGAAATCAGGACAGTATTGAAAATATGCATGATTCAATTTTATCATTCAAGTGATTCTATACCTTAGACATTAACAAACATGGATAATTGGCTTCATGTGTAAACATACCTATAATCCATGGATCATTTTAATGGCTTATGAAAAGCACATTATTACCCTTTTATTGCTGTTTTCATGAAAAATTTACCAGACTAATAAGACTTAATTCCCTAGTCCTGACAAGAGTAGAAATCACAGATAGAGTGTAAATATGATTTTCTATCATATGTTTCAAGAAGCACCTGATCCAGGCAAAAGTTTCATGTGGAAGAGTCATCCCATCCATCATCAATGAAATGCTTTCTTGGTGAAACCTACAGATATCCACATGTCTTATGAATGGATATAATTCATGCATAAAACTACACTTTAACAAATCTTGAAATCATGTTGTGTCTTTTCTATTAAAGTAGCTAAAGAGTAAGTAATTAAAAAGTAAGTCTTATCATCCTAAAAAGGCTCTTTTAAAAGGCCATTATAAATGAAGCTCTCAGAACTCTGGCTCCAGCAATGATATACAGGTTATAGACCTGCTTCACCAATGTTACTATAAGATAGTCTTGTTTTAAATGTAGATTTTCAGCCATTCTGAAAACCAAGCATGCTGATGATAAAGTTCACAGATGTAGAACAATATCCTGGGAAGGAAAACAGCATTTTCATGTTTAAAAATATTTAAGACAACACAATATACTAAGTAGCCCAGCTTTAAAACTGTAATCATTATTGCACAAGGCAATAAAAGAAATATTATTAATCTTCTATTGGTTATGTGAGTTAATAATTGAGACAAAGTTTTAAATTTAAGCATTATAATTGAGCTTGTAGCCGACCTAATTGTTTGACCTTGTGTATGACAACCTCTAAGTGAACCAAATAAAACTCATAGTTCAGCTATGTACCATTTATCTTTTGTCTTTAAAAGAATTTTAAAAGAAACTGGGGTTGGATTTTGTTAAAGGCTTTTTCAGCTTCTAATGAGATGATCATGTGATTTTTTTCTTTTAATTTGTTGATATGGTGGATTACATTGATTGATTTTAATATATTGAAGCAGCCACCTGCATCACTTGGATGAAGATTACTTCTCCTTTCTTAATCAGTTCTTGGAAGAGATCTGTTTCAGCAGGACCCATGTAGTGAGGAGCATCTGAGGCAGATGTGTACAGCATTTCCCAGGAAAACAGGGCATCTATCTAGTAATAGGTCTGGAATTTATAATGTTCATTCGCCTCTTGATGTGTCAGCCAGTGTGAGAGACCATTGGGTTTATGTTCTCCTCCTCTACTTAGACCTTCAAATAATACCCAGAACTCAGAATCTACCTTGTTCATGTGACAGACACCATCAATTGTGAACGCTTTTCCTTAACTCAGCCTCTAGAGTAATTCCCTAGACCAGATGGCCTTCTCCAATATTGACCCAGTCTGTGAGATCTACCTAAAGAGTACAAGGTCTAGGAAGCAAAGGAAGCAGATGGAGAACATTATAGTATAAATGAGGAAGCAAGGTTATGATTACTGTACTAAAGCTCCCAGTCTTAAAGTCTTTACCTAACCTCTGCCTTGAGGATACCTTGTCTTTCTGTTCCTAGTTATCCTTCTCCATGCAGTCCCAGCCCATTACATATGTACCCAGACTTAGAAGCTATATTTTTAACATGGAAAAGCATATCTTGTGTCAAATCTCCTCTTCTCAGCCAAAGTATGCTTTTAGATCTGGAATAATTTTTCTCCATTGCTCAGATCAATGAGAGTCTCTATGTGAAGCTCTGATGTATATACAAGCTAACAAAGGCCCAGCAGTAGGATATAGTATTGTAGGTCAATCACCAGTTTGTTATAATATCTGCACAACCAGTGTCCCCCTAATGATCCAGCCTTAGCCCAAAGTTCACATCCCAGCAAAGCTTTGGCACTTGGCACAACAAGAATACTTCATTGTTCAACACAGTTATACTCACACATGTTCAAGACTGGGCTGCCATCCAAGACCAGCTCTTCCTTGAACATCTCCATGATTTGGATACTGCTTTAGGCCAAGTATCACAACCTAACTTCACTGAGCACTTTTCACTCCTGCATGTTATTTAAGAACTGTTGTTCCAGAGGTTTGGGATATTCCAATTTCCATCAACCAAAGTGTATGGATTAAGTTTAAAGACTGATAGTATGAAGTCTTGAGGTAGAAATGCTTCAATGAAGATTAGGAAAAATCCTCAGTTAATCATGTTTTATATATTCTCAATATGTCCAAAATGTATAGCTATTTATTCAATATAACATATGTATTGATTCTCTCATATTTTTATATCAGATACTGCCTGATCACATGCACTTCCTTGTCCTGCCATGTCTACACACCCTTGTGATCACCCCATTCTGAAAATAGTAAAAACAATAATAAATTAAAAACAGAAAAGAAAACAGTTATAATTGATAGAAAAACTATGTTCAATGGTGTGTCTGCATTTTGAATGTCAATAAAAATATTTCTATGAAATATGGTAAGTTGCTTTTAAAAATCCAACAGTAATTCAAAGAAGAAGGAAATTAATTTATATACCTAAATAAAAACTCATATGTTTTAGGAAAATTGTGTAAATTAATTAATTAATCTTTATTGGTTTTGCAAGCAAAAATGAAGTATGTAAAATTATAGAAGAATATTACACTGTAAATTAAGACATGTCTATCAACCATTTTGTTTTCATTTTAAAAAGAAAAAAGAAGAAAAGTACAAACTTTCTGATAGTTAATCATTTTGAAATACATTTCCTGACTGTTGTTGCAGTGATGATAATGAAGTTTTGCTTGTATTTGTGTGGAAGAGGTTCTAGGCTGAACCCTTGAAAATGTAAGCTAATGAAAATGAAGAGAAGGTTAATTTTCATCTTCAAATGAGCCTTCTTGGGTTTTGCTCAAAGTCATTGAACTCAACCATTGTCTGCTATTTTATTAAATGTACATTTTCATAATCTCTATCAACGTAGCTATAAAAATTATACTACAGATATGAGCACTTAACTTTGATTATTGCAGGTTAAGGTCACAGGACAAGGGATATTTAAGGTAACCCTGGACATTTTGTGAGAACGATCAATGAATGAATCAAAATCCTTTTCATCAGCTCCTTATGCCCATCACAAAGCTTTATTTTTCTAACAACACAATGATTTTCTGTATTCTACACTGGTGGCATATGTTCTGGCCTCATTGCTTTCCTGTTGATGTGAACTAAAGAGCTGAAAAGCAAAGAGTAACTGGTCAGATTGAATGAATCATCAAAGATGAGTCAGAGACAAAGCATTGCTTAGACACATGTTCTACAAGATTGGTATAAAATTGTATTCACTTTTAAAACATTGAACATTTTAAATAGCTTCAAGAATTGTTGGTTTGCACCAAGTAAAGAGTACATATGGAGGGACCCATGGCTCCAGTTGCATATGTAGCAGAGAATGGCCTTGTTAGGAATGAATTGGAGGAGAGGTCCTTGGTCCATGCCTCAGTGTAGGGGAACACCAGGGCAGGGAGGTGAGAGTGGGTGGGTGGGTTGTGGAGCACCCTCATAGAAAGCAGTGTTAGCAGGGATGGGAAAACAGAGTTCCAGAGGAGAAACTGGGAAAGGGGGTAACATTTGAAATGTAAATAAATAAAATATAAAATAAAAATAACCAAATAATTGTTGCTTT
This sequence comes from Mus minutoides, assembly GCA_902729485.2. Lineage (NCBI taxonomy): Eukaryota > Metazoa > Chordata > Mammalia > Rodentia > Muridae > Mus > Mus minutoides. Next base: position 2,615,136 of record LR753314.1, read on the forward strand.
AGAGAGAAAATATGCAAAAAGCTTAGAGACATATAGATACCATTTTATACAATTTTGATAAATAAGCATACATGTTTACTTCAACTCTCAAAGGCCAAATTGTTACTTTAAAATAAGTATAGCAAAAAAAAAAACAAAAAACAAAAAAAAAAAAAAACCTGACATGTTTCTAATTGTAATTACACTATAAAGATGTATGGATTTTGTGAGCTACTAAATTTTTTTGGATATTTTATGTCAGACATATACATTGTCTTTAGAAATATTTCAAAGGATAACCTTTTTTTGCTAATAAGTATGCTATATTCTAAGTGGTGTCTGCTAGCCTTTTGCTACTATATGGCAAATAATTGAACAGAATGGTCTAAAGCAACATCTTTTTATTATCAGGCACAGAGAAGAAAACCCACAATTTCTGTTCCTGGTAGAAATTATACATTCTAATTCTCAAATCAAGGTTTCATTCATAATGAACTTTCAGAGGCATATATCACTCTGACCAGGAGAGGATCTGGAAAACTGAATGTGTGTGTGTGTGTGTGTGTGTGTGTGTGTGTGTGTGTGTGTGTGTGTGTAATGCAATTAAATTCTTGTGCATATTGTTCTGCAATATTGTGGTCCAAATAGGATATTCTTTGGTAACTCACTTGATTCCACAATGCTGATTGCATACCATGATTCTTGGTGTTATCTTCAAAGCCTGAAAAGAGAATTAATCTCTCTCCTAAGATATCTCTCATGTAGTGGATGCTCACAGCCATCTATTGGATGAACATAGGATTCCCCAATGAAGGAGCTAGAGAAAGGACCCAAGGAGCTGAAGAGGTTTGAAGCCCCATAGAAGGAACAATATGAACTAGCCAGTACCCCCAGAGTTCCCATGGACTAAACCACTAGCCAAAGAGCACACATGGTGGGACTCATGGCTGCAGCAGCATATTCAGCAGAGGATGGCTTAGTCAGTCATTCCTCAGTGAGAGGAGAGGCCCTTTGTCCTATGAAGGCTCTATGCTCCAGTGCTGGGGAATGCCAGGGCCAGGAAATAGGAGTGGGTGGGTTGGTAAGCAGTGGGAGGGAGGTGATAGGGGTAGGGTGTTTTTTGAGGGGAAACCTGGAAAGGTGATAATGTTTGAAATGTAAATAAAGAAAATATCCAATTAAAAAAAAAGAAATCTCTAATGACATGAATATAGAAAATCTGAAAAAAAAATCATGTTCTGGGCTCTAAGGATGCTTGAACAGATGCATGCACACACACACATGCATGCACACACACGCACACACACACACACACACACACACACACACACACACACACACAAAGTGGTTGGTGGAGAACAGCAAAGATAATATTTACCAGCTATTCAATTCCTGGCAATAACCTGTCCTGAATAAATATTCTTTCACACTCTATCTCAGTAAACCAATAATTGAAAAACCTGATATCCACACAGCTATTTTTATATGTGCGTGCACGCACACACACACTCACATGTATGCAAGTTTTATAAAGTTTGAGTGAAGACTATACTAATAGAATAATCCATATAAAGTGAGATAATTTGATTATTTACATGAATGTCTTATTATATATTATGAGAGGCTTTAAACCCTGCAGTCAACACACTATAAGTTCCAAAAGGCAATTATACATTTCTGATGACAATTTTAGTAATTTATTTCACTGTAGTCTATTTATACCATAGGCTTAAATTTAAAAAGGGCTGCTTTTCTCAATTAGCACATGTTGGAGATTTGAAGCCATAACATGACCAATGACATTCAGGTTATAGGTAAACATAATATTGTCTGATACACTGACTCTATTAAACATCCATCAATGTAACTGCATAATACATCAAAAGAGGTAGTTTTCAGCCATCGAGTGCACTATCCTGTATTAAATTAAACTGGACTAGTATCACTGTTCATATCTTCTTTGGTCATACAATCTAAATATTTTGAATACATTTGATATTCCACCTTATGTGAATGTTTGTCTCTGAAGGAAATTCTTGACCAAATTTTTGGGTTTGATGATGGAGAAATTCTACTTATAATATAGTTGGCATCAATGAAAAACATTATTATAAAGTATTGTGCTTTAATTAATTCTAAACATATTAATGTTAAGATTAGAAAGCAGGAATATCATTCATAGATTAGGAAAGTTTTTTATACAGTTCATATGTTGCAAATTTATAATAAAAGACATAACTATGTGTGTAATTACAGAACATGAGTAGAATATTCTCAGATAACAAATGGTCAAAAATTACAAGGTAATTTTAAATTTATTTAATTACATTAAATTTATCTGTATTGTGTGTGCATAGCACATTTGTATAAAATGGTAAATCTATGAAGGTCAGAGGACAACTTGTAACAGTCAGTTTTCTCATTCAATCATGTGGCTTTCAGGAATGGAACTCATATTATTTGTCTTAGTGGCAGGCACTGAACCATCTCCTCAGATATGGGAGGGACTTTTTAAAAATACAATGTGAAAGAATTGACTGGTATTGGACATACAACAGTTAAAAAAAACTTAAAGTTATGAACAAATAAACATATTGCTAGATTGGTTTTGGTAAGAACTTTACTGGCTAAAATTGACATGTATTTGGCCCTTTCTCTGAAACTTTATCTAGCAATTGGCTTTGAGTGAGAGGTGATGCGGATTAGCTTAAATTAAAAGGCTTTGGAACAAGGAGGTGCATCTTGTTGGTAACCCAAATTGGAAGTTAACGAGGAGCTCATTTATCTAGATGACATCCCATGTATGTGATGGAGAAGAGAAGAAATTGAGGAAAGAGTGAATATATGAAGAACAGGTACTGAAGGCAAATATAATGACAGTAATAGGAGCTGGTTTTCTCATGTTACAGGAGATTTCTCTACTTCTAGAAAACTAGAATCCCATTTGCACTGTTAAACTGGATCTAAAGATGTCAGTGTAAAAAAAAAAGATGTCAGTGTACATGCATGTTGTATGAGTGAGTGTGGTATATAATGTGTTTACATGGAGTGTTTGCAAGGGTGGTATGCAGTACTTGTGTGTGGTATATCAGTGGTCTATAAGTCTGTGCTTTTGGTATATATAGTGTAAATGATATGTGTGCTATATAGTGTGTGTGTGAGTTTGTGTTCATGTAGAGGTATGATCTGTGCTTGTGTTGTGTGCAGTCTGTATGCACAGTATAAGTGTGTATGTTGTATGTTTATGTGTAGTTCCTGTGTGGTATGTTGAAGCATGTGTATGAAGTGTGTATAATAATCCATATAAAGTGAGATAATTCGATTATTTACACGAATGTCTTATTATATACTATGAGAGGCTTTAAACCCTGCAGTCAACACACTATAAGTTCCTGTATGTGTAGTTCCTGTGTGGTATGTTGAAGCATGTGTATGTGTGTTGTTTAATATGTTGAAAGAGCAGATGACTAAGAAATGGGAGATCTAATCAGAGAAAAAGTAGGCCCAAAGAGCAAGAACATATTTCTCAATTACATATGTTATCTTTTGCAAATGAGAAAAATTAATCCTTGGATAAACAAATGTCAGCTTGTGGGTAGGTCTTAACAAAATTAAAGCATGGACCTGTAATAATTTTTTTAAACTTTAAGAGTTAAAATTATTACAAAGGTGCTGGAGAGATGGCTCAGTGATTAAGAGCACTAGCTGTGCTTCCAGATGTCATGAGTTCTGAGTTAAGTTCCCAGCAACCACATTGAGAATCATAACAATCTGTTATGGAATCCAACTCCCTCATTGATTTATCTGAAGAGAGCTACATCCAGGATCTGATGAGACCCCCAGAATGACCACTTACTAGACTGATGGAAGGGAAAAAGACCGAGCTCAGAAACAGGCGTCTACTCATAAGTGTTTGTCCTTCTGTCTTTTGCTTTCACTGTTGACTTACAAGCATGATGTAGACTTGAAAGCCTCTGGTCTGGTGTGGTCAATTGTGGCTGGCAGATGTGCCTTAATATCATGACTGTGGGGAGTCTGGAGGACTCTTCAGATTTCCTCGGAGGAATTTGGGAGAACTCCATTCCTTTTGGAAATAGCAAGACACAGTATTGGTAGGAGTCTTGCTATAACCTGATTTCTATGCTTGTGGCAGAAGTGAACTGTCTCTGTGTTGATTGTCCTGCTCTGTGTTTGTTGGTGTTAGTTATCTTGTTCTGTGTCCTTGGACTTAGGCTGATGATATTTTTGGACATGGAACAAACTAAATCTACCCTGTTAAACATTCTAGTTAACCACTGGGCAAAAGTTATAGAAAAAGGAGAAAATTTGTCAGCAGTAGTAAAGAAGGGCAAGTTAGTTATTCTCTGCTCCTCTGAATGGCCCAACTTTGGAGTAGGGTGGCCACCCATAGGAGCCTTCACCTAGCAGGTGATCAAAGCAGTAGAGGTACGAGGCTTTAGGCCAGGATCCCTTGGGCATGCAGACCAAATTCCCTATATAATTACCTGGAAGAATCTAGTGGAGGACCCTGCCCGCACCCTTGGGTCAAAACTGTTTTGTCTCTGAGACTCTCACAACTGCTGGCCATGAAGAAGAGTACCTCTTAGAGACCAAAGAGTCTGTAAAGAGGAACATTCTCCAAGACCTCTCACAGTGGAACTGCTGCTGCTGCTGGATCCTCCACCCTTTTACCTCCCTACCATGGCACCAGTTCCCGTGGCCCCTCCTTAAGGATAGGCCCCTCTTCAGAGATCTCCCTTGAGCCCTCTCCTAGCATCCCTATGTCCCACTTCCTCTGGCCCCTACAAGCGTGGATTATGGGAAGGAACCCTTGGAACCAGGAGCAGCCATGGGGACCTGGAGCAAAAGAGCTACTTCACCCTCCCTCTCAGAGCCTATGGGCCCATGATGAGATGGCAATCAGACCATGCAATACTGGCTCTTCTCTTTGCCTGACTTATACAACTGGAAGTCCCAACACCTCCCCACAACCCTTTTCAGATAATCCCAAAAGGCTGATTAATCTCTTTGAGACTGTTTTATTGACTCATCAGCCCACCTGGGATGATATCCAACAACTCATGACAGTGCTATTCACAATCGAAGAGCAAGGGAGGATAATGAAGGAAGCCAGAAAGACTCTCAGACATGGAGGCACCATGAATTACAGAGGCTGTCATCAACAGTGGGTTATCCCTGACTACTCCTGGCTGGGACTTTAACTTGGCAGAAGGAAAGGAGCACCTGAAGGTCTGTCGCCAAGCTCTGTTGGCAGGTATCAAGGGGGCACAACGACCCACCAATTTGACGAAGGCATGTGAGGTTAAGCAGACAAGTCACCAGCCCACAGCATTTCTAGTGTGGCTCATAGAGGCATTCTGCCAGTATATACCCTATGACCCCAGCAACAAGAAGCACAAAGATACTGACTATGGCTTTTATAGACCAGGCTAGTAGAGATATCAGAAAAAAACTTCAGAGGCTAGAGGGATTACAAGATAAGTGCAGGTTGCTGAGAAATTCTGTCATATCAGGGAGAGGGAGGGGGAGAAAGAGAAAAGAAAGGGAAAGGAAGAAGAAGAAAGTCAAAAGGAAAGAAAATTACACAGAATCTTGGCTACAGTATTTAGAGAAAACAGAGAAAAGACACTCCAACCAAAGAGAGACAAAAAAACCCTTAAAAAGTACCAGTGTGAATATTGCAAGGAGAGGGACCACTGAGTGCCCTAGCAAATGGAAGCTGGATATGAGAAATCCCAGGCCTTGGGAAAAGCACCCCCAAATGGTGAAAGTATTAGCCCTGGGGGAAGACATTGACTAGGGAGAACAGGATTCTGACAACCTCCCCTAACCAAGGGTAACTTTGAGAGTGGATATGAAACAGATTCAACTCTTGGTAGACACAGTGATTTAGCACTCAGTCCTCCTCCAAGCCGATGGCCCCATTTCCAAGAAAAAATCTTGAGTCCAAGGAGCCACTGGAACCAAAATGTATTCATGGACTACTAGAAGAACAGTGGACCTAGGGATGGGCTAGATATCACATTCATTTATAGTCATCCCAGACTGTCCCTACCCTCTGTTGGTACAAGACTTGTACCAAGATGGGTGCCCAGACACACTTCCTGTCCAACAGGCTGCAATTCACTGTCCCAAAATATGAGGTCATGTGTGGAAGAAAGACCTCTCCAACTGACCCCTTCTGGTAGCCAAGGTTGCCTGGTGTACTGATGCGAGCAATTTTCTCCATGATTCTCACAGATGAGTGGGTGCTACTGTGGTGGATGACAAAAATGTTACCTGGGCTGGACCTCTAACCCCCTTCTCCCCACAGCAAAGATAATTGTATCATCAATGCCTTGGAACTTGTGGCCCAGCAAGAAAATTAACATGTACACAAATAGTAGGTATGCCTTTGCTACAGCCCATGTTCATGGGGCTATATACCAAGAGAGAGGACTGCTCACATCAGAGGGGGGAAAAAAAAACAGCAAGAAATCTTAAATCTCTTGGATGCCCTAATGAAGCTGGCAACTGTGAGTATTATTCATTGCCCAGGACAACAGAAGGGAAGAGACTCAGTAGCCTAGGGCAATAACCAGGCAGACAAATGGCTTGAGAAGTAGCTATGCAGGAGCCTATCCTGACTATGAGCCTACAAGATAAACCTGCTGGGGAATAGGACTGGACTAAGGGATGGCCTCACTTAGAATATACAGAAGGAGAAAAGACCTATATTGCTAGCCCTACCAACTATTAACTAGAGAATGAAGGACAATGGCAAACACAAAAAGAGAGAACTATACTCCCCAGAAATCAAGCAAAAGACTTACTTGGCCAAATGCATTGATGGCATTTAGGAGATAAGAAGCTCATCCAAGCAGTCAAGGAAACTGAGGTATATGCAATGGACCTTAGGTTTTAGCCAGAGATACAATAGAACAGTGTAAGGCATGTCAGCAAGTAAATGCTTAGGCAGCTGAGAACAAACAAGGCCAGAGACCTAGGGAAGAATGACCTGGTGTATATTTGGAGGTCAATTTTACAGAAGTTAAGCCAGGAAAATATTGTTACAAATACCTTCTAATATTTATGGATACTTTCTCTGGATTGGTTGAGGATTTGCCCATCAAGCAGGAAACAGCTACCATGGTAGACAAGAAGATATTAGAAGAAATTTTCCAAAGGTTCAGAATGCCCAAGGTTATTGGATCAGATAATGGTCCTGTTTTGTTTCTAAGGTATGTCAGGAATTGCCAGAAATATTGGGGACTAATTGGAAACTCCATTGTGTTTACCATTCCGAGAGGCCAGGGTAGGTAAAGAGAATGAACAGAACTCAAAAAGAGACTTTGATTAAATTGTCCTAGGATAGTGTGGCACTGACTGGGTGATGTTTCTTCCCCTGGCCCTGTTCCAATTCTAGAACAACCATATAATTTCCTCTGACTCCCTTTGAGTTCTTGTCTAGTTCTCCCACTCCTTTGACCCCAGCTCTTGATCACCCCACGCAGAGTGAGTTTTAAGGCTGAAAAAGATCTTAGGGATTGATTTCAAGCTGTCCAGATCAATCACTAGGAATTGTGGCTTTAACTTAGTGTCCTCTAAAATGCAGGTACCCCAGAGATTCCACATAATTACCAAGTTGGAGACCGGGTATATGTTAAGAGATATTGTCCTGAAAACTTGGAAGTGAAGTAGAAAGGGCTGTTCCTAGTGTTGTTGACCACCCCAACTGTCTTTAAAGTGGATAGAGTAACTGCCTGGGCTGACATAACTCACATCAGACCAGCACCTGCACCTGATGGCAACTGGATAGCAGCCAGACACCCGAGCAACCCCCTCAAGCTCATTATCACCTGCCCTTCTGCAAGGCCAGAGAAACCATGAGATGACTATGGTGTATCTTCCTTCCTACACTGAGCCTCTGCACCCCACACAACCCTAAAGAAGTGACTTGGCAAGTACTCTCAGCCACTGGAAATGAAGCTTGGTCTACTACAGTGGAACACCTATCTTATACCTGGTGGCCAAACCTTGTCTTTGATTTCTTTAAGTTAGCAGTGTGATGTGATTCCTGGGATATCCCCTACCCTAGAAACACAGGAGTAGGGATTACCTGAATGCGGAGGACGAGGGACTTGTGAATCTAAACTGTGTCCCAGAAGTGGCCTTGGAGAGTGGGGCTTAAGGTGCCTCTATCCAAAGTTGAGGGGTGCTCTGAAAAAGACCCCCATATGGATGATGAGCTTGTGCCTCAGGATTGGCCCCTTGTATGCACTCTATTGTCCTGAACTTCTCATTTCTATTTACTGGTCCAATTGTTCCCAAGGCTAATTTACTACCCGTAAGGAGATCTTCTAGATAGATGGGACAGTATCCCTATTGAACAAAAAGGGAACCTTTCACGAGGCTCACAGTGTTGTTGCCCTTAAGGCTGGGAGTGGCTGGAGTGGCTACCAATACCTCTTCATTGGTGCCACAAGATCACCAATACCAGAACCTCAGGGCCACTGTAGACCTGCACATTGAGAGGATCAAAACACAAATCTTCTACCTACAGGCGTCTCTGACTTCTCTTTCAGAAGTTGTCCTAAAGAATAGAAGAGGGTTAGATTTACTGTTCCTCCAACAGGGAGGAAGGTGCCCTTCCCTCAATGAAGTATGTTGCTTTTATATAGACCATTCCGGGATTGTTAAAGCTCAATGGCCAAGGTGAGAGGAGAGCTAGCAAGCAGAAGAGAGAAAGAGAAGAGAATCAGGGCTGGTTCAAGTCTTGGTTTAATGTTTCCCCTTATATCCTTGTTGGCATATGTTAGAACCTTGTTAGGGCCCTTAATTGATTTCCTCTATTGCTAACCTTTGAAAAGTGCATATTGAACAAGCTTATAGTCTTCATAAAAGAGAAAATAGAAACAGTACAACTGATGATCCTGTGCCAGCAATATGAGACCCTGAGGACAGGACCTGGAGAATATGAGTTAGTTACACAAGACCCCTTAGTGTAGCTCCAGGACTGAAGCTTATACAAGAAAAGGGGGTGAATGAGGGGCCCTAAGGATTTCTTTCCAGTTCCACACTATCCTTATATCTTCCCCCTCCCACCTGGGGTAAAGGCTAGGCCATGTTCCATTCTTGTTTCCACCCACAGAAACAATACTGAGTAAAACTTTCTCAGAATATACTAATAGTCACCTGACTGCCTGAAAAGTCACAGGTAGAGTTCAAATGCATGTCATGCTTACTAGCCAATAAATTTAAAGATCTATATACTTAACCAATAAGTTTGATGTGTAACCTTGCTGATAAACCCTGTGCTTCTAAAAAGTATAAAAACTTAATGGCCATTGGGGGTCACCTTCTATTCACTTGCCTTGAGGGACTAATTAAAGGTTGATCCAGACTCACTGGAAAATAAACCTCCTGCATATGCATGGCAAAAAAGAAAGAAAAAAGAAAGAAAGAAGTAAGAGAAAGAAAGAAAGAAAGAAAGAAAGAAAGAAAGAAAGAAAGAAAGAAAGAAAGAAAGAAAGAAAGAAAGAAAAGAAAGAAAGGAAAGAAAGAAAGAAAAAAGAAAGAAAGAAAGAAAGAAAGAAAGAAAGAAAGAAAGAAAGAAAGAAAGAAAGGAAAAGGTATTGTGGTATGTGACTTTAATTCCAGGATTTAGGAGGTAGAGGCTGGCAAATCTTTAAGAGTATGGGGTTAGCCTAGTCTATATAGTGAGCTCCAGGACAGTCAAGACTCTGTCATGAGACCTTGTCTCAACAAAATAGAACAAAACAAAACAAAACAAGCTGGAGAACTGACTCTTGTGGCTAAGAATACTTACCTCTCTTGCAAAGGACTAGTATTTGGTTTTCAACACCCATATGGTGGCTTACAACTCTTTATAACTTCTGGTCCAAGGACTCTAAAACAATGCTCTGACATTGTGGTCACATGCACACAATGGTACACATAAATTTCACTCAGGAATCTACATATATACAAATAAATGTAAAATTGGAGAATATATTTCAGGAGCACATATGATGAAGAACACAAGCATTTGCATTCACTAGCCGCCATCCTCTATTGCTCAATGAATAGTAACATTTTCTGTCATTCTACCAGGATGCATACATATGTGTTAGGAGAGGTGTTTTTCACCCCAAAGTATAAAGTAAAATATGAAAGAAGTTTAGAAATTTACAAGAAAATTTCTGGGTATATTGGTGATAACTAAGCAGTATGCAAAGATATTCTTCACTGGTTCTGCAGAGCAGATAGTACAAAAAAAGTGATATAAATGATAATCAGTAGTGTTTGGGATAGTTTTGTGGAGAATCTTGCCTGAAATGGACAAGGTCTTGATTCCAATTAAAAGCATATCAGAAGTATATAAGAATAGCTTATATTAATACTTATATTAATAGCTTATATAAATACTGTGCATATTTCTGGAACCAAGTGTAATTCCATTACACTTGGGATGGTATAAAACTATTATATGAGGAGAAAGATACAACTCTTGTCCATCACAGGGGCAGGTCATAGAAAGATCATGTACAATTTCTGTAAAACAGCAATATGGAAGCCTTACTGAAATAACTATAGAGGCCAGAAATACAGAAAAAAAATAGGGATAGACTTATTAATTGGTGAAGAATGTCTTTTCCTTGCCCTAATCAATATAAACAAACAAGTTCTACTCTGAAGCTTTGTGAATAGTGTTCTCATTCAACTTAGGTGCAGCCAACCCAATAAGTTTGTCTTAACCATCTCACTCAAATGGAAAGTTTGCATTTACTTTGCTCTAAAGTAGAAAATTATAGTCTTATTTCTTCTTATTTCTCCAACACATGTTCTAAGAGAAGTATTGAAATTCAAAAAATGCCATCAAATACTGTGCCTTTTAATAATCATTATGAAGCAAAATTATAAATAAAATAAGAAAATAATATTTTATGATCATTTTTAATGTTCATCTCTCTATTGCTGTTCTACGTGGGCTTTATAAGTTCCCTCTCCCTACTGTCAGGTATTTCTTCAAAGATCCCTCCCTATGAGTCCTGCAAGTCTCTCAACTCCCAGGTCTCTGGGGCATTCTGGGGTCCCCCCAATTTCCTATTTCCTGAGGTTGCCTGTCCAGCAATAGGCCCAAACTGGGATCCAGCTCAAGGGGAGGTCCCAAGGCCTGACACAATTACTGAGGCTATGGAAAGCTATATCATGATTGCCCTCTGAAGACTCAACAAGCAGCTGAAAGAGTCAGATACAGTGATTTGCACTCAACTAATGGTTCTTTGGTTTTAAGGATGATGATTATTATATGCTTATATAAGATCCAAGCAGATCATACAAGATGATCTTCTTTTAAGTTTCAAAATTTTAATTATATATGTAAAGTTTTTTTTTTTTAATTTTCTTGTTTGTTTACTGTATTGCATTGTGATATTAAGTATCCTCATCTTGACACATTCTAGAATAACCTGGGTCGGGAGTATTAACAAGGGTTGTTGAGATTAGGTTGGCAAGTGAGAATGTTGGTAAAAGATTTTTTTAATTTAATATGTACTCACTGATATGTGGATATTAGCCCGGAAACCTAGACTACCCAAGATACAATTTACTAAACACATGATACTCAAGAAGAAGGAAGATCAAAATGTGGACACGTCACCCCTTCCTAGAATTAAGAACAAAGCACACATTGAAAGAGTTAAAGAAATCATGTGTGAAGCTGAATCCAAAGGATGGACCCAACGACTGCGTCTGCCAGGGATCCATCCCACAATCAGCCACCAAACATAGACACTATAGCATATGCCAGCAAGACGGTGCTGAAAGGGCCAGGATATAGCTGTCTCGTGGGAGACTATACCAATGCCTGGCAAACATGGAGGTGGAAGCTCACAGTCAGCTATTAGATGGAAAACAGGGTTCCCAAGGAAGAAGGAGCTAGAGAAAGTACCCAAGGAGCTGAAGGGGTCTTCAACTCTCTAGGTGGAAGAATAACCATGAACTAACTAGTACCCCCTGAGCTCATGTCTCTAGCTGCATATATATAGAAGAGGATGGCCTAGTTGGCCATCAGTGGGAAGAGAGGCCCCTTGGTCATGCAGACTTTATATGCCCCAGTACAGGGGAACGCCAGGGCCAAGATGTGGGAGCGGGTGGGTAGGGGAGCAGGGACGGGAAGGGGGAGGGTATAGGGAACTTTCTGGATAACACTTGAAATGTAAATGAAGAAAATATCTAATAAAAGTTGAAATAAATAAATAAATAAATAAATAAATAAATAAATAAATAAAAATATAAGATCAGTCATAATTAAAAAAAAAAAAAAAAAGAATGCAAAAGAAGTATGCACCAGTGATCTTTGGTCAATCATCCTTCCTAATATGTACATATTGTCTTCTGACATAGGCTGATGTGCTTGTGATGTTGCTTCAGTACCAGTACTCTAGTCTAAATAGGTATGATCAAGGATAACTTATTTGCAGAAAATCACATAGAGTACAAAGAAGATTTAGGAAAAGCAAAGACAAGAAAAGCATTCCAACTAACATGGGATGGAACAAGAAACAAACAATAGTCACTTGTTTCTAGCAATTCCAAACCTCTGTAAGTCTACTAATAGGGATCCCAGGTATGACTGTCATAAGCATTCATGTAAACCATTGAATCACTTCTTGAACCTACCCTCTCAACTTTTTCTTTACTAAAAAGACAAAATTGACCTATATTTCCATCTCAATAACTTTTCAAGCCTTCTTTTTTCTTTGAAGCTTTGCATTTTGAACTGATACTGATACTTCTTTCCAATTCTTTTAAAAACCTAAATGGAGGGGTGTGGTAGCGCACGCTTTTAATCCCAGCACTCAGGAGGCAGAGGCAGGCGGATTTCTGAGTTCGAGGCCAGCCTGGTCTACAAAGTGAGTTCCAGGACAGCTAGAGCTACACAGAGAAACCCTGTCTTGAAAAACCAAAAAAAAAAAAAAAAAAAAAAAACCTAAATGGAAGATGCTAAGAACATGTTGAAGATTCTCAGAGGAATCCTTGACATTATTGCCTTAGACACATTAAACATCTACATTTTCAAAAGAAGATCCTTCATCCCTGCCCCAGGTTTGAGTTTTACTATAAAATCAGATTATTTTCATATCCCAGAATTAGATCTTCATCTGAGTTAACTAGAAACTTTGAGAGTTATTTGAACACTAATTCTTGGGATGAGAAACAAATGATTTTATAACTCAGAAAGTCATAACTCCCTTCTATGTCACTTAAAGTTTACTTGAATTACAAATTAATTTAAATGGCTTTTCTAATTTCTCTAAGATTTTATGATTGAAAGATAAGAGTATCCACTGTAACTAAGACTATTCTAGATATTTTATCCAGAATTGCTGACTGTTGTGTGTTCTTTCATGTGAAAGTCATTAATTACTTGGTGGCATAAAATTTAGCCCTTCTTAATATAGCCTCTATTAGAAATTTCCTTGATACATTCAATTAATGAAAGTTCTCTAGAGAAACTGAACTGATAGGGTGACTTAACATATATGAAAACAGGACTTATCAGAGTGATTCATGGCTGCAGTCTTACCATTCTAACAAATGGCTGTCTCACAGAACAAAGTCCAAGAATCCTATAGTATTTTGGTTCAGGAGAGCAATGTCTCAGATGTTTTTTTGGTATATGCTAGCATATGACCTAGTTGCTAACACCAATGAAGGAATAAACTTGCAGGCAAGAGCAAGGGTAACCAAGCAAAGAACAAGAACTTTCTTTGTCCTTTAAATGGGCTGCCACCAGATGTGTGGGCCAAATATAAGGTGGGTTATCCCATCTCAAATGATTCAATCATGATTAAGTCCCTTACATGTATATATACCCAGCAGCTTGATTTTTGGTTAGTTCCAGATGTAGTCAAGTTGACAACCAAGCGTAGCTATCACACACTTGCAGAGTCTTCTGCTGTCACCCAGTGACAAGCAATGATAAATGTAACATTGTTTCACTGTGCTCAGATCATACATCTGTGTACTAATTTATATTACAATTATTTATGCCTGCCTGTGTGAAAAGATACCTAAACATTCCGTAGTTTTACATGACAAACATTGATCTATGCATGACTCTGAAATATTGACAGGGCCAATACAGCATGTGCATTTGACATTGTGTTTGCTAATGGTGGATGTCCATAAGGACATTTATTATGTACTTGCTTCATGTGTCTAATGTCCTAGTACAGTGACTCAAAAACAATTCACCCAAAACTAGGTGGATATTCTATCTATCTATCTATCTATCTATCTATCTATCTATCTATCTATCTATCTATCTCTATCTCTGCATATATATGCATATAGATTGATATAAATATAAATACATATAGATACAAATATAGATACCTAGATGTTGTGATCTAGATAATATGTTTTATATATGAAAAGTATACATATTTCTTTAATGTTCTGTCAGTCTCTCTCTTTTATTCTGTATCTTATTAAACATTTGACCTGTGCTCCAAGAAGAATATTATAAGAAAGTAAGCTGCTATGTTCCCATGCTGATTGCTTTTCTATTTTTATAATGTTTTGTTTTTATTTTTGCACTCACTGTGGAAGCCAAAGATATTGAGTCACATGATCAAACCCAGAGTCAGTGGTTGGGAAGAACATATAACAGTACCAATTCCAAGAGCTTTAGAATATTGGAGAGCACACAAGAAAATATCTGACTTAAGAGTCTCAAATATGCATTTTCAGTATCTTCACACTCTATTATTAAAAAGATATTAATTCCTTCAGTATTTCATGTAATGTATTTTGATCATGTTTACATATATTCTTACCTCAAACTTTTGCCAAATCCACTCTACCTAACAATACAACTAAGTTTATTCTATTTGTTCTTTCATAATAATCCACCAAGTTCAGTTTGTGTTGCCCAGAAACTTCTGTGCCATTCCATGGAGTGTGCTTGACTTTCCAAGAGCGACAGTCTTGAAGAAAACTGATTATTGCTCCAGCAGAAGCTATCAACTACTTATAACTCATTATTGAAGGGTGAGATTTTCGGAAACCTTTTCTCTTTTGTCTTAGGATGCTTATGATTAGATATTGTGCAGGTCTTTTTTAAGGAAACTACAGCTACCACAAGGTTTTGAGTACCCCAGTATTATTAACTCATCTACTAATAAGAACACTATTAGGATATGCTTTTGTGTTTATAAGCTAGAAAAATTACCTAAGCCATGTTTATCTTACTAAACATTTGACTTGGGCTCTGAAAAGAATATTATAAGAAAGTAAGCTGCTAATATTTATGTATTATAACAAAGATATTATTTGTCAGTTTCTCATATAATATTCAATCATGGTTAAATACACAGAGTTCAAGTAAATACCTTAAATTAATCCATAGCATTTTGTGTTTTATTATTAATAATAATCAGCATAAAGTATTGAAAATAACTATGTGTCCAATAATCATGATAGGCAATGCACATATAGATTTTGAGAAAAATGAAACATGGGGTTTGCATGACCCCCTAATGACATAGTTGGCAGTGTGAAGAGGGTGAGTGAAAATGCAAATCCTTTGCTTTCCAGATGTAACCTATTTTCCAGTCTCACAAAGGGGCCATCATTACAGGGTAACAGATTAGATGGGTACAATTTTAACTATGCACAATTGTTCAAACCTTCTTCTGGATCCTGACAGTCTGTAGTAATATTTTTATCAGAATATTCATGAAACACATGCTTTTCTACCACAATGAAAGTACATAATATATGTTTCATATCTCCAATTCTCCTATAATCTCCCTGTTAAAATGTTTTTGAAGTGAATAAAAGATAACAATGTTTAGAATACTAAATTTTTGCCAGCATTCCATCAAAACACTTAATAATGAACCACATACAACTGATAATTGATTCTTAAAGCCTCCTAGGTCGCCAAAACCAAGATATTCAGTGCCCTATAAGGGTGGATTTATCTTTCAATTGATTGGATATTTATCAATTTGCTTTGAGGCAAATTGGCATCCTATGAATTGATGGGCAAGGCTCCCAAATGATGATGTTCTCGAATTCACACACATTTTTAGCTCCTGATTTTGAGGTGGTTTATTTTATAAAGAAAAGAAATTAAAATTCATGTAATTGAGGATTTTTTTAACAATATTTTGGTGAACATAGCAATACACACACACACACATACACACGCGCACACAAACACACTTTTTCTGATCAACATAATCAGTTTTATGTTTGAAAATGAAAGGAGAAGATAAAAGTCTTATCTTAATCCCAAGCCATTTTTAAGTTATCCAGGATTTAGGGACAGACTGGAAGGTGTGTATGCATTAGACCTTGTTTCTAGTTTGCCCTTCCTATTCAACGCATTTCTATTCATGTGTTAATTCAATAGAAAAGAGACCAGCATCACATCTGTCTCTCTACTATGTACTCCACACTGAGAATGTGATAAATGTATTTATTCTTTTTAACCAAATTCTACCACAACAAAACTATTTATAGGCCCCATGGAGTCTATCAGAATGGGATTTTACCTGTACTTTGATTGAATTAAAGTATTCCATATAGAAACCTTCTATTTAAACATCCTCTACAAAGACCTGAATCATGATGTTTTTCTCTGAAGGAGCACATTATTTACTGTAGTTTTGGACAGAGACTAATTAATCCACATTTGGATGGTACCACTGCTGTTTTCTTACAATAAGCTCAGCTTCCCATCACTCACAAAGTTTTTTCCATAGAAACCCTACATGAAATGTTCTAAGCAGGAATCCACATGAATTTCTTCAAAAAAGCAGACTTTTCATTATGTCTGTGATGTTTATATGGGGATTATTTTTTTCATATTACTGACTATCATTTATTTAGAATCAGAAATTTATTTACACAATTTTTTCTATTCATTTACCTTTCTTCCACAAAAGTATTTTAATAAAGATAGTAAATACAGCATGATTATCTTATAAAGTCATAACAGCAACTCAATGAAGATGGAGTATAAATAAGCAATAACTGCCAGAAAGCCATCTCATTTTGATTCTTGCAACATTTGATAGAGATTTTGCCTAAGACAAAGCCAGGAGCTTCATTTATTTCAAAGAGGTAACAACAAAGAATGGGGCCCATTTACACTTAATATAATTATTCAATAGAGGTCTACGAGTAGTAGAAAGGACATTTATATTCCTGTGTACATTCTTTCTAGGCTTTGGGGATGTCTTAGTGACCACCAAACACTGATATCAGAACTGCTATACAACTCTAATAACAGCTCAATCTGAAGAGCTAATGATTGCACACATCTTGGTAATAATATCAGACTTCCATGTGACAAGACAATTGCTATTATATGTTATTTTTTAACTGTAAAGCTGACGAGTTTAAGTCAACATATTTCTTTCTCTTTCTCCTTCTGCTTGTCAGCTGTAGTTGGATTGATAAAATGCAAATGAACCAATCATTAACGAGTACTGGTTATGAATCTCTCAGGCAGTTCAGGACCCTATCAAGTCCTGCACCTATTACTTTGTGTGATTGATGTACTATTATAAGTGATTGTTCCTGATCTTATTAAATCTTATTGATTTTTTTCCCAGTTTTCATTTTATGCAGGGCCAGGCTTCGACTGTTATGAATGTTGCTGAACACTGTTAATCAAGCTTACACAGCTATTTTGATGGCAAACAATTAGAACTCTGCAGCTCTAACTTGCAATGAGCTTCAGGGATATGGACCTTAACACCACAATAATGAAAGAGACCTCTTTCAAGTATGGTAATGAGATTTACAATTATGACCCCAAATAACCTCTGAGAAATAACCAATTTGAAAATTTAGATGTGTTTGTCAATAAATTTCTCCTTTCATGAAAATGAAATTGAGAATTTTCTTAATTGTATTCTCTGAAAAAAAATCATTCTTCCTATTCTCGAAACATGCCAAAAAACATAAAAGCAATTCTGAGGATATAAATTTTCAATTTTATCTGGTAACTAAGTTACAGATGCACAGATCTGAAAACTGTCATGTGATTTTGCAAATAGGAACAAGAGTTTCATCTTGTCTGTGGAATCTGTTAAAGGAAATATAGGACACAAATACTATTCATGTCTTCATTTTTTTTTCCACAAAATAAAACTTGTTAAGCAACTACCATGAGAACCATATTGCAATACAATCCTTAAAAATGTCAACTTTATAATTTAGTATTGTTAGACTATTGATGTTTTTATATGAGGAATCACATGAGTAAACCATTTTCCAAACTTTCCATTTATTTCTAAAGTAGATGTTCTTTACTTTGGCAAAAAATGTTGTTACTAAGCTTTGAAATTTTTTTCCAGCATTTTTTTATTAGATATTTTCTTAATTTACATTTCAACTGCTATCCCGAAAATCCCCTCCCTGCTCCCCTGCCCACCCACTCCTACTTCTTGGCCCTGGGGCATATAAAGATTGCAGTACCAAGGGGCCTCTCCTCCCAATGATGGCCAACTAGGCCATCTTCTGCTACATATGGAGCTAGAGACACGAGTTCTGGGGGTTCTGATTAGTTCATTTGATCATGTCCATTTCTACTTTGCACTTTCAGCCTCTTCAAGTATATTTCTTAATTTCCTGTACTTTGAGAAATGTATAACCCACCATATCCAATCAATCATATCTATATACATATTATTGTTGCTCCATACACTTGGACATAGGCAGACAACTATTGTTTGAAGCCTAAACGAAAGGAGCTCTTCTTCTAACAGTAACTATCAATTACCAATTGTCAACCTGGCAGTGGTGGTGCACACCTTTAATCCCAGCACTTGAGAGGCAGAGGCAGGCAGATTTCTGAGTTTGAAGCCAGTCTGGTCTACAGAGTGAGTTACAAGACAGCCAGGGCTACACAGAGAAACCCTGTCTCAAAAAGCTGAAAAAAAATTTTTTTAAAATTTACCAGTAGCCCTTCAGATAGGTTATGGTATTCAGATTCTTATCCATGATGGGATTTTTAACTGTCTTGATCATGTACACGTCTTTAGCAGATAATCACAACTTATGAGATTTCATGTGTACATCAGCCATGTCATGTTCAGTAGAGAACATTTGATGGCACTCTTCCTCATCCTCTTCTCCTTACATTGCTTCTGCCTCTCTTCTGGGATGTTTCCTGATCACTGAAGCAGAGGAAGGTTGATATGGTCATCCATCTACAGCAGAGTGCTCACGGTCTCTTATTCCTAGCACTATGAACAATGATGAATCTCTACATCAGCCATTACCAACATGATAAGCCACATACCACTAATATGGAAAACTTACATTGGGTAGGAACAATTTTGAATTCTTAATGTATGTATGCTTGAAATGATGTTAAGGGCTGAGATTATTTTTGTGCCTTTCCCATTACATTTATTGTTTAAATATTACATGCCTGTACACATTAAAGATATAAACATTTAGTTTAAAATATTGGAGCAAGTTTCTGATCTTAGAAGCATGCAGATTTGGTATAATATCAGATCTGGCCTTAAATCCAGCTCAGTCACTTGCTGAATTTGTGCCTTTGAACAAATTATAAACATTTCCTTATACTTGTCTTTTTATTATTTAACACAGAAATAATATTGCATTCTCACAACCATATGCCCATATTCACTCTTATTTCTACCTGAAACAGAGGTTGTACATTGTATGTCTCTATTATCTACTACCAGTTGGTAGCTAATAAGATGCAGTGGGATGTGAACAACAGTCTTAAATACACATTTAAAGTGGGCCATTAGCACAGGCATAGATACTACACAGTACCACTCCTTTGGAACAGCAAGGCTTTGATACTCCAGGAAGAGTATTTGACAACAGCCATATTCCCTGATCACCTTAAAAAAATATGAAATTCAAATATTCAATGGATCTACAGTGTAAATGAAAAATAGCTTTTTTAAAATTTCCATGAATATTTTCATGTTGAATATAGCAATTTGCCTACGTTGACTATATCTGTAATGTTTACTACAATAAACATAGTATATTTATCATACATAAAAATATTTAGTGAATAAATGCATAAAATAATCAAGTATTTAGCCATATGATTTATATCTACAAATCCAGAAGCTTTAAACAAATATCCATTTAAAGTAAAATTAAACTAAAATTTCTTTTCTTCATTGTGTTCAATCCCACACATGAAGTAGTCTTATCAGTCATAGTTGCCGTGATTATGGGATATTATAGTAAACTCTCAAGTACAACACTGTCAATAAAGTTAGAGCTGGTTATTATATAAACCCAACTTAAATATAATTTATATTCCTACATAGAATTGTTAAAAGGTGTTCTTGTAGAAACCTAAGCTTTATTACAACAGTATAAAAGTAAGAGTTTGATGAAATTGTTAAATTTATTTGAATATCAGACTTTTAGAGAAAGCCAAATAAAATTCCCATGAATACCCAATCATTTAATTTATTTTAACCAGAAATTGATGTCTCTCTCTAAATATAAAACTATGGGAATATGTATATTTCAATCTACAAAATACACACATATTTATTTTTAATTATATACAATATATAATATGTATTTTATATATACATTAATATATGTATATATGATATAATTATATAGACATATTATTATAGTGATATATCAGTAGCAAACTAGTTTCATTATTACTTGACACAATGTAGAGTAAATCAAGAAGATAGACTCCAATTTACTAGTTGCATCTATTAGATTAACCTGTAATCATATCTGTTTGGCATTTTCTTAGTTAATGGTTAATATGGGAGAGCCCAGCCCAATTATAAATAGTGTTATCCATGGCTATATGGCCCAGATGATAAAAAAAAAGCAAGCTGAGTGATATCTGAGGAGTAAGAGTAAGCACAGTTCCTTCATGGCTTTTACCTTATGTCTTGGCCTCTCAGGATAAACTGTGACTAGAAGTGTACACTAAATGAAGTCTCTCCTCATTTAAATTTCTTTAGACAGTTTGTTTGTTTGTTTGTTTGTTTTATTTGATGGTGGTGGTGGTGGTGGTCCCCCTCCCAGCAATGGGGAAGAAAACTAGGATAGGAGGAAGCAAACTTGTCCTTCTTTAATTTTTTTATAACTTATTATATTGCTTTTTTTGAAAGCCTGATAATAGTCAAGGTTGAAATATTATTTTAAGAGTTTCAGAGAATTACCAAAGCCAGGATCCAATAAGGGAACATTGTACCTGGAAGAAGCCCTGTCTGGAAGTGGTGACATAATCTCATTTCATGCCATTGTTGATTTTGAGGATTTGGCTTTTGTATAGAACATTGTCAGCTTTTCCTCTTGAATTCAATTATAACACTTAGGAAGTACTTATCAATATTCTGAAAAAAGTCACCACTGACTGATAGAACATAGAATAAAATTTCAACATTTTCTTCATCAAGTAAAATAAAGTAAAATGAAACCTGTTCCTGTTTCCAAAAATGAGGACCCACATCCAGCCACCTGTGTTCATCCAACCACAGCCATAGACAACCATTGCATGGACACCTTGTCATCTGACCTGTAGTAAGAATGCAGAATGTGTAAGCAATCCCCTTGGACTTCTGGTCTCCACAGTCTAACCAATTGTCAAATCAGTTAGACCTCTAGAGATAGAGCTAATCAGTTAAGGTTAATGGGCCCACACCCCTCCCTGCAATTCTCCTAAATGACAATAAAAGCTGGACCTGCAAGCCCACCAGAGAACTCCATCCCTAAATGGGATACACTTGCATGCAGGAAATTCAGATGAATAAACGATCTTTTCTATTGCATTGTATGAGTCTGGAGTATCATCCTTCAGTGAATCATGGGCCCCAAGACTCGGAAGGCAATTACTGCACACATATTATTAGATGACTGGATCATATTTCACTTAATTATTTCCTATTGTCAGACATTTAGACTAAAGAATTCCAAGTTTATGATGCAATAAAGATATGTGTGATTACTGTTCTTAAAGCTGACAAGGAAACAGAAATGTTCAGAAAGAGAATGGGAATTTAATTGATAAAAGTAGAGATTCTAAAGGATAGTATACATGTTGACATAGATGGGGTATATTGCATAGTTCCTCACTCCTAAATAAAGAGCTACAGGCAACTAAAGACTATTGGAAAGACATCTCAAATTGTTATAAGGGTCCATGATTCTAGGAAGAATGATATCTTGAACTCAAATAGTATGGAAAAACAAAGAGAGTTTTATTCTGGAGAAGTCCAACATTCTGGGGTCTCCCATTAACAGAATAGAGATTCTACAAGTGAGCTTGTAGGCCCGATTTAAAGAATTTTAGGGAATTCCTGGGTAAATGACATCGATATTAATGTGTTGGATCCATTTCTATGGACATTCAATTAACAGGGTGTGGGGGCTGTAAACTTGCTGGAGAGGTCTGGAAACTGCTGCTGACCCATTGTACTTGCCTCAGTCAGGTAGTAGGGCAGCTTCTAAGCCCTAGACTTACCTGAAATTGTCCAATCATTGGAAACAGAGATTTAGGCCTGGTCTCCTCACCTGCCAGTTTACGGCCTGTCATGGAATCATCCCACCATTCTCATTATGAACACCCTAAGTGCTAACCCACTTCTCTGTGTCTAGCTCTAAATAATAAACATACAAGCAACAGTAAATTGACACACTGATTTGTATTTATATATTTATTTCCAATAAGTATATACAAGCAATAATTTAAAAATAAGATGCCGTACATTTGAATCATGGGTAATAAGAGAGAGGTGGGGATACTAGACAAGGCTGTCCACTTTCTCCTGATCTATTCAATATAGCACTTGAAGTTCTATCTAGAAAAATTAGACAACAAAAGGAGGTCAAAGGGACACAAAGTGGAAAGGAAGAAATGAAAACATCACTATTTGGAGATGATATGATAGTATACTTAAGTGACCACAAAAATTCTACCAGATAACTCCTATAACTGATAAACAACTTCAGGAAAGTGGCAGGATATACAATTATTCAAAGAAATCAGTAGCCTTCCTCTACTCAAATGATAAACAAGCTGAGAAAGAAACCAGGGAAATGACACCCTTCTCAATAGTCACAGATAATATAAAGTACATCGTTGTGACTCTCAATAACCAAGTGAAAGAACAAGCACTTAAAGTCTCTGAAGAAAGAAATTGAAGAAGCCTTCAGAAGTTGGAAAGAACTCCCATGCTTATAGATTGACAGGATTAATAGAGTAAGAATGGCCATCTTGCCGAAAGCAATCTCCAGATTCAATGCAATCCCCATCAAAATCCCAACTCAATTCTTAGAGTTAGAGTTGCAAATTCATCTAGAATAACAAAAAACCCAGGATAGCAAAAAATATTCTCAACAATAAAAGAAATTCTGGGGGACTCATCACCCCCAACCTCAAGCTGTATTTCAGAGCAATCAAACTGTGTGTGGTATTGGTACATAGACAGGCATCAAGAACAATGGAATAGAATTGAAGATCCAGAAATGAACCCACACACCTATGTTCATTTGATTTTTGACAAAGGAATCTAAAACCATACAGTGGAAAAGCAGACAGGATTTTCAACAAATGGTGCTTGTTCAACTGGCAGTCAACATGTTAGATGAATGCAAATTGATCCATTCTTATCTCTTTTTACAAAAATTAATTACAAGTGAATCAAAGACCTCCACATAAAACCAGATACACTGAATCTAATAGAAGAGAAAGTGGGAAAAAGCCTCAAATGCATGGGAACAGAGGAGGATTTCCTGAACAGCACACCATTGGCTTATGCTCTAAGATCAAGAATGGACAAATATGAACTCATAAAATTGCAAAGCTTTTGTAAGGCAAAGGACACTGTCAATAGGACAAAATGGCAACCAACAGATTGGGAAAAGATCTTTACCAATCCTACATCCAATACAGGGTTAATATCAAATATATATAAAGAACTGAAGAAGTTAGATTCCAGAGACCCAAATAACCCTATTAAAAATGGGATACAAAGATAAACAGAGAATTCTGAGTTGATGAAACTTGAATGGCTGTGAAGCACCTAAAGAAATGTTCAAAATCATTAGGCATCAGGAAAGTGCAAATTAAAACAATCCTGAGATTCTACATCACACCAGTGAAAATGGGTAAGATCAAAAACTCAGGTGACTTCAGATACTGGAGAGGATGTAGAGAAAGAAGAACACTCCTCCATAGCTAGTGGGATTGCACGCAGGTACAACTACTCTAGAAATGAGTCTGGTAGTTCCTCAGAAAATTGGACATAATACTACCTGATGACCCAGCTATCCCACCCCTGGTCATATAATCAGAAAATACTCCAACATGTAATAAGTACACCTGCTCCACTATTTCATAGCAGGCATATTTATCATACCCAGAAGCTGGAAATGACCTGAATGTACCTCAACAGAGGAACGGATACAAAAAATGTACTGCTAACTCAGTGATTAAAAACAAGACTTCCTGAAATTCACAGGCAAATGGATGGAATTTGAAAATATCATCCTGAGTAAGTAACTCAGTCACAAAAGAACACACATGGTATGGGCTCACTAATAAGTGGATATTAGTCCAAAAGTTCAGAATACCCAAGATTCAATTCACAGACTGTACAAAACCCAAGAAGAAGGAAGACCAAAGAGTAGATGCTTCAGTGCTTCTTAGAATGGGGAACAAAATACTCACAGGAGGAAATATGGAGACAAAGTATGGAGCAGAGACTGAATGAAAGGCCATCCAGAGACTGCCCCACCTAGGGATCTATCCCACATAGAGTCACCAAACGCAGACACTATTGTAGATGTCGGGAAGTGCTTGCTGAAGGGAGCCTGATATTACTGTCTCCTGAGAGACTCTGCAGCAGCCTGAGAAATACAGAATTAGATGCTCTCAGCCAACCATTGGACTGAGCACAGGGTCCCCGATGGAGGAATTGGAGAAGGGATTGAAGTAGTTGAGGGGGGTTGTAGCCCCATGGGAGGAACAGCAGTGTCAACTGGCCAGACCCTCTGGAGCTCCTAGGGACTGAACCACCAACCAAAGAGTATACATGGAGGTACCCATGAGTCTGGCCGCATATGTGGTAGAAGATGTCCTTGTTTTCATCACTGGGAGGAGAGGCCCTTGGGTCTAAGGGTGCTTGATGCCCCTGTTTAAGGGAATGCCAGGGTTGGAAGACGGGAGTGGGTGAGTGGGTAGGAGAGCACCATCTTAGAGGCAGGGGCGAGGGGATGGCATTGGGGGTTTCTGAAGGGGAGAGCTGGAAAGGGGAAAACATTTGAAATGTAAACGAAGAAAATATCCAAAAAATAAAAGAGAAAGAGAGAGAGAGAAAAAGGGAGGGGGCAGAGGGAGAGAGGGGGAGAGGAAAAGAGGTTGAAATGAAGGTAGCAGTAAGGGAAATGATAAAACTATAATTTAGTTAAAAAGGTTTTCTGAATAAAAAGGAAGAAATGGAAATGAAAGTCTTGTTAGTGAGGAAGTGCAATAGGTTGTCAAACTCTGAAACAAGGATAAATTAGAATAGTGAAGAATAAGCTAATATACTTGACAGAAACATAAGCATTGGTGAGTGTTATTTCAGAAGATACAGGAAATTAAGTACAATGGAGAGACCCTGGAGACAAAACAGTGGAGATCTCTGTACAATCATGCAAATGAAGGACCAGGAACCATTGAATAAAGGGTTGGTTATTAAGGTGGAAAGGAAGGCTCAAGAAGCATAATAGACACAGACACACAAATATGTCAGGATACAGTGATGGATTTATTAGATACACTGAGAAAATGAAAAGAAAAGGAAAAAATGATTATAAGATGCTTTCCCTGGGGCTTGAATGTAGACAGTGTTAGTACTGAAGCTGGGAAAAGTGACTGTTAACAGGGGTGATTACCTCACAGTCTGATAACATAGATTCCTTTGTTATAGTACCCAGGAGACAATAATGTGTGAGCAATTCAAGTTACATAATGCAGGGTGGAGATGTCTTCACATACATTTTGAGTGGAGGGCATAAAAAGAAACCTGAAGCAAAATATAAACAAAGCTGTGCTATATCAACTAACTCACACAGGCAGGACCATTTGTTCAAACCATTTATTATCAATATTAACGAGGAATCATCTTTCCTGATCTAAAAATAGACTCATTTTCTGAGAATATTGTAGTAACAGATGGTCTCCATTATTTCTGAATTGCATTTGTTTTTAATATGTGTATTTGTTCTTTGAAATTTTTATAAATGTATACATTGTATTATATTATATATTAAATATTATATACTATATCTTATATCTATCTTATATCAGATATCAGATATCATCATATATCATATTGTGTCCACTAACTTCTGTCATCTAAATTTCCCCAATATACCTCCCTCTGAACATCATAAGGTATCCTGCAATCTAATTTATAGGGAATTCACTCTATTTTATCTTATAGTTATAAATAATTGAGTGTGTACATGACTAAAATTAGATACATCTTGAGAAGGAAAATGTGGTGATGAAAAGTGACCATATAACCTAATTTATCACTCCAAATGAAGATCCAAACTATTCTCCTTAGTAACCACCTTTCTTTCCTATAGAGTCCATAAACAAAGCCCCTGGGCTGTAGCTAGGATCTTTGAGTATATATATTTGCATGGTTCACTGCTCTCTTGCACTATAATCTAATTTATTTTCTTGCATTCTTATCTTGGAAGTATGGAAATGAAAAATAATTACTTAAGGTGTATACTAACAGTAGTGAATTAATCCTTGATATATAAAATATTAATATTAAAAGTTGTAATGTTATTATATAAAGTTATTTCTTATGATAGAGAATAAAAAGCATTTAAAACAAAATATAAATAAGATTAACGATGTTTCATGTATTGTCTTTTTTAAGAAAAAGAAAAGGAAGTACCATTATACTTAACATATGTTTTGGAAAACTATAAAACAAACATTAAAGACAAGCTGTTTAAAAACACATTCTCATAATGACGTGATGTATGTTTAAAAGTAACAAATTTGTTCCTTCCATAAATAATTAAACAGCAATGCATTAGTGTTTACCTTCAACAGAAGGCATAGAACATAGTAGCATAAGAAAATACTGAAAAAAGTAAAAACATATTCCCTAATATTTGGTAATAATTAGTGATGATGTTCTTTGTATCACCATGTTAAATCTTAATAAGTTACTTAGTTTTATATTGAGGTATAATTCATCTCAAAATCTATTACTTTCTATATTTATATCTTGAAATAAAACATTTCACTTTGATATAAAGGTTTGTTTCCTGACAATGATAAATTTTTCTTTTGTATTTAACAACATGTTATTCAGTTAAAGAAGCAGATATATTACTGGACAAGTGCAGATAAAATGCTGTGTTTTTTATCCCAAAATCTAATTATCACAGGCACTTAGCCATTATTCTCTTCTTTACTTGTACCTTACCTGTACCTTCCTAGTATCTTACATGTGTTATATAAATATTAAAAAGTAATAACAGATGCATATTTTAATAAGTAAAATTCAAATAGCATCATTAAGTTTGATAGGATCAATCCTGTCTCATATTCACAGTGGGGAAATAGGATATAACTTATCCAAACCTAGAATGTGAGCTTTTGTGAGAATATTGTCTTTTCCATAGGCCACAAACACCCTCTTAACATCATAGGCAAATTTCATAGGTTTCACCAGTCGTACTCTCCGCCTTCTGCTCACTTCCAGACCAAGAAGCCCAAACCGGATATACTAGTCATATCTTTTAAAACAAAGCTTCATCAACACCAGAACAACACCAGAAGAAATACATCCTTCTTTCCTTAACGAAGACAGCAAATGTGCTATGTACAAGAGCATACATTTATTGCAGCTTTATAAAAAGTAAAAGATGCTACAGAAAAAGCAAGTGCTGGACTTAGATATCAGAATAAATGGCCTAGTGTGGAACTGAAATACAGTTTAGGTTCAAAGGAGTGTCTATTCTCATCTGTGAGAGGAGTAAATGTTTTTGATTTACAAAGGAGGCAACAGTAGAGAAAGGTTGGGGAAACTTGCTGAGGCTTGGCTTTGTACACTTTCTGCAGCTAATTACGAGAGTCCCCCTGGTAACAGCAGCAGTTGCAACCTACCTGTCTCATGGAAACACTCCTGCTTCCTGACTGGAAACCTTAGTTCATCAAACTGAACAATCCTGCACTTCCCATCAAGCCTGCTAAATATCTAATCGTGGTGTATCATCACTGAGGTATACACATTAAAGACACATACATCAACGTGTAACTCTTTTTTTTTTTTTTTTTTTTTTTTTTTTTTTTAACCCCCCCCCCCCCCCCCGTGTAACTCTTAAGACATGGAACAAATAACACTATTGCTTTCAGGATTTTTTTTTTAGAAAAAAATTTTTTTAGTTTATTTTCAAAGAAAATTGTGTCTTTATTATTTTCATATATCTTTGTATGAACAAAAAGCAATTGTAGCCTGAGCAGATAATACTTCAATATTTTTGATAACATACAAATTAAATCCAAGTGGTCTTCATTTCATAGTTTATTTAATACTAAAGATGTTTGCGATATTTAGCAATTAAGTGAAATAAAACCGTATAATTGTATATCATTTGTTAAGAAATAGTAATTTTCTGAGTCAAAATTCTGAACCCACTTTAGTTAGTGAGAGTTCTTTCTTTCTTTCTTTCTTTCTTTCTTTCTTTCTTTCTTTCTTTCTTTCTTTCTTTCTTTCTTCCTTCCTTCCTTCCTTCCTTCCTTCCTTCCTTCCTTCCCTCCCTCCCTCCCTCTTTCTTTTCTTTTCTTTTCTTTTCTTTTCTTTTCTTTTCTTTCCTTTTCTTTTCTTTTCTTTTCTTTTCTTTCTTTTGTTTGTTAAGTTCTTCTAAGCCTGTCTTTCAGGAGAGGATATGACATTTTGGTAAATTAGAAAGTGGAGGATGCAGTTCCCTTCAGAAGATGTAAAATGCTTCACTGGGTACTAATGTGCATAAAGCAATTAGTTACTAGCCATGATGGGTACTCCTTAAAGGCAGTGCATTTTCTCCATGAGTGTTTATATCTACATGACATTACATACTGGACAGCACTAAACAGATAAGGGATGCTCGAATAAATACTGAAATCATGTGCTATCAAGAAGAAAGATATTAGCCGCTATTATTAGCATACAGGTGGTGCTGGATCACGTAGTTTCTGGTGAGATTACTTTTAAATGCTAGCTAATAAGGCAACATTAGAGAATTGATTAATTAATCCATAAAGAAGAAGGAATTTTAATCATTATTATTTACTGGAAAATATTTCTGCTGCACACATGTGACAGTTTTCTCAGAAGACACATCAACTTTCATTTTTCCCTTATCAGAAATCTAACCTTTAGCCGGGCTTGGTGGCGTACACCTTTAATCCCAGCACTCAGGAGGCAGAGGCAGGCGGATTTCTGAGTTCAAGGCCAGCCTGGTCTACAAAGTGAGTTCCAGGAGAGCCAAGGCTATACAGAGAAACTCTGTCTCTAAAAACCAAAAACAAACAAACAAACAGAAATCTACCCTTTACTATTAAGAAATCATTAAAAATATATTAGATGAAACTCAACTGAATGATCTTAAATATAAAGGCAATAATATCCAGGTACACCATGGGTTAATGGGTAGATTTGAGATCACAGTGAAATTATATTGTTTTCTTGTCTATCCTTAATACATTCTTATTGCCATACCTATTTCCCATACCAACCTAATTTATTTAATATTCTTTTTTTTTCCAATTTTTATTAGATATTTTCTTCATTTACATTTCAAATGTTATCCCGAAAGTCCCCTAAGCCCTCCCCCATCCCCCGCTCTGCTCCCCTACCCATGAACTCCAAAATATTGGCCCTGGCGTTCCCCTGTACTGGGGCATATAAAGTTTGCATGACCAAGGGCCTCTCTTCCCAATGATGGCCAACTAGGCCATCTTCTTCTATATATGCAGCTAGAGACATGAGCTCTGGGGGTACTAAGTAGTTCATATTGTTCTTCCACCGGACACTTGATCTTCATTCTTCTTGAGTTTCAGGTGTTTAGTAAATTGTATCTTGGGTACTCTAGGTTTCTGGGCTAATATCCACTTATCATTGAGTACATTTATGTGAGTTCTTTTGTGATTGGGTTACCTCACTCAGGATGATGCCCTCCAGATCCATCCATTTGCCTAGGAATTTCATAAATTCATTGCTTTTAATAGCTGAGTAGTACTCCATTGTGTAAATGTACCATAATTTCTGTATCCATTCCTCTGTTGAGGGACATCTGGGTTCTTTCCAGCTTCTGGCTATTATAAATAAGGCTGCTATGAACATAGTGGAGCACATGTCCTTATTACCAGTTGGAACATCTTCTGGATATATGCCAGGAGAGGTATTGCAGGATCTGCTGGTAGTACTATGTCCAATTTTCTGAGGAACCACCAGACTGATTTCCAGAGTGTCTGTACAAGCTTGCAGTCCCACCAACAGTGGAGTAGTGTTCCTCTTTCTCCACATCCACACCAGCATCTGCTGTCAGCAGAATTTTTGATCTTAGCCATTCTGACTGGTGTGAGGTGGAATCTTAGAGTTGTTTTGATTTGCATTTCCCTGATGATTAAGGATGTTGAACATTTTTTCAGGTGCTTCTCAGCAATTCAGTATTCCTCAGTTGAGAATTCTTTGTTTAGCTCAGTGCCCCATTTTTTAATGGGGTTATTTGATTTTCTTGTATCCATCTTCATGATTTCTTTGTATATATTGGATATTAGTCCCCTATCTGATTTAGGATTGGTAAAGATCCTTTCCCAATCTGTTGGTGGTCTTTTTGTCTTATTGGCAATATATTTTGCCTTACAGAAGCTTTGTAACTTTATGAGGTCCCATTTGTCAATTCTTGATCTTACAGCACAAGCCATTGCTGTTCTATTCAGGAATTTTTCCCCAGTGCCTATATCTTTGAGGCTTTCCCCCACTTTCTCCTCTATAAGTTTCAGTGTCTCTGGTTTTATGTGGAGTTCCTTAAACCATTTAGACTTGACCTTAGTACATGGAGATAAGAATAGATCAATTCCCATTCTTCTACATGATAACCACCAGTTGTGCCAGTACCATTTGTTGAAAATGCTGTCTTTTTTTCCACTGGATCATTTTAGCTCCCTTGTAGAAGATCAGATGACCATAAGTGTGTGGATTCATTTCTGGGTCTTCAATCCTATTCCATTGATGTACCTGTCTGTCACTATACCAGTACCAGTTTTATTACGATTTCTCTGTAGTACAGCTTGAGGTCAGGCATGGTGATTCCACCAGAGGTTCTTTTGTTGTTGAGAAGATGTTTGCTATCCTAGGTTTTTTTTATTCTAGATGAACTTGCAAATTACCCTTTCTAACTCTGTAAAGAATTGAGTTTGAATTTTGATGGAGATTGCATTGAATCTGTAGATTGCATTAGGCAATATAGCCATTTTTACTATATTGATCCTTCCAATCCAAGAGCATGGGACATCTTTCCATCTTCTGAGATCTTCTTCAATTTCTTTCTTCAGATATTTGAAGTTCTTATATAGATCTTTCACTTCCTTAGTTAGAGTCACACCAAGATATTTTATATTGTTTGTGACTATTGTGAAGGTGTTGTTTCCCTAATTTCTTTAAAGTTATTTTTGACCCAACTCTTACAAAGTACTTGTCCTATTTTTAAAAGCTATTAAATTTTGAACCACAGGCTTTCTACTAAAAATGTGAAAGATTTTTTTTTAAACTAATTACTCATTCAGAAAATAATTATAATTCAAAATAATAACAAATATTAAGATTGTTAATAATTACCACTTGGTTGTCCTCTGGTCTTTATGTCAGATAACTGATGTTGTGGTGGATTTTTTCACAATGTAACATTCTCTACATCTGTCTCCATCTTTTATACTTAAGAATGTTTCAGGCCATTTAAAATAACCTGCATAAATAAAACTAAACGCTAAATAGTAGAAAACCTTAAATTAACTTTTATACGTTTTTAAAAATTGTCTATTATTTTCTGAGATAGTCTCTTGTTTTGTAGCCTTGGCTAAGGTGAATATTGCTATGTGCTAGCAAGCCTCAACCATACAGATCAGGTGGTCTCTGCCACCATACATGGTGTAAATATTCTTATTTACCATTCATCTTAAAATTATGTCAGTTTTCAAAATAATCTTGAGCTCTGTAATATAGGGTAAAGTAAAAGATTTGGTTACCTTCTGATAAATATTAAATTTATCAATAGCAATAAATTCTTTAAATACAAAAATGAAAATTTTATGGATGCTGATCAATGAGTTTTAATTAAACTCACTATTTCACTCTACTCCTAGATATTGTAAATATCATGTATGTATAAGGCAATTGAGATATATGGTAATTAATTAAGACTCAACACATAATAATTTAAAATCTAAACACATGAAAATTCGCCATTTGCCTATCATAGTTATTACATTCATACATCACTAACTGATATGACAGTAAATAGACAGTAAATAAAATTTACCTATTCTTATTAATTTTTATAGCTGTTTAGATCATAAGATATAAATTCAAGAAAATTAGACTAAAACATGCAAATATATAAATCCTAATAAAGGAATGAAAAGATATTGTTGTAGGAGACCCATTGTATAACGTATACAGTGGTCACATACTGATTTTTGTACAGAGCTGGGGAATTGCGTTCACAGGGCATGCTTCCAAATAGTTCACTGTCCTTCAAGTAGCTCTCCTACTGTAAATGTTGCACAAAGAAAAGTTAGAATTGAGTAATTGCTAAAAACAAAACAAAATCTCCTTTTCCTGCACAGTTTAACTATTGTCATCTTTGCAGATCCTGAGTTCAGAACTAGTATGGACAGCCTGGTAGGCTCATGAGTGGGAAATAAACTGGTGGCCAGAGAGTTACTGTCTCCTTTTAAATGATGATTAAGAGTGTCAGACATCTGTGTACACAGTTTCAGTATTCACAGCTTCTGAGAGTTGATGACCTTTCTAAAAGATCAAATTTCATCTCCCATCTTCAAGTCTTTATATTCTTCCTGACCCCTTTCATCATGTTCTTTGAATGTTAATATCATACTACAAATGTATTGTCTAGGGCTGAGCACTCAGATGTCTGTTATCCTCAGTATCTTGTGCAGCCATAGGACTCTCACATTGCAGGATTGTGCTATGCAGGCTAGTTTGGTATAAAATATTGAAGATCCAACACAGCTGTCAGTTTTGTGAGCTATAATAACACTCCACTAGGCAAGATGTGTCCATTGGTGAAATGGCAGCACAGCTGTTATTTATGTAACCTATACTCACAATTCAATTTGGGAGTACTGTTAACCTGACCCAATCCCCATGTTAAAGAGGTCTTAGGACCAGGCAATCAATCTAAGAAGGCTACTTAGCTACCTTGACATACATCAAACTACCTCCAAAGTATCTACATATTCCATAGATAGAGTATACTTTCAGGCTTAAAAAGAGAAGCCTCTCTTTCTGTGAATGGATATGACTGTAAAACTCCAATCCGTTGCCTTTTCTTCTAAGCAAGCCTATGTGTAGATAAAAGGCTCTGCTTCCTTACACTAGAAATAGTGCATTATTCTTTTTCTGAATAAAGCCTGGAATGTCCGTGAGTTGCTTATCCCTTTGTATGCCCTTCTCACCTGCTTTTAACACAGACCTATGTTCAAATTTGATAATTTCAGGGTGGAGATAGCAGAGCATTCTCACGGAGAGTGCAGATGTATATAGGTACAGAAACCACATGCTGTGGAACTCCACTAACTCCTAGAAAAAAAATGTAGTTCCTAACGATAAACATGACATTTTAACTTCAGGTCAAACTGAGCAAGGTTGTAAAGATGTGCATTGTGATACCAGTCACCTGGAAGCTTATTAGAATAACTGTTTTAATACTGAATAGTTATGAGAGACTTATGAAAGATTAGCACTTGAAAGACATGCTGGGATTTTCATGGGGGAATTTAGAAAACAGCATGTAGCATCAAAGAATGGAAAAGAACATTCTGCACTGGATACATTATAAGAGTTGAGTTCATATAGAGTGGACAGTAGAGATTAAGTTAAAATTAGAGCTTGGGACCAAAAAAATGGGATATTATAAATGCTACTATGGTAGGTTTGAATTAAACCTTACAGGTAAATTCAAGCCTCGGTGTAACAGGCAGGCCAGAGTAAAATGAGAATAATGATGAGGAGAGGTGCTAAAAACTGATTCCTAGATGGGAAGACAGTACTATAGGCTATCAGACTGGAGTGGAGATGTAACAACAAGGTCAGCATATGAAAGGCATAGTAAATAAAGTACTGATGGACATTCAGGCACAAGGGGATTAATTAATGATCACTATTCTTAAGCAACTTAGCCAAAAAGAAGAATACACTAAGTCCTTGGATAATTCTCAAAAGTTTATTGAAGAAATGAATAATGAATCCAGTCACAAACTTAAAAGAGAAGACATACCATGAAATCAAAAGTAATTTGTTGGTCATAAATTCAAAGGAGATTAATTTAAAAATGAGACTCAGACTAGCAACCAAGAGCACAGACAATAAAGTCCTCAGGTAGAGAGAAATAGGGGAATATAAGTTTTGTTATTATCACTTTCTCTCCCAGGACAAGTGAGGGTCAGACTTTTGTTCAAATAATTTAGGATTTTTTTTTAATGTAACTGACACATGAAAACTACAATACTTTAGTCATCCATCTTTTTTCTGGATGCCCTGAACAGATTAGAGAATTCAAACCAACAAAAATGCATAGATCACCTATCATATATCAGGCACTATGAATCCCACCAGGGACACCAGCGTATACACCTGAATATAAACAGTGAGGATCAAGCATGGTCAAAATACAGATGGGAATAAGAACTTTTTCTGAATAATTTAGAGTTTCTGTAAACCAAAGGGTGAATTTTTGAGGGATGATTTTTGTGATTTAGAAGACACCACTAACAGTACTGTACACTGAAAGTACTAGGAATATTTAAACATTTTATCAAAGACAAATATAACTAAATCAAATTCTTGAATTATTTATAATTCCAGTGCTTTGATATTGTTTTCAAATAAAAGTGGTCCAAAGCTATAGTTCAAAATTAAGAATATATTAAAGCAGGAATATAAAGGTCTATTGTCCACAGCTATAAACTGTTTTCTCTTTTTGAGACTTACATACATCTTTTTGAGACTTAAATACATCTTTTTGAGACTTAAAATATTTGTTATATCCTTTGGCATGACATAATTAAGACATGTATTTTAGGACAAATATCAGGAGATGTTAAGTTCAATAAAAATGTCTATACTGCTTAAACAATGGAAGTATCAGGTAAGTAACAACATTTGGACAGCAAGTCAATATGACTATGAAAGGTCTCCAATAATGAGCAAATTCAGACCAATATACAGTTTGAGGATCTGGCCTTCTTATTGACAAAGGTTGCTTTCAATCACCCTGGATCTATTACCATATTAGTCATCACATGAGTACAATGTTATCATTGACAAAGACATCACTTAAGCAGAGAAAGTAAAGGTTCTAAATAACAAAATAATGAAAGGTAGGTTGTTCTCTGCAAGAAATTGATAAAATACAGTTAGCACTCTAGCTCAGATGGGGCAGACACTGGATACTGGGGTAAAAGGCAAATTGCTTACTGTCTCACAAGGATTGTGATCAATGATTAATGACATACTTTATTTATTGGTATTAACACAACTGAATATTTCTTTGATATACAAATTAAGATATGGAACTGTACTGATAAAATGATTTACATTCTGGGTTAAAATATTGGCATCTTTATGGAGTGAAATGTCACTGTTTTCTGGAACCTTCAAATTTATATTTCCTCCTTTGAATCCCTGTCAAGCTTCTTGAACAGCAGAGAGTTTAATCAATGCTTGGGGTAGCAATAGCATAACATTGCTATTACTGAATGCTTTGCTGAAAATTGCAAGCACAATAATGAAAAACAGCACATTAATATCTTAATTTTCACAGTGTAAATTAAACTGTGTCTCAGAGTTTAAAAAATAGTAATAGCTTTAAAAAGACTAGGTAATAAACTCTTTCATGGCTGCTGCTTTCACCCAGGATATTTGGCTTGCAGCAAGAAAAAAAATTAAGAAAATATAAAAATTGTTAACAGTTGCATTTGAAAGAGTTTCACTTTTATTTTGAATTCTCAGATATGCAGCCTAGTTGTTACAAGGCTTCAATATGTGTGTTTCAGTTTTCTTCATGCACTTGGGTTTAGCTTCTCAGTTGGCCCATCTTTGAAACACCCAATTGTGAATCGTGACTCTGACAGGGGGAAAAGATGTGCTGATGTAAAGGATCTATTCCCATGTTTTACCTGCGACACACCTCTCCTCCCAGAAGGCTCTAGGACTTCAGAAAACAAAAGAAGGAAAAAGACAGAATGGAGGGACAAAAGAAATAAAGAATGAAATTTCAAGCAGATCCAGCAGAGTCTAGGTACCCTGTGGAATTACATGACACATTGAGCCATTAAGGAAAATCATACAAATGAGTGTGAATAATCACTGGACAATTTTATGGTGGAGGGAGGGGAAGAGCCTGTACAGGATAGGTGCATAAAGGTCAGAAGGCTGGGAGTTGGGAGAAAAAAGGCACACAGCAATCTGCCTTTATTAGGACCGATCGTTACTGCTCATCTCAAAATTGCTTCTCGGGGCTTTTAAGTGAAGAGGATATACTGCTGCTACTTATGCATTTTCTAAAGGGTGAAGATGGATATTCTCTTTGAAGGTTTTAAGAAAACATTTTAAATAAAAGCAATCCCCATTTGCTTTTGATATTTTTTTGTGAATTAACTTTATTTGACTGTCATAAGGGAAATAATTAAGAGTAGAGATCAAAGAAAATTTTCTGTTTTCTTCATACTGATAAGATAAACTGGATATAACCCTGATCTAACACAATTCAGAAATCGAAATTCTCTTTCTATCCATTTATTTGAGAAGAGTATATTTTCTTGTATGGGTCATGTAGATGAGTGTCTTTGTAAACACAGAAAACAACAAAAATTATTTTTAAAGTAACTATCAATAGTAGGATAATTTACCAATTTAAACTCCCTGGTCTTTTAGTATTCAAGGTTATAAGTGATAACTCTTGGTGAATATTCCAAATCAGCTTTTCTTTGAGCATATAAGCAAGGCAGCAAAGGTCTTTGTTATCACATAATTCTGCTTTTGGAAGGTCTTGATTGGATGGGAAGGAGACATCTATGATAGGATGCCCTGACCCTTGGTTTTGTCTGAGGGAGCAACTGAAACAAGGGGTAAGGTGGTAAATGGACATGTTTTATGTATAGTTATCACATTTTAGCATAGATGGAAAGAATGCACCACAGAGTGCAGTCAGTTCCCTGAAAGGATATATAATTCAGATTACCTAAAATAGCTTTTTTATGTAGTTACCTTTAGTTACTGCACTGAAATTTTTAGTAAATACTCAGGACTGAAGACTATGTGACTAGAGGACAGTGGTGGATATATGTGTGTGCGCACAAGTTTACAAATGAGAATTAGGACCATTGGGGAGTTTATCATATGGTAACTTCTCTAAAGATTATAGTCAAGCAAAACTTTCCCTCCATCTTTTATGAAACCTGTTAATTGTTTCAGAAAGTCACTGATTTTTCCTGTTATTGAGTCAAAGCATACAACGCTAAACAGATGGCTTTGTGTCACACAGTTATTGGCTCACATAACTAGATTTTTATCACTAGAGTTCAGATAAAAACAGAAATCCATGAAGAACAAGCAGAAGCAAACTCGTGTACATCAGATCAAGCTGTTTTCCAATATTAAAATGTAGAAGAAATCTCTTAAGAGAAAGCTTTGTACTTGTAGCAGAATCATCTCAAAATGCAACAAATAGGTTTAAAGACTGTGGGCACAAATGATGTTCATGGTATACAAGTGACTGACAGAGCTGCCTGCCTTCGGGGCACACTTCCTACATTACGCAGTATATAAAATTATTTTGAGTATATTAATAGTTATAGAAAATACTTTACAAATTTTCTCATAATCAGAGGGACAAAATTCTTTCCTGCTATAAACAACATTTCTTTTTTATAGAAATTCATCAATAGTTTAATAACAATGATCGAAGCTACGCTGAAATGTAAAAAATAAAGCATGTATACTCATTTCTGGTTATTTATCTTTAAACTATTAATAATTCAATGCACAGATAACCTTCAAATTAGTGCCTTGATTCACATAACATACCAAGTAAATGTTCATTGCAACAACAACAACAAAATGAAGAGAAACAATGTCAAACACCTTGTTTGCAACCTGAGTTTTTAGTTAGTTTTTTTTTTTTTTTTTTTTTTTTAGATCCTCAACCATTTTATCCTTGACTTTTAGTTGAACTGCAATTAGAAATTTTATGAGGCCAGGAAAAAGATTATAAAACTAGAAAGAACTTAGCATTCCTGTCTAAATAATGGGAATATTCATGAAGTGATAGCCTTTAGTCAACAAACAATTAACAATCAAAATATAACTTGCCTGTCAGTTCACGAAGCAGATTGAGCATATTGCCATAAAAATACAGGAGCAGCAACAATCACCACTGTCAGTATCTCCTTCAGAAAGGTCGAAGTTCCTATAAATTAAGAAATAGAAAAAAATCATATCTAGATACATTGTTAAATTTTAGGGTAGGAATTAAAAATGAATTAAACTTTCTTTTCCAGGTAAAATGGGTAGAATAAAATCTTACCTGTTAGGAATGCAGAAAAAGAAGCAGCTTCTGAAAGAAGAAAATATTTCATCTTAAGTTCTGTAATAGAACTCTTTATGAGGGCAAAGTTTTCCAAGGAAATATATATTGCTTAACTGTAGAGAAAAAGAACTACAGGCAGGAATATAAAAATTAAAAGGCATAATCTTTTCTTTATAAATAACAGTACTAGCAGGGCCATAAAAAACTCCTCTTAGTTTCTGAACATGGCCATACAAGGGGTCAAGAGAACAAAGGAGAAAACAGCCAAAATGTGGCAGAAGTATGGACTATATTGTCCTGCAATTGTCAGCCAGTGCTTAGAAAAAAAGGCAATGTGTTAATAATAATGTAATTGAAAGCAAAACAAGTGGCTACAATTTATTAAAGAGATATTTGGAGGCAAAGACATTTTTGGTTGACATCTATTTACCCATTGACAAGAGACCAGGAGTGCCTTAGAGGAATTCTAGTTATAGCTCAAAGTTCAAACAAAGCAAATAGGTTTAATTATCTTAATAACCCTAAAAATCTAAGTATAGCAATATGAAAATAATAGTGATATTGAAAAACAATAGCCAATTAATATTACTTGGTAGATACATATTTGTGCTTGCTTTAAGAATTCAATTGTGATAAAATAACAGTTGGACAATCTTTCTTACTTTTATTTACATAAAACAATGCTAAGTTATGTTTGTCTGAGAAAATGTAGCACCTTCCAGTCAAGTGATAGATAGGAATCTCCAGCCCTTTGTGTGGTTGCCACACTGGAAGGTTAGCTGGCTTTTAACTAGAAATTCTTAAGGGATAGATTGACCTTTCCAGTGGCAATTGAAATTCTCTTCAATCATTATGCTTTGACTCTAATTTCCCAAGTAAGAGAACTTTTATTCTCACTTTCCAGAAAAGAAAATACTGGCTTAGCACAATGGTTATAAACTAAGTAGCTTATATGAGATCAGGTCCCACATAATCTCGGTAAGTCCTAAATATAACTTTGTTTGTAATCTGCACTTATTAAAATGACATGATTTGTCACGTTTTAAATATATACATATGCATTATGAGTTTTTGGTATATGTATGCTTATATACATATATCCATATACTTCAGTTTAAACTTATATTATATACAATAAAATTTAGAAGTTTTATGATCATACATGTGTACCTGTGTATGTGCCAACAATCATGCATGTATATCCATGTTTGTATGGTCATATTCTTGTTCTCATACAGGTCAGAAGACAACTTTCTGAGGTCAATTCTCTCCTTCTACTGTGTTGTTCTGAAGAATTAATTTATGTCATCATATTTGGCTTTTGCCAAGTACCCTTCAACACCAAGCAATCTTACAAGATATGAAAAACAGTTTGGTGTAACATAGTCAGTTGAGAAATAAATGTTCATATAGATATCAATTAGCAATATAGAAATAATAACATGTATCTATCTTATTTTCCAAAAGTAAGACAAGTTGCTGTTTCCCAAAGGATATCTTCAGACAATTTCCTAACTCTTGGTAGAATTTTTATATATCTAACATGATTCCTATATCTATAGATGTTAAGATTATATGCACCTCATAATAGTTACTTTGGCATCAATAGGAGGGAAGCCCCTTGGCCCAGTGGGCACTCAATGATCCAGCACAGGGGACTGCTAGAGCTCTGAGGTGGGAGTGTGTAGGTGGATAGGGGAGCACCCTCATAGTGGCAGGGGGTGGAAGGAGGTTATAGAGGGGGTGGAAGGCAAACAGGGAAGTGGGATAACATTTGAAATATAAATAAATAAAGTAACTAATAAAAAATTAAATAGCTGAAAAAAATGTTAGTTTTTGTTCATATTATCAATGACTATATAGGGAGTATTTTACTTTCATGGCATCAAAGGAGGGTTTTTTTGTCAAATTATGAAATGAACTATTGTTAGGTTGTTTAAGAAAAATTTACTTTATGAACTCTGGGAATGTGTGGGACAAGTCAGATTAGGAACAATTTATGAAATAATGCAAAGAAGTGGAACCATTTTGAGGACTGAAGAGAAAGAAGCAAGAAGAAAGGAATTTGAGGTTCAGTAGTATGTTGCTGTGACAAAAACTATGACCAAAAGTAACTGAGAGAAACAAAAGATTTATTCGGCATACATTTCCAGGTCATGCATCATCACTGAGGAAAGTCAAGAATTCAAGTGGGAGCTTGAAGGAAAAACTATGGAGAAACTCTGCTTGCTGACTTGCTCACTCTCAAGGTTCCTGGGCTTCCTTTTTCGACTCAGGATCACTGTTTTAGAGATAATTCCACTCATAGTGGACTGGGCCATCCTGCATCAATCATCTGAGAATTTGCCCAGAACACAGGCCTATGGGCATGTCTTGATGATGACTGATGGAGGATGGCCCAGTCCACTATGAGTGGAATTATCTCTAAAACAGGATATCCTTTATTCCACTACAGAAATAAGTCACAACTATATAAAACTCTAAAGTGAACTAAGTGTACTTTATAAATCATTCACTAATTTTGTTTATTTGATTATTTGGATTTGTGTCATACACACTCAAATGTTTACACAAAGAAGATAAAGTTGGTTAAGTATTGAGAGTTAAGTATAATTATATAAATTCTAATCCATATATTCTTAAATATGTGATTTAGACTTTAGAAATATTTTCACATAGCCAGAGGTCATATTCCGTATTTAAACCCCAACCAGTATTTTAAAAAAAATATGTAGCAAGCTTTGCAAATTCTTCCCAGGTACTGAGTTATATACTCATTAGAACAATTTCATCATAATTTACTATCATTCCTTCCGCATAAAGTAGCAAGCTGAACTATTCAGATTATTTTCTTATAAACTAAGATGTGTTTTATATGCTAGAGTTGTTTTATTAAATAATTGAAAATAATATCAACATAAAGATGAACAGATATATAATATAAACACAAAATAGTAAATTATGTGAAGATTATATTAAGTTTACTGCATTGGAAAATGTTTTTTAATTTACATGTAATTTGTAAACTCAGGCAAAGCAAATATTGAAATAGTTTAAATATAAATCCTGAGTATTCAACCAATGACTTCTCTACTA
This sequence comes from Mus minutoides, assembly GCA_902729485.2. Taxonomy (NCBI): domain Eukaryota; kingdom Metazoa; phylum Chordata; class Mammalia; order Rodentia; family Muridae; genus Mus; species Mus minutoides. Next base: position 2,657,103 of record LR753314.1, read on the forward strand.
AGAATGGCTTAACAGGAATCATAATATGGTAAGTTAACAGCAAGTATGTGTACTAAGTGTGGTGACTAATAATTACAACTGATTTATTGTACAATTTTAAATGTTGTCAATAGGTATTATAATTCATGCATGGATTTCTAGCACTTGGGTTGTTGATATAAAAAATACCAAATTGAAGACTTGCCTGGGTTACATAGTGATACCCTGTCACAAAACAAATGCAAAGTAGAGAAATGAAAGCAATCAAAGCGTTAACACATTTTTCTAACCCATGAGTCTGTTTTGGCTGTTTACTGGCCTTCAGAGAACTGACAACACAGAAGCTCTCAAACATAAAAGATCTGCTCACAGCATATATCATTAATAATTGAACAAAATATATAAAGTAAAGAAGAATAATATTTCATATTTATTTGATGAGTAACCCTTTACTAAGAAATAGTTTTATACCCAGCTATTTGTTCTTGAAAGAAAGATCAGATCACCCATTGCTGTACAGTCATTGTTGTCTACTAGCTTAATAAATAATAATTAATTTGAGCCTCTCAAACAATAAGGCTTAAAATTTAATGTCTTTCAAGCTACATTTTCATGTTCAGCACTATCTCATGCATAAATGAACAATGCCATTGCTTTCCACTATTTCCACTGATGTAACCCTGAGAAATACATAATTATAAGTGATTTGCTAAGTGACTGTCTTCTTAACCATGCTGTATTGCTCAAGGCAAATACAGTACTCTTTTAAGTATTTGATAAAAGTGGTTAGTAGACTTGAAACCATTTACTACAATACCTTAATGAAGCCTCCTTAGAATTCAAGTAAAGAAACAAGGGTCAAAGAGGATAAATAAAAATACTCTTCTAATAGCTTGTTAGTCATTTGAACATTTCAGGTAAGGCTACACTTAGCTTTTAGGTATGAGTTCTATTACTGTTCCTATTGTATATTAATCCTTTATTTGCCATGAAAAATTTAAGTCCTTCTCCTGTTGAACTACATGGGACTCATAAATTATGAAAATTAACTACTCCCTGAACAATAGATCAATCAGATATGCTCAGAGTGATTCAATAGTATTGCTTTTAGTGCTAGGAGTCTTTTCAGGAATTAATTTCTATCAAAGATTCCTGTGTCTGTTTGTTTGGAAGCAGAATAGGTTTAGAAATCCAGTATCAGTGTTAGGTAGAGAGCTAATACCAATATTTCAAAAGAGCACTGATGAAGTACTTTTTTTCTTCTTCTCTATTATGTATTTATATTTCTTCTCTTCCCGTCACTGTGACAAATTACCTGTCAGGAACAACATAGAAAAGGTAAGAATTATTTGGGTTCTCATTTTCAGGGGATTTACACAATGATAGAAGGGTAAGTACAGTATTGGAAAGGCCATGTCTGTGTTACAGACTGCAAGCAGTACCTGGTCATGGGGTGCAGCTTGTACCTGTTATGGGCAACAAGCCGTATCTGATCATAGGAAATAGAGAATGGAGAAGAGAAGTAAAGGTGGGCTGCAAGTATCAAAGTCCAAAGAAAGTGATCATCTACCTCTGTCTAGATCCAAGGTTGCAGAAATTCCACATCTCCCAAAGCACCAATTGGGACGTAAAGAGTAGTAAGCACATGAGCCTAAGAAGGTTTCACAGCTGAGCTGTAATATTATCTTTGAGAGAATATTATTGAAACTAGGTATTGAGCCTTATGTCTGTGATCTGAGATCTTAGACAGTGGAGGCAAGAAGACAAGAGGTCAAGGCCAACCTGTGCTATCAGAGACCTTGTCTCTAAACTCAAAAGTAGTAAATATGATATTGATAATTTAAAATGCTATTCAACTCTTCTTTTCACTTGGGTATTATTTTATTTGAAATTAATATGGTAAGTTTATCCTGAATCTATGTGAAAATTATTCTTGTATGGGGGAAAAAGAGTTAATATTTCCAATTATTGTACATCATTCATTTCAAAGTCTATGTTTATTTTCTTGTGTCTTTTACATCAGCTAAGCCTCAACTGCCTTCCCCCCAAAATACTAATCAAAATTATGTATTTTTTATTTTATTCATTTCAAATAATATACCTTATCATTTTATTTTTTCTGATTTTAAATTGGAGAGTAATGTAGTGTTATCAGTATTATTTTTAGACTAAATATTTCCCATATGTATATGCTTCATTTTGGGGGAGATACACTAAACTTTAAAAGCTGGACAGTTTACCACAATGTCTGATGTACAGCAAGTGAATGAATTGGCCATTGCAAACATGCATTTAATTGTCTAGCCTTATCTCTTACCATTTGACTTTATATAAGCAAACTGTTAAATAAAAATTGATCACCTGGGTATGTAAAATAAATTTATTTTAGATAGAAGAAATAAAAATCCAGGGACATATCCCATCATAAGGATCTGGAGTATTCATTGTAATTATAAGAATGTGAATTAAGTTTAGAGGTTCCATGAATGATAGAGAGAACAGAGTAAGCATTTTCTTCTTTAATGTTGTGAATATATATTCAACACTGTCAGGAATTCTTATTACTTACTATGTCATGTTCATTAAACATGCAGTCGTCTGACAGAAAAAGAATCAAAAGATCTGCCAAGGAAATGTTTGCTTCTCCAGCAACAGAGGTAATCATTAATTCAAAAACAGAATATTTCTTTCAAAACAATATATATTTCTTTTTGTTGTCACTAAAATAATCAACCTCCCCAGTTCAAGAAGAAAACATCACATATAGAGAGTGATGTGGATAAAATATAAGATTTTTCATTAATACAAACTAGGGCCCCTTGGTCTAGCACACTTTATATGCCCCAGTACAGGGGAACTCCAGGGCCAAGAAGTGGGAGTGAATGGGTAGGGGAGCAGGGCAGGGGAGAGTATAGGGGACTGTTAGGATAGCATTTGAAATGTAAATGAAGAAAATATCTAGTAAAAATAATTAAAAAATACAAACTAGGAATTCAGAATAAGATCAGAGAATAAGATCAATGCCTTCCTACCAATAGAGAAAACTTTAATATGCATAAGACAATAAAAAGAGAAAATGAATAGAATTTATGACAAAAAACCCACAACTGACTAGCCTGCATTATTATGATATGTCTCTCTGTAGATTAAATAATCATCAAAAATTTAATAGAAATAGAAGTAGGAGATAGACTTACAAAGAGGAAGAGTAAAAGGAGAAGTAAGAGGAGAACAAAGTGCAGGGGACAGGATGACAAGTCTGAGCAGCAGAACAACCTTGAGCTCTTGCTCATCAAATATCAGCTTCCTATGAAGAAAAAATGACACAAGGGAATCCTGAGAAATTTGGACAGAGGATACTAGTTACTTAGTAACTTAAACTTTCAAAACATTTCTGCTAATCTTCACTTTTAAAATACTAAATATTGTATCTTTCTTAAAAAAAAAATTATATAACATTTGCAGAGCCCACTCAGTGCTGCCTCTGTGCATGGGCATGGGATCATCTCCTGAAATAGAAGCAGCCGCTCAGAGATCACATCCTTCAAGAAACTGTCACTTCCCAAGGATCCATTAGTTGTCAGTGAGTCCTGAGATAGCACCAAGATATCACAGGCATCTCCACCATCTATGCTGAGACTTTGACAGGCTTGATCTTATACAAGTGTTATTCATACAGTTCACATAAAGAAAAGTGCATGTGGGAGGAGGAAGGAGATGGTAGATAGGAGATGAGGTGGAAGGGGGATAAGACATAGATTTTATCTAAATTATTCATATGCTTATATATATATATATATATATATATATATATATATATATATAAGCATATGAATATGAACTGACTTAAAACATTATTATTTTATGTATGTTGAAAACCATTTGCCTTCATTTTAATTCTAAATTCAAGAAAAACTATAGAGATAGTATATGTGAGGCCGAATGCATGCTTAAATATAATCATTTACTGGATGTTCAAATGAAATCCCCTGGATTCTGAGTGATGTCATCAGTGGAGTTATCAACGATCCTATGTATTTTGGGGCCTCAGAGATGCTCCTGTGAATAGTGTTCTGATGTCAATGGAATATCAGAAACATTTCTCTTCTTCCTCAAGAATTGATACCACTTTTATGGTTTTTTTTGTCATATTTTAATACAAAAAGCCTGACAAATCTGTATTCATTTAGGCTATGAATTAGTCCTAGGAATTGCAGGATTGTTGATAGCAGTCAATGATATTCATGAGTCCAAAATGAAAGAAGTTATATTTTCCAAACCATAGAAATCATTTTTTTGAGAATATATTGTCATGGTACATGTAAACATTATTAAAATTCTCTCAGAGAAAGGTTAAAATAAGAAAGGGCATCATTGGGGCTGGTGAGATGGCTCAGCGGGTAAGAGCACCCGACTGCTCTTCCCAGCAACCACATGGTGGCTCACAACCATCCGATCTGGCTCCCTCTTCTGGAGTGTCCGAAGACAGCTACAGTGTACTTACGTATAATAAATAAAATAAATCTTTTAAAAAAAGGGCATCATTAATTCAAAATAGACATTGAAAATTATTTTTCTTTTGCTTGTAACAATGAAATTAAAAATTGCTTAGAAATCTGCCTTGTAACTACTACAGTAGCTAGCTTCACAATTGCCATCTCTAATAAGTTTCCCTTCCTCCAAATTTATCTTGCATACTCTTGACAGAGTAATTTTGGGAAGGGCCAATTTGATCATTTTACTTGGTCAAAAATTTAAAAGAAGTTCTTCCTGTCTAGCTCATAAAATCCAACTCTACTGCCCGGTTTTCAATGTGTTTTATGATGAGTGTCTTCCTTCCCCTGCAGACTTATTTTATGTTCTCATTCCAGAATACCTGTCAAGTATCTCTTCCTTGGCTCATCTGTACCCAATGATTAGCCCATAAATTTGACAAGCCTCTCTATTTTCCAACCAGATTAAACGAGACATTTTGCTCTGCTCGGCTCCTTTCCTAAACTGGCCACTTTTAAAGTCTAATATTCTAACACAGTTTCTTAAAATCATTAGTACACATTGATCTGCTATCCTGCCACCTGTAGTATTTATTTTCAGTTTCAATAAATTTCATATTTATTGGCCTTTAGTTTTGAAACTACAACTGATCCAAGAGCAGGATAAAAGAGCTTGTATATGGGTAATCTATTCTAATCTTCATGACTACCCTAGGAGGAAGAACCTTTTGAACACTACAATTCTGTGAAGTAAACCTTAATATTCCAGAAACAATGCATTACCCTAAGGGTATAATGTTATCTCAAGGACAAAATAGGACCTTGTGTTATAGTTTATCTTAGCAAATAAAATGCACAGCCAAAGTCTAATGTCAGTAAGAGAGTAAAAGCCATTTATTTATCTATTATTTTAAATATGTATGAAAAAAAACGAGTTGAAAGGTATTTATACATGAAGCTCATTCTGTGTTTCTCTAAAAATCAACATTAACTATTTTCTCAGGCTTCATTTACATCTTCTGCCTTATATCTGACATATATTTCAATGATATCTCAAACCAAATAGTGTCTTCTCATTTCCAGTTATAAAGTCTCCCCAACATGAATACCAATATATAAGCTAAATAAGAGAGAAAAAAAATAGATATGCCAAAGTGGGTAGACAAAAATCTAACCAAGCCTTTCTTCTAGGGCAGACTGTTAGCTGGTTTATTTCCCTAAAGATGCCATATGCTGAGCCATCCTAGAAGATTCACATCACTTAGAGCAGTTAGTGAGAATATCCCTCACCCTAAGTCCCAGAGCTGCTACAGGGAGTCCAGTGAATTCTGCCCTCATCCCCCAAATACCACTCCTTTTCTGCTCTGTCCTTTCTGCTGGGGCAGACTACTAGCCACTCTGCTCCCCTGAAGACATCATATCTTGATCCATCCTAGAAGATCTTCTGCACTCTGTGCAGTTCTGCAATTGACACCACAGCCTGGGGAATTCCAGGAGATCTGCTGCACAGAAGGCAACTGAGCAACTGATCACCAGCTTTTCTGTTACCCCAAAGACACCACAGTTTGAACACATTCCAGGAGCTCCTCTGTACACAGTGCAACTGGGCAACAGACATCACAGTCGGAAGATCTCCTGGGGCCGCAGAGGCATGCAAGGCAACTGACCCAATAGACCAAAAGCCTCCCTGTAGTTCTGTTGCACACAGGGAAACAGAAACCATAGTCCATAGGCCCTGCTGGAGAACATCTTCACAAAAGACAACAAAATCATAGAAGAAAACTTGCCAACTTAAAGAAAGAGATGGCCATAAAGGTACAAAAATCTTATAGAATACTAAATATATAGGACCAGAAAAGAAAATCCCCTCATCATATAATAATCAAAATACTAACTGTAAACCTGTCAGAATTACACTAACTTCTCAACAGAGACTATAGAGCCAGAAGAGACTGACTGGTCAGAGGTCACACAGACTCTAAGAAAACAGAAATCCCAGCCCGGTCTACTATACTCAGCAAAACTCTGAATTAACAGAAATGGAGGAAACAAAATAATCCAGGACTAAACCAAGTACAAACAGTATCTATCTACTAATACACCCTAAAGAGGATAGTAGAAAAAACAAAAAAACAAAAAAACACCAAAACAAGAAAGGTACCTACACCAAAGAAAAGATACTAAGCAACTCACAGCAAATCCAAAAGGAGAGAACAACAAGTACACAAAGCCACCTACAAAAGCAAACATAAGGAACCAACAATCATATGTCTTTAATACCTCTCAATATTAATGGACTCAATTCAAGTATAAAAAGACATAACAAACTGGATATGCAAATAAGTTTCAACACATTTCTGTATGCAAGAAACACACCTCAATAACAAAGACAGAACTATCTCAGAGTAAAATGACAGAAAAAGTTCCTCCAAGCAAATGTTCCCAGGAAACAAGCTGGAGTTTCCATTCTAATATCCAGTAAAATAGACTTTCAAACAAAAGTTATCAAGTATGATGAAGAAGGACACTTCGTATTCATCAAAGGGAAAATCCACCAAGAGAAAAATATCAATTCTGAATACCTATGCCCCAAATGAAAGGGCATCCACATTCATAAAAGAAATGTTACTAAAGCTCAAAACACACATTGAATCCCACCCAAAAATAGTGGGAGACTTCAACACCCCACTCTCCCCAGTGGACATGTTATTGAAACAGAAGTGAAATAGAGATACAGTGAAATTAAGAGAGGTTATGAACCAAATGGATTTAACAAATATCTACAGAACATTTAACCCTAAAACAAAAGAATATACCTTCTTCTCAACACCTCATGGTACTTTCTCCAAAATCTTCCATATCATTTATCATAAAACAAACCTTAACTTACACAGGAAGATGGAACTAATTCCATGCATCATATCAAATCACCATATCCTAAGGGTTGTGTTCAATAACAACAAAAACAAAAGAAAGCCCACAAGCCGGGTGTGGTGGCGCACGCCTTTAATCCCAGCACTCGGGAGGCAGAGGAAGGCAGATTTCTGAGTTCGAGGCCAGCCTGGTCTACAAAGTGAGTTCCAGGACAGCCAGAGCTATACAGAGAAACCCTGTCTGGAAAAAACAACAACAAAAACAAAAAAGAAAAAAGAAAGCCCACATACAAGTGGAAACTGAAAAACTCTCTACTCAATGATAATTTTGTCGGGAAGAAAGAAAGAAAAAGAGAGAGGGAGGGAAGGAGGGAGGGAGGGAGGGAGGGAGGAAGGAAGGAAGGAAGGAAGGAAGGAAAGAAGGAAGGAAGGAAGGAAGGAAGGAAGGAAGGAAGGAAGGAAGGAAGGAAGGAAGGAAGGAAGGAAGGAATTAAATACTTACTGGAATTTAATGAAAATATTGACACATCATACCCAAACTGATGGGATACAATGAAAGTAGTGCTGAGGAAAATTCATAGCACTAAGGGCCCTGGTAAAGAAATTGGAGAGATCTTACACTAGCAATTTAATAGCCCACCTGAGAGCTCTAGAATATAAAGAAGCAAACTTAAACAAAACAAGTAGAATGCAGGAAATAGTGAAACAGAGGGGTGAAATAAATCAAATAGAAACAAAGAGAATAATACAAAGAATCAACAAAACCAGAAGCTTTTTCTTTCAGATACTCAAAAAGATGAACTAGACAAACTAACTAAAAGACTCAAAAGCAGTATCCAAATTAACAAACTAAGAAATGAAAAGGAAGACATAAAAACAGAAATGAAGGAAATTCAAAAAAATCGTCATATCCTACTAAAAAAGTCTATGCTCAGCAAAACTATAAAATCTAGATAAAATGAATGGTTTTCTAGCCAGATACCACATACCAAAATTAAATCAAGAGCAAGTAAACTATCTAAACAGGCCCATATTGCATAATGAAATAGAAGAAGTGATTAAAAACATCCCAACACAGAAAAGGCCAGGGCCAGATGGCTTTAGTGCAGAATTCGAGCAATCCTTCAAGGAAGACCTGATACCAATTTTCCTCAAAATACTCCATAAAATAGAAACAGAATGAACACTACCTAATACATTCTATGAAGCTAAAATTACTTTGATACCTGAACCACACAAAAACCCAACCAAAAAAAGAGAACTTCAGACCAATCTTGCTTATGAATATTGTTTCAAAAATACTCAAAATTCTCTAAAACCAAACCTAAAAACATAAAAAATCATTGAGTAAGATCAAGTAGGCTTCATCCCAGGGATGCAAGGTTGCTTCAATATATGAAAATATATAAATGTAATCCACTATATAAATAAAATCAAAGAAAATAATCACATGATAATTTCCTTAGATGCATAAGACAAATTTGACAAACTACAACACCCCTTCATGTTAAAAGCATTGGAGAGATCAGAAATTCAAGGCCCATATGTAAACATAATAAAAGCAATTTACTGCAAACTAGCAGCCAATATCAAATTAAATGGAGAGATACGTGAAGCAATCCCAATAATATTGGAGATAAGACGAGGATGCCCACTCTCCTTATACTTGAAGTTCTAGCTAGAACAATAAGACAACAAAAAGAGATCAAGGGGATCCAAATTGGCAAAGAAGAAATAAAGGTATCAATTTGTACAGATATGATAGTATACATACATGACCCCTAAAATTCTACCAGAGAATTTCTCCAGCTGATAAAAACTTCAGTAAAGTGATCAGACATAAAATTAACTGAAACACATCAATAGCCTTACTTTATACAAATGATAAACAGGCTAAGAAAGAAACTAGGGAAACAACTCCCTTCACAAAAGCCAAAAATAATATGAAATATGTTGGGGTAACTCTAACCAAATAAGTGAAAGAACTATATAACATTGACTTCAAGTCTCTCAAAAAAGAAATCGAAGTAGATTTCAGAAAATGGAGAGCTCTCCCATGATCATAGATAAGCAAAATTAGCATAGTAAAAATGGCCATCCTTCCAAGGGCAATCTATAGATTCAATGCAATCCCTATTACAATCACAACACAATTCTTCAAAGACATGGAAAGAGCAATTCTCAAATTTATCTGGAAAGGCAAAATACCCAGAATAGCAAAAGCAATTATTAGCAATGAAAGAACAGCTGATGACATTCCCTCCCCTGACCTCAAGCTACAGAGTAATAGTTATAAAAACTGCATGGTATTAGAACAGACACAGACATGTTGATCAATGAAATAGAATCAAAGACCCAGAAATAAAACCACACACTAACACACAATTGCTCTTTGACAAAGAAGCCAAAAATATTACAATGGAAAGAAGAAAGCATCTTCAATAGATGGTGTTGATCTAACTGGCTGTCTGTATGTAGAAAAATGAAAATAGAGGCATATTTGTCACCATGCACAAAGCTTAAGTCCAAGTGAATCAAGGACCTCAACATAAAACCAGATACACTGAATCTAATAGAAAAGAAAATGGGGAAGAGCCTTGAACTCATTGGTGCAAAGGGAAACTTCTCAAACAGAATTCCAATGTCTGTAAGATCAAAAACTGATAAATGGGACCTCGTGAAACTATAATTCTTCTGTAAGGCAAAGGACATAGTCAATAAGACAAGTTGATAATCTACCAATTGGGGGAAAAATCTTCACTATATCCAATTGAGGAATAATGTTGAAAATATACAAAGAACTTAAGAAGCTAACCACCAGAAAAACCAACATTTCATTCAAAAAATGGGGCATAGAACAAAACGGAGAATTCACAACAGAGGCGTCTTGAATGGCTGAGGAGCATCTGAAGAAAGGTTGAAAGTCCATAGTGATCAGAGAAATATAAATCAAAAGAACTCTGAGATTCCACCTTATACCAGTAAGAATTGCTAAGATCAAAACCTCAGGTGACAACACATGTTGCCAAGGACTTGGAGAAAGATGATCACTCCTCCATTGCTGGTGGAACTACAACTATTCTGGAAATCAGTATGGAGTTTCCTCAGAAATTTGGAAATATATCTACCTGAAGACCCAGAAATAATTCTCTTGAAAATATAACCAAAAGATGCACTACCATGCCACAGTGACACATCTTCCACTATGTCCATAACATCTTGTTTGTGATAGGCAAAAGCTGGAAACAACCCAGTTATTCCACTACTGAAAAATGGCTACAGAAAATGTGATTCATTTACACAATTGAGTACTACTCAGCTATTAACAAGGATATCCTGAGTTTTGAAGGCAAATGAATGGAATTAGAAAATATCATCCTGTATGAGGTATCTCAGACCCAAAAGAACATGCATGGTATGCACTCACCAATAAGTGGATATTAGCCCAAACAGCAGCAGCAGCAGCAGCAGCAGCAGCAGCAGCAGCAGCAGCAGCAACATCAACAACACAACACAAAAACAAAAGAAAACAACAGCAACAAAACAGTATAGAATACCCAGAATGTTGTCCACAGAAGTTAAAAAGGTCAACCAGCTGAAGAGCCCAAGTGAGGATGCCTAAGGGCCACTTGGAATGGAGAAGAAAGCAATCACAAGTGGGAAGGGAGGGAGGGACCTGGGAGGGAAAATAGGTAGGGTGAGGGAAAAGGACTGAAGCCCTGAGGCTCAGCAGAAAGAATAGGAATAGGCAATCTCAGGAGCTAGGAGGTTGTGGGGATCCTCCAGAATGTACCAGAGATCTGGGAGGTGAGAGAATCTCGGGACACAAATGGTGGGACCTTAGATGAAATGTCTAACAGTAGGGAGAGGGAACTTATAGAGCCCACCTCAAGCAGAAGGACAGAGCATCAAATTAGGAAGGGGGTTGCCATCTCACAGTCAAAACTTTGACCCATATTTTTTCCTGTTGTAAAGAACTTCAGAGATGGAAATGGAGAGGAGCCAGAAGAAAAGATGGTCCAGCAACAGGTCCAATGTAAGATCCATCCCTGGAGGAGGTCCCAAATCTTGACATTATTACTGAGTCTATGGAGCACTTTCAGGAAGGGATCTATCATGACTGCCCTCTGGAAGAACCAACAAGCAGCTGAGAGTCAGGTGGAGATATTTGTAACCCACCAATGGCTGCTGATTGTTCTGGATGAATTAGGGGAAAACTGGAAGAAGCTGAAAGGGAGGGTGACCCTGTAGGAGGACCAGAAGCCTCAATTAACCTCAACCCCTCAGATATCTCAACACTTGACCACCAACCAAGCAGCATACACCAGCTGATAGGAGGCCCCCAACACACATACAGAAGAGGACTGTTGGATCTGGTTTCAGTCAGAGAAGATGCAACTAACCCTCAAGAGACTAGAGGCCCAGGGAGTTTAGAGTTCTTGTCAGGTGAGGAGTGTGTGGTGGGGACGTCTTAGTGGAGACAATTGGGTGGGGAGAAGGTATGGGATGTGGAACAGCTGGAGGTTGGACATGTTAGCGGGAATAAAATCTGGATTGTAAATACATACATACATGCATGCATACATACATAAAAGTTTAAATTTAAAAAAGATTCCTTACTATCAGACATACTAATTTTTGCTTGGTTAAATAATTAACTGTTTCAAATAAGTTTAGAGAGTCTCAAGAATATAAAACTGAGTTGCTAGAAACTGGAATTTGTCCATGTATCATTTCTCATGTTGTTTTATCATAGCCTATTTTAAGTCTGAAAAATAATTTGGAATTATTTAATACTATATATTTATCATGATAAAGTGTGATATGATAAATAAAGGTGATTTTTCTTCCAAAGGGAAAAAAATCTGACCAAGTCTTAACACTACACAAAGAACTATAGGCAACTAAGAAATAATAAGAGAAATAATCGTCTCCAAGGGGAAAGAACAATCATTGGTTGTCTACTACCAAAAAGGCAACCATGAAAACATACACATTAGAATCATATTGACTGAGTATGCTATATTTACATATATATATATATATATATATATATATATATATATATATATATATATAGTCATAATAAATAAAAGAGGTCATGAATTTGAAAATAGAGCAGCAAAGGGTCTATGAGATTATAAGATATGAAAGAGGAAAGAGAAGGGAGAAATTAAAATCTCAAAAATGAAATTTTTAAAAAGTGAATAAAAAGAATATGGACAGTAGGCATTCCATGCTCCCTGCATGATTATAATGTACAATTAAATATATTTATAGGCAAATTTATAGATAAGGCAAAATACAAACTTCCAATATAGTTTGCTTCCAGTACATACATGAGAAAATACAAGTAAAAGTAGAAATAATTAAAAATTAAATAAACATCTGAGATCAAAATTTAATTGAAATGCAAATCAATGAGTGAGGCTTAAGCCACTCGCCTACTAGATCAGGATAGAAGCCAGGTCACTCACTCTAAGCCAGTGACAAACAGCCTTTTAAACAAGTGTATACCTTGAAACTAGAGTCTGAGTTAGAGATTTGTCTTCACCAGAGACTCTAGGAAAAACAAAAGTATAATAATAGTAACAATAACAAAAACAAAAATAAGCACTAAACATTTTTCACAGGCTATTGCTTACATAGTACGTATTATCAATGTGTAGTGAAATAAGAGCCATTTCAGATGTTAGTATTCTCATCCTCAAATGGAAAATAGTCAGCCACATCACAGTTGCTTTCTCAAGCAGACACTTGCAAGTAAAGGAAGAAATACATTGGAACATTAGAATAGAAAACATAATCAGCCTGAAACTGAATAACAATGACTTGTCATTCTAACATGAAAATCAAACTGCACATACCTATTTTTAATATTTTTGCATATTTTAAACATTATTTAATAATTTATTCATGTTTATTTATGTGCGTTTGTGTTTTGTCTGCATATATGTTTGTGTGAAGGTGGCAGATCCCCTGGATCTACAGTTACATACATGCATACATGTACAATAATTTTAATTTATTTATTCTTTAACTTTAAAATGTCTTGGCTTTTGATCTTGAGAAAGCATATGTGGAGTGGATTATTTTTTTTCAATTTCAGGATAAGGGCATGTTAGCTGCCCTGTAGCAAAAAATTGAATTTGGGTACTATTCCTTAGCCCTCTTACTTATGGACAGTTTCATATAATATATTTTAATCATATTCTTTCCCCTCCCCTTACCTCTTCCTCGGTCTTCTAAATTTCATGTCCTTTGGTTCTCTAAAAAAAACAAAAAAAACCAAAAAAACAATAAGCATATACAGATTCCAGAGTCTATTTGATGTTGGCCAAGGATCTAGAAAAATATAATCCCAATCTGGGCTTTCTACACCATCTTTAACCATTTAGTTCCTGGATAAGCACATACAATCTTTATATTTACAAACAACCTTAATCAGCACAAGAGCTACATAGATATATATTCTCTATGCTATCATGTCAACAATTGCATTATATAATCTGCCATGTTTCATCTGGGCTGCCCTTAACTCCAATTTGCCAATTTACATGGCCATTATTTTAGGACTCACCTAACACAAGGAGGCGTCCTCCTCTCCGTAACATCTTCTCCCCCTCTGACCCCAAATTGAGGAACACTAAACTCCACATATATCTCCTCTTCCCAGCTGATTGCTGTTGAAATATTTATTTACCAATCAGAAATAACTTGGGGGCAAGGTCACACTGTGTCACTTGGGTCTACATGAAGACTCTCTCATCTTTTAGGCAACCACACCATGGGGGCCTGAACTTAACATTACAATACATAGCAACAGACATAAAGGAGATGCTAAACAAATAAAGCTTAATTTATTCATGGTGATGACACCATATTCACAGAGAATATTTTAACCTTGGACTAAAACAACTGGAATGAAAAAAGAAAGGTCTCATGCTCAGTAGAGATCAGCCATTTACTTTTCTATTATGCAACATTCTACCATGGTGTATCTCACTAGTTCAGAAGGACGATATGTATATTAGGATTAAAAAAGAACTGTAACCAGTAATCAACAAAAGTTAAGTACACAAATGGATAGAAACAACCTCAGTGTTCTAACATGGCTAACATTTTCATTTTGATTATACTATAATCCAAAGCAGATAGCGAAGGCATTGGGAAGTGAATAGTGTGGGTGTTGTGTTAGAATGGAGGCTCTCATCCAGACAGACCACATCAGGTCAAAGAAGTTCCACGTAGCAGATGTTTATTGTGGGGGAGGAGGGCAAAGATTATGGCAAAGAGGAGCAGGGAGGTGAGAGAGATCAGAGGGGTCTGCCTTTTATTAGGATATTGAGATAGCCACTCACAGGTAAAGGTAGGAGGTGAGCCAAGTGGATTCTAGGAATGCATGGTGATTGCCATGGCTGCACATATGCTGGTTTATATGTGACATCACTGGGTTTGCAGCTGATCTACTGTATTGGTTCTTGATACCAACATACCTCCCTTTTTCTTATCATAAAGAGAAGGAAAAATGGGGAGGGGAAGCCAATGGTGAAAAGAGAATGGGATGTCATGTCTCCTAAACTGCTTCCTGCTGTCTAGGTGTGTCATCAGTTTGGGGGTGTAGCTGACTTTCACCATCAGAGTCCACTTGATAAACATCAGGTTCCTCTGTGGACAGAGACTCCTCTGTCGACATCAGTTTGTAATCCTGTAATAGAAACTGATTAATAGTTTAGTTAGAAAATTTTTGTATTTGTCATTGAAGGAATGTAGAAACATGATTTATTAGGAATGGGGTGAATAACACAAAAGATGACCAGGAGAGGTGTTATGAACAGGAGTATCCACTTCCATATAGGGTGTTTGAAAATCCAAGTACTGGAGGGCTCACATTCCCTAAAGTTCTGTATGTATGGTTGTAGCTCCTGGATTTTATTTTTCACTATCCCTGACTGGTGGACAAACAAACAGCATTCTTCTTGTAGGAACAGGCAAAGATTACCTTCTTTAGCTGTCAGGACATCTAGCCACCATTGATTCTGAAGCATCGCAGCTGCCAAAGATTCAATCTGTTTCTGGACAGTAAGCATGGTTTCAGATTTTTTTTTGAAAACTGCTTTTAAACTTGGAAGTCATTATCTCTGCAATTCCAGTACCAAGACCTATTGCTATTCCCACAGCAGCCAGTAGTGCCACAAGCTGAACTGCCTCTTACCTTGGGCAGCTATCATATCTATAACTGGGATTTGCAGGGGCTCTTTTTACTACATTACTCCTATTTCAGGGAAAAAGAGTACCAACTCCTGACCAGCCAGGGGGTAGTCAATGATATACCTGAGTTCCACAACGAGTTGACATGTTTTAGACTACAGGGCATTGTGGCAGAGATGAGGTATTAAGGGTTGTTGTTGTATTGAACCCTAGGGAGTAGTTCCGGAGGTCTTAAAAGTTTGGCACACCAAAAAATAAGGATCAAGAAAAGGTATGGAGTCATAGCAACATCAGAGTCTCTAGGGAGCGGCAGTTGCTCTGGAATGGCAGTTGCTCAGGAACGGCAGTTGCTCCGGAAAACCCAGGCTCCCTCTTCAGGCCCTCCTCAAGAAATAGCCCCTCCCGAAGGGCAATATGCTAATGAGGTGTGGCTTGTGATACCAATGAATGGGCAATATGCTAATGGGTGTGGCTTGGTTCACCAATCCACATCCACTACAACACCCCCTCCCCTTCCCTGGGAGAGTATAAAAGCAGCAGCTCTGCTGCTGTCCATGGTCCTGGGAATCTACTATCAAGGTGCTCCAGAATAAAGCTGACTGAGAAATTCCTGGTGGTGGCTTGACTTTCTTGCTGGTCGAGGGAGGTGCGCCGCAAGAGTCCAGGCTGCTGACAAAAGGTGAGGTAAGGCTACAGAGCAGTATTGCCACAACCCCAATCTCTGTCCAGCAGAGACTGAGAATAAGGACACTCACACCGAGGTAGGTGATTTTTCTGGTGATCTCCCGCTTCCCTTGTTCAGGCAGTTCAATATATACCCAGCCCCTCTTGCATCATCTCACTCCACTCATTGCTCTCCAATCAGCATCCATCATGGCTCTAGCTCGAGTTACACACACAGGCAGAGCAACAGATTATTGACTGACAGCTATGGTAAGGCTATGTGATACCCCAGATCAGGCAGTAGGTGCAGGATGACTCAGCTGTGCATTTTCAAGTGTTTGGTAAACAGGATGGGGTTATAAGGCTTGGCACTAAGCCTGGGCTCCATCTTAGCTCAGTGGCTGTGCCTGCTTCCCATATCTCCCCCTTTTTGTTTAATTAATAATGGCTCCGGGGCCACATCTGTCTTAGGTTGTCCTGACAATGGTATCCTCCTTACTCGTCATCAAGACCTACACAGCTTCTATGGCATATGTCTCTGTCTTAGGTAGGTAGGACCCTTGCAGAATCTTACCTGTCTCTGATTAATGGTCCAGCATACTGAGCCAAATTTAAGGGGAGGCTCCCATCTCTAATGCCACCATAGCTTGGATCAGTAATCACTGATTGGCCCATGTCTGCCTGTGCATGTGCACCATCCACCAGACCATCCCCACATTCACAGCAGTCAGCAGAAATTCCCAGAAGGCCATTCCCCCAATTTCTGAGGAGGTTGAAAGTCCTACGAGCCATCTTTAGCCAATGCTGCATAGTAGCAATCTCCACAAGGGTGTTGTTCACTGCAATGATGGATGCTCTCAGCTCATGGATAACAGCATCTTTCTGATCTCTCAGGAGAGTTTGGCTGCACAAGAAGATTTCTGATACTGCATATGGGTTATACAAAGTCCAAACATATGACTAACACAGGAAAGAAAGACCATTCGATAAGAAAAATGTCTAACATTACTATCTGTTCTATTATTAACTAAAAAGAAAAACGGAGGTACCTCACACACAGAGAGATAGGCTCAAAAAACTATATTATCTATATTACTACAATTTACTTTTACAGAAGTTTCAAAACTATAACAGACTAGCATCAGCACTAGGAGGTACTAGAATGGGGAGGGCTTTCACAGCCCCCCATAATTACTGCTCTTCCTCCATCATCATACTCATCTATATGAACAGCAGTCCGAATGTCATCAGCTTCTTCAGGGCTATCTTTCTTCTGTAGCTTATATTCTCTCCACAGCCTTGTCAGACATTAGGGCACCCAAATAGGATTCTCCTGATCTTGTGGAAAGACACATACTACTCCCCTCATCCATGTTATAATGGGATCAGGGCCCCTCCATTGCCCGGAGAGGACATCTTTCCACTGCACCATTACAGATTGAAACAGTTGTGAGGCACAATGCCTTTCGGCAGAACAATGGCCATGGGAGTCCAAATTAAAAAAAAAAAAAAAAAAAAGAATGAAAAGTGCTATATTTAATTTATCTTTAGGGAATTTAAATTGCATCCCTATTCTCCTGTTTTGTTTAAATAAAACATGCTTCAGGGTAACATTGGCACATTCCAGTATACCCTGACTTTGGAGGTTATAAGGCTAATTTCAATGCCTAGGGCATGACAAAAATGCATGAATTTTTGAGAAGTATAGGCTGGTCCATTATCTGTTTTTATCTTTTTTGGAATTCCCCAAGAAGAAAAAGCTTGCCAACAATGGAAACTTACATGCTGTGCTTTCTCTCCCACATGGGCCAAAGCAAAAATCACGCCTGAACAGGTGTCAATAAACACATGCAGATATTTAAGAGTGCCAAAATCTGAAACATGGGTCACATCCATTTGCCAAATCATTAAAGGTTTAATGCATCTAGGATTTACTCCTACACTTCTCTGAGGTAACAAGGAAACACAGTGCCTACATTTTAAAATGATATCCCTGGCTTGTTCTTGGGAAATTGGAAACTTTAAGCTTAATGACTGGGCATTTACATGACATTGTCTGTGAAATTCCTGGGCTTGTTGCAGTGCAGATGCCATGACAAATGCAAAGACTACACATGTATTGGCATCAATTATTGAGTTGCCCTCTGCTATGGGTCCGGGGAGGCCTGTATAAGCTCTAATGTGAATGACACTAAACGGATGCTTTCTTTCCCAGATACATCTTTGTAGGGTAGACAACAATCCAGACATGGTGGAGGTATGTTTAATCAAACCCACTGTCTCTAATTGTTGAACTGCTTGTACTACATATTGACTATCTGATATTAAATTGAAGGGGTTTGGATACTCCAAGAACACCTGTAAAACTGCATTTAATTCAACTACTTGAGCTGATTGACAGGGAAACAAATGAATATTCGGTTCCTTTCCTTCTACATACACTACTCCAACACCACCTTTTGAGACATCTGTGAAGATAATCATGGCTCCTGTAATAGGTTCTTTTCTTGTAATCTTAGGAAAAATAATGGGGTTGCGCATGACAAATTGCATCCAAGGACTGGAAAGATAATGATTATCAAAATTTCCTACCATGCTAGTGCATAATATGGCCCACTCATTATTTGTGGCTGCTAAAACTTCAATTTATTTCATTTTCAATAGTGTCATCAGAACTCACATTCTGCGTCAGTGCTAGAACTGTCTTCCTAACTCCTTTTTTTTTTTTTTTCTTACTTTTCTGTCCCTTCATGGCTACTGTGCTGAGACAACTTTCTTGACTTCCTCTAAAGCATCACTTCCCTTTTCTATTTCAGCTGTGTACCTCCCCATTTTATCTTTCAGGTCTGATTTTACTATGTTCCAAATTGCCAATGTGCCATGAGGGAAAGGTGTGACTGAGTCCACTGTCTGTAAATCACGTCCAAATCCATCCCAGCTAGAGAGATTCACACAGCCTTCCTCCAAGAACCAAGGTACTTTTTGAGCTACAGTCTCTAAGAATTTCTTCATGGTTTCACTTTTAATCTTGATACCACTTCTTTTCAAAAACTGACTCAATGCATATCTTACTTTCATTTTAGAGGCTGCGGCAGACCCCATATCTTTTCTGCTTATGATTTCTAGGTAATTTTGATTTCTCTGTCCCTTTCCGGGATCCTAACTTTCCCTTTTTAATCTGCTGTCCCCTTCCAGGAACCTAATTTGCTCCGTCCCTTTCCTGGGAACCTAATTTTCCTTTTTTAATCTGCTCCATCTCTTTTGGGGACCTTTTCCTGCTTTGCCCAATTACCAAGAACTTTTCCTGCTTTGTCCAATTACTGGGAACTTTCTCTGCTTTGTCCCAGTTACCAGGAACTTTCTGCTTTTTCCCAGTTACCAGGGAACTTTCTGCTTTGTCCCTATCCCTGTTACTTACTGTGAACCTTTTCTTCTCTGGACAGTGCCAGCAGCCTCTTCACTAGGGCTCCGGTGCGCATCCATAGACCCAGGCTCCCATCACACTGCCCAGCAATGAGTGTCTATGTGCAGTGTGTCTATGTGCAGTTTGTTGAAGTGTGTGCACCACCATCTTCTGTGCACTCTATGTGCACCCTATGTGAGCCCTGCAGCATGCAGCAAGCTGCTGCCACACTTTATGTCCACGGCACACACTGCCATGCGGAATCTGGGCTCCGAGCACCTCCTGCTGCCTCCCTCCATCGCTGTTCCTCTGCCTGTCTGCCAGAAGAGCTGTTCCAGCTCCCGACAGGAGCCTCCTACTGAGCCATCACCACCAGGCCCTTGCAGCCTGCAAGCACTCGGCCCCCGCACCTCCTCTGCTCCTGCCTCCCCTATTCCCCCTCTGCTTCCTTTAGTCAGTGGCTGTACCTCTCAGTGTCCTCTCTTTGGAACTGCTCTCTCTTGTCACTCGGTTAAGTTCATAAACGTTAGATCGGGAGCCCAGAATGTCCATTGACCCAACCACTGTCCTGTACGGCTTGCATGTACCTTTCTTCTACTACACGAGTTCCCCTTTACTCTGTGAGTTCCCGGTAAGGGCCACCAGTTGCCGCAAGCCCAATCCCTGTCCAGCAGAGACTGGGAATAATGAAACTCATGCCAAGGTAGGTTTTCCAACAGTGATCTCTCTGGTGATCTCCCGCTTCCCTTGTTCAGGCAGTTCAATATATACCCAGCCCCTCTTGCATCATCTCACCCCACTCATTGTTCTCCAATCAGCATCCATCATGGCTCTAGCTCGAGTTACACACACAGGCAGAGCAACAGATTGTTGGCTGACAGCTATGGTAAGGCTATGTGACACCCCAGATCAGGCAGTAGGCGCAGGATGACTCTGCTGTGAGTTTTCAAGTGTTTGGTAAACGGGATGGGGTTACAAGGCTTGGCACTAAACCTGGGTGCCATCTTATCTCAGTGGCCGCACCTGCTTCCCACACAGTATCACAGGAGAGTATATAAATGGCAATTGTGAGTTAGTTCCAGGGCGGGTATACATTGCCAGCAGTCTTTAAGGCATCCAGGTCTGATAACATTAAGGAGTTGGTGTGTCAAGGTCAAGGTCTTAAGCAAAAGGTGAAATGATAGGTTAGTGCCATTTATGATGATTGATGTGAAAGATATAAGGACATCAGAGGAATGTTTGATTCCCTCTCCTACTTTTCAGATATCTAGAGGTTGGCCAATTGAGGCATATCTTCTCTTGATGAGGATGGACCTGTTGTACTTACTGTGTACCCAGGTTTATTTTTATGGTAGTTTATTTACTTTTTTATGTATTTGTTTATCTATCTATCTATCTATCTCTATCTATTTATTTATTTTTACCAGAGACATCTGTCTCCCAAAAGAAGCTTGAGGGACCGGCTTGCTGCAAACAACACGAGGTACTTTAATGGCGGAGCTCCGGGTCCACATGTATCTCCCAGTGAAGACAGAGGAACCAACCCTGAAGCCTGGGAGTCAGGGTTTATATAGTAAATGGCGAGGGGAATGGGAAGAACTGACGCAGTTACACATGTTTGGCTAGTTTAAACATCAGTAAAGAACAAGTGAGGGTTACAGCACTTCCTTGGGAGGGGCATCTGGTTATCCTCTAACCATATTAGGAAGACAAAGAGACATCAGCATCCCGATGGCCCCCTGCTCAGCGGGAATAAGCCTGGGCATGTCCTTGCATGCCCTCCCTATCTAGGAATCAATAGCCTTTGTTCTGGCATGTCCAGGCATGCCTGGGCTTGTTCAGCAGTGCTCAATACTCTATGCCTGACCCTGATTTTAATTTTTCTTTCACCATCAGACACCTATGTTTCTGCAGTTAAGGTTGATTGCTTGTACCTTAACTTCATTTGCATAACCATGGCTTTAGCCTGATTGTGAAACTTTAAAAATAGTTCCTATTTCTGTTAAACCTTCCAAAAGCATTTTCATTAAATATAAAACACGTTTTTATATTCATGGATTCCAAATTTACATGTTAAACTGTTTGATAACTTTTATAAGTTCAACATTTATATTTATCTGCTTTAGGTGTCAACCAAACAACCCAATAAAAAATGGAGTATAAAACTAAATAATTCATGGAAGAGGAATATCGAATGACTGAGAAGTACTTAAAGAAATGTTCAAAGCACTTAGTGATCAGAGATATGCAAATCAAAACCACACTGAGATTTCACCTTATACCAATCAGAATATATAAAATAAAAACTCAGGTGACAGCATATATTAGCAAGAATGTATAGAAAGAGAAATACTCCTCTATTGCTGGTGAGATTGCAAACTGGTAAAACCACTCTGGAAATCAATTTAAATGTACTTCAAATAATTGGAAATAGATCTACCTGAAGACAAAGTTATACTCTAACATGTTACAGAAGCACATACTCCATACATGTTCATAGTGGCCATATTTGTTATAGCCAGAACCTGGAAACAACCCAGATGTCCTACAATGGAAGAATGGATACAGAAACTGTGCTTCATTTACACAATGGAATGTTATTCAGCTATTGAGAAGGAGGAACTCATGACTTTTGCAGGCAAATGGATAGAACTTGAAAATATCATCCTGAGTCAGGTAACCAGACCCAAAAGGACATACAGTGTATGTACTTACTGATAAGTTAATATTAGGGGAAAAAAAGAGGAAAGAAAAGAAAGAAAAGTAAAAATTACAAAGTACCCCAGATACAGTCCACAGACTTAGAATGGTTAACAAGTCAAAGGGCCCAAGTGAGGACACCTCAGTCCTACTTGGAAGGGAGAGAAAAGCAATCACAGGAGGGGGGTCATGGAGGGACTTGGGTGGGAAAAGGGACATAGAGGAGGAGTGAAGAACATGATCATGTATTGGGTCGGGGAAAAGGACTGAAGCCCTGAGGGCCAGCAGAAAGAATGAAAACAGGTAACCTTGGGTGTTAGGATTTGTGGGGACCCTCCAGATTGTACCAGGTACCTAGAAGGTGAGAGACTCTTAGGACTCAGTGGGAGTGACCTTTGATGAAATGCCCAAAAGTGTGAAGAAGGAAATCAAATAGTCTACCTCCAGTAGATATACTGAGAAACACGTGGAGGTGTGGGTGTGCTAACACATAGTTAAAGTTTCTGACCCAGAATTGTTCTGGTCTAAAATAACTTCAGAAACAAAACTGGAGAAGAGACTGAAGGAAAGGCAGTCTGGTGACTGGCCAAATTTTGGATCCCTTCCATGGGAACACACCAAGGCCTGACAGTATTATTGATGTTATGGTGTGTCTACAGACAGAGGTCTAGCCTGAATTTCCACTGAGAGGCCCAATCAGCATCTGCCTGATACAAGTGGAGATATCTATACACAACCATTGGATTGAAGTTGGGGATCCCTATGGTTGAATTAGTGAAAGGGTGGAAGAATCTGAAAAGGAGGGCAACCATCAGTGTCAACTGACCTGGATTCCTAGCAACACCGAGATAGTGAGCTACCAAGCAGGAAGCATACATGAGCTGACCTAAAGCCCTGGACACATGTACAGCAGGGGACGGTGTGGTCTGGACTTAGAGGGAGAAGACGTCCCAAATCCTGGGGAGACATGAGGATTCCGAGACTGGGGAGGCTTGGTGGTAGGGGAGCGTCTTCTTGGAGACAAGGAGGAGGTGGTGGAAGAAAGGGATGAGGAACTGTGGGATGGGGGACTGGGAGGGGAGCAACAGCTGAATTGTAAATAATTTTTAAAAAAGAATAACAAATCTTTGCATGTGGGGAGGTCTCTTTCTTTTTTTGTTGCAAATGACTTAGTAATTACTAGGGAGGATTACTCCCAAAATGGGAAGGAATTGGCCCTTCCTTAGGTTTAGGTAGAAATACTGAAATTGGTAAGCCTAAAACACCAAGAATGCAATAAAATGCTCTTTATATGACAAAATAGTTGTTATTTTTAGCTTATTTTTCTGTATATTCACAAACTGTTATTTCAGATTTTTTATGTATTCAAACCTATCAATTTCTGCTGAGTTATTCATTTTATGTCATGCTTAGGAAATACTTCTCTTTCTTGATAATACAAAATCATTCCACTAGAAGACTCTCTAAAAATTGTTTTGAGATTAAATTTATATTTATTTTAATTATGGGATTTTTACCATATCACTCATTGACTGAATTATCATACATTCAGCTATACAGCTTCTCTACTTATTTGAAAATTAATCTTTATCATGCATATGTTCTTTATATTCTAATTGCTATTTTAATTCTTCAAATAATGTTTCTATTTCAGATCACTTAGTTAATGTAGAATATTATATTGTTCATTCATTCATTCTCATTAAAACTTTATAAACACCCAAGCACAGTAGATGGCAGGAAATAATCAAACTCGGGGCTGAAGTCAACCAAGTAGGAACAAATACAGCTATGCAAAGAATCAACAAAACCAAAAGCTGATTCTTTGAGAAAATCAACAAGACAGATAAACCCTCAGCCAAACTAACTTGTGGGCATAATGTATTCAAATTAACAAAGTTAGAAATGAAAAGGAAAATATAACAACAGAAATGGAGAAAATTTGTAAATTAATCTGATCCTACAAAAGCCTATATTCAACAAAACTAGAAAATCTGGATGAAATGGACAATTTTCTAGGTAGAAAACAGGGACCAAAGTTAAATCAGCATCAGATAAACAATCTTAACAGTCCCATAATCTCTAAAGAAATGGAAGCAGTCAGTTAAAAATCTCCCAACCAAAAAATGTCCATGGCCAGATAGGCTTAGTGCAGAATTCTATCAGACCTTCAAAGAAGACCTTAATCTCAATATTCTTCAAACTATTTCATAAAATAGAAACAGAAAGAACACTATGCAATTCTTTCTATGAAGCCACAGTTATACTGATATCTAAACCAGAAAAAGACACAACAAAGATAAAGGAATTTAGACTAATTTTCCTTAGGAATATTTTTGCTGAAATAGTCAATAAAATTCTCACAAACTGAGTCCAAAAAACCCATCAAAATGATCATTCGCCGTGATCAAGGAGACTTTATCCCAGGAATGCAGGGATGGTTCAATATACAGAAATGCATCAATGTAATCCACTATATTAAATACAAAGAAAACAAAACACATGATAGTGTTATTGGATGCTAAAAATGCCTTTGACGAAATACAATACCCTTTCATGTTAAAAGAATTGGAGATATTAGGAATTCAAGGTTGAAACCTAAATATGATTAAGGAAACATACAACAAACCTATAGCCAACATGAAACTAAAAAAGAGAAACTCTAAGCAATCCCATTTAAAATCATGGTTAAGGCAAGGCTGCCTACTCTCTCTCTCTACCTATTTAATATAGTACTCTTGTTCTAAGAGCAATTAGACCACAAAAGCAAATCAAAAGGTTACAAATTGTGAAGGAGGATGTCAAGATGTCATTATTTGCAGATGATATGATAGTATACCTCTGCTTCTACAAAAGTTCTACCAGAGAGCGCCTACAATTAGCTAATAGGCACTAAGCCTATCTGGTCATGGACATTTTTTGGTTGGGAGATTTTTAACTGACTGCTTCCATTTCTTTAGAGATTATGGGACTGTTAAGATTGTTTATCTGATGTTGATAAACAACTTTAGCAAAGTGGGTGGATATAAAATTAACTCTAACAAACCAGTAGCCTTCTTGTACTCAAAGGATAAATGGACTGAGAAAGAAATTAGGGAAACAACAACATTAATAATAGTCACAAATAATATAAACTATCTTGGTGTGACAAGACCTTCAAGTCCCTGAAGAAAGAAATTGAAGAAGACCTCAGAAGTCAGAAAGGTATTCCATTCTCATGGATTTTTCACTATTAATATATTAAAAGTGGCCATTTAATGAAACAATCTCCAGATTCAATGCAATCCCCATCAAAATTCCAACTCAATTCTTCATACAGCTAGAAAGAACAATTCTCAAATTTATTTGGAATAGCAAAAAATCCAGGATGGCAAAAATTATTTTCAACAATTAAAGAACTTCTGGGGGAAATCACCATCCCTGACCTCAAGCTGTTTTATGGAGCAGTAGTGATACATGTCATTAGGACAGAGACAGGCAGTTATATCAGTGGACAACCCAGAAATGAACCCACACAGTTATGGTCGATTGATCTTTGGGAATGAAGGTAAAACCATCCAGTGTTAAAAAAAAAAAAAAAAAAGGACACCTGTCATGAAAAATAATGTACATTGATCCATTCTTAATTCCTTGTGCAAGGACCTCAACCTAAAACCAGATAAGCTGAATCTAGTAGAAGAGAAAGTGGGGCATATCCTCAAACACATGGGCACCAGGGAAAATTTTCTGACCAGAACACCAATAGCTTATGCCCTAAGATCAATAATTGATCTTAGAGGGCCAAGTAGGACCTCATAAAATTGAAAGCTTCTATAAGGCAAAGCACACTGTCAATTGGACAGAATAGCAGACCTCAGATTGGGAAAATATCCTTACCAACCCTACATCTGATAGAAGTCAAATATCTGAAATATAGAAAGAATTCAAGAAATTAGACATTAGAGAATCAAATAACACTTTTAAAAATGGATTTACTCACAGGAGTAAATTCTCTTCTTCCACTGTGTTGTTCCTAGACATTGAGTATAGGTCAGCAAGCTTGGTACCAAATACTTTCAGGCTCAAAGATATCTCAATTGCCCTATATTATGGCTGTTAAAAGTATTTCTGATATAGTTTATTTATATTATAAATGATTTGAAAATGTTTTACAGTCTTTGGTTTGTTCTTAAAACTAATGACTGACCCTAATCCTCACATCATATCTCTGCTTATCCACTGATAATACCAACAATCAATACATTATTGAAAAAATAATAATTCTGGTAGAAGAATCCCTCCCAAGCAACCTAGAGTATTTGATATTTACTTTTACTTGCACATCAAAAAGATTGTCAATGAACTTAAACCTCAAAGACTTGAATTCCAAATAAACTCCAAAATGATAAATATATCAAAATAAAACTCAGTAATCAAAGACACAAGGTTAACAAAACTATGGTAATACATTCTAAGAGCATTTAAAACTGTGAAATATATTACACGCATTTTTCCCAAAGACTTCATGTGCATTTACATTTATTCATTAAATTTGTAGTGTTGACAATTAAAACCAACTCTTTCCCAAATTCTACAGTTGGGCTACATACCCAGTTCCACACTTAATTTTAAAACAACTGTTGTTACAGTATAGACAACGTGTTTGAATTTAGACAATATTAAAGTATTATTCTAAATACTATACTTCAGATTACTTTCTTCGTTTCAGAGTCAAATCCATATTGTTATATTCATTTTATGATGAAATCAAGTTTCCTGTGTATCAGCTAAAAAGTAGCAGAAACAAATAGAAAGCAGGATTGTTATCATTGAAACATATTGTATGAGATACCATGCTCCATGTAATTTTAAAGCCCTTCTAGTATTAGCCACATCAGCTCTTCTCCAAGTGAGGCTTGGAGTTCTCTACATTGCCATATGACTGATTGTCTCCCTTGCCTGACTGAAGCTTCAACATATCAAACCATAGTCTCTATGGACCTCAAGCTCCAAAAAATATTCATATGCTTTACTTATCTTTTTAACATAGCTAATGTGAGTTGCAAAAGACATAGCATGTTAAAACATTTTTATTTATGCAAAGATGTGTGGTGTGTACTGTTAGCAATGCTATTAAAACAGGTAGAATGGAATCTTAATACTGGTTTTAAAATTGTGGCCACAAACCCTTGATTGTTAAATGTACTTTCTCATTACATACACTTTACTTTCTTCCAAAAGATGTGTTAGTATTTCATACTACTTTGCATCATGCTCAGACTAAATATATTTTTATGGTTTTTACTTTGAAATAGGAAAATGCATGAAGAAGAAATCATTTGGTAAATTAATGAAACATTTAACAATTATACCGATTTCATGATTCCAAACCAGTACATTAAGGGTTTTGATTCACTTATCTTTAATTCATGTGCAGTTCATTGATGCAAATGTTTTGGTTATGACATTTATATTAAATTAAGGATGTGTTCCATTACAATATCCATGTGACCGTAAGTCCTTATCTGACTTTTTAACTTCACTCAGTGATATTAATGATGAGACACATTCTCATTTCCTGGAAATTTTTAGAACTCTATCATACCATTACTTCAGAAAATGATTGTTCAGTAACAACTCATGGCAATTTTAAGTACAAAGCAAATTTGAGCAAGTTTTATTTACATATATAATCTATCTGATTAGCATAGAGATCATCTTATGATTGATTTTTCATTTAATTTAAACCTAAATGGAGAATAAATATATGGACAAGAAAGAATATAATTTGGAAATAGTAAAAAGAAAAGAGATTATCCTGCATAATTAACTTAGTAAATTATCTATAAATTTACAGATGTTTCATATATCTCTCTCTCTTAATATATATATATATATATATATATATATATATATATATATATATATATATATAATAGTTTAATCTATGCATTATTATTATTTAACACATTAGGGTTATTTTTTGAGTCATTAAATAAACTAATTTAAAGTTTTTACTACTTCAAC
>LR753314.1:2685530-2700532 GCA_902729485.2 Mus minutoides
AATGTATAAGAGAATATATATTAAGAATTTACATTTCCATGCATTAATAGAGTCATACAATATATTTAGAAGTTCTATAACTCACTAGTCATGATTCTAACACTCATTAAAACTGACATTATCTCCAAATTACTAAACTATGCACAATATATTTTCAAATACTATGTTTTCCCAATTTTTATAAATTTAACATGCTTATTGACTAATTCATATTCTATAGTTTTAATACTCATTTTTGCCAATGTTTCTAATTTTAGTTCTGATTTAAAATTGTACTAAGATACATCTAATTAATCTGATGTTAAAACAAGTAATTTCTCCTATTTTTGTAATTTTAGGATCTCTTCTTATTTCAAAATTGCATTTGTATTTGTATGTGTTTATATACATGTTTTTTTATTCTGTATAACAATTCTAATATGTTAATTTATTTTGATTCATGTTCTTTTAAATCATAATAATATCTTTATCAAGCTCAAGAGAATCTCATTTGGAAAGATGGATTGCCATGAAGTCATGCATGAATTAAGCGCTACTGGAAATTGAAAAGTTCTTGGAGAGAGAGACTTAATTTACTTTAAAGCTATGACCTCTTGAAGTTACACCACTCTCCAGTGTGTGCCCTCACTAGCAACATGCCCTCCTTATAAAGCAGCACAAATTTTACCTGTTTTTATTTATTTCATTTTGAAGAAGACATGAAATCGGGATCAAAAGAAATAATGGTGACTCTGGGAGGAAACAGGAGAGAATTGAGGGTGAATATGATCATATAGCCATTACACTATATGAAGTTTTCAGAGAATATCAATTTTACAACAAGGAAAATAAAACATTAAATAATTCTTTCATTTCTATTGATTGAACTACAACATCTGTGTTTAGTAGGAGCTCAAATCTTTCCTGTAGCTTCATTTTAAATTAATTGTTATATTCATGTGTGTAGATGTGTGCTTGCATTTGTGCTCATGTGTTTCCAGGCAAATGGTTGAGTAGTGTGTGTAGAGTCATAATAGCACACATGAGTTTCACCTCCTTAGAAGCATGTCTCTTCTCAGCCTAGAGCTCACCAATTATACTAGATAGGCAGCTCCCCAGAATCTTCTAGTTTCCATGCCCCTAGCATTATGATTAAAAGTATGCCTCACATTTTTATGTGTGTACTGGGAATTTGATATAGGTAGTGACAGTTATGAAGAACATAACCAAACATTCTACCTCATTTTCCGAGATCCTTAGCATGTCTCTTTTTATTTATCTTAATATCAACTCCAAGTCACTTTAATGAATAGCATGTATAAATATCCAGAAGGACAAATTTTCTTTCTTTAAATTCTCTAAAACAAAACTTAACTATAATGCCACCTTGCAAATAACAAAAATCAATCCTACAGTTATTCCATCTAGACTGTACTATAAAGTTATGTTTTAATTCTGAAAGAAATGGCATCTTTGCAATAGTGTCTTCTAATACAAATAAATCACCAATTCAGTTATTTATACACCTTTTATGGCTATAAGTGAAAATTAACAACATTGAATAAAATTTCGTTTATTAATTTTAAGTACACACCATGACTGTAGAGAATGTTAATTTAGAGAGAACTTGTGCAATGAATAGAATGAAGTTAGCTTATTTAGCATGCACAAAATTCTACATTTGATCCCCAGCACTACATAAAACTAGACTTGACTACAATTTCTTATAGTGTCAGTACAGTGTAAGAAGAGACAAGAAGATACAAAGCTAACTGTTAGCTTTAGCTGCATAGTGAGTTTGAGGTCAGCCTGAGATCTTCTTTCAAAAAGAAAATTACAGGAAGGTAGACAAATGTGTCAGAAAAAAATCTATACAGTTTTAAATTCTTATATTAACATAAACTATTCACAAATTTTAAAAAGTACTGAAATTATAATTTTGTTGTTACTGCTTATATTTACCTCTGTTTATGAGAACATTTAAAACACTTAATTACTGAGCTACATGTAAATTTTTTGAAGCCAGGGAGCCTCCCATTTGAAAACTTATGATGCAATTAATCTACAATGTCATTAAAAAACACAGATAATTCCAGAGAAATATGTTCTGGGAATTCTAACTTTCTCTGATCTTCATCCTTTTGAGATGTATACTTTGGCACTTCTTTGAACCTTTGTCTCTTAATGTTGTTAAAGTAAATATCTGAACATTCAGATATACAATGTGCAGAGACAGTCAAGCAGCTATTTAGGTGCTCAAAATAGGCTGTCTTCAATTTCATCTACTAGACTGTTTTTTGTTATTGTTGTTTTATTTATTTTGCTGTTATTCTCTGCCAGCACCAATCATATCCATTAAGAGTTTAATAAATATTTTCTTCTCTCTGAGTATATGGGTTTATGTGTATATACATATTCATGAAGTCAAACTTTTAGTATTATTCATCAGGAACTGGTCTTCTTAATTTTTAAACATAGTTTATCATTGGACTGTAACTCATGGCTGACCAAGTAAACTTGAGGACAATTAATCTTTCTTTACCAGAACCAAGATTTCAGTTGTGTAGGCATTTCATGTAGGTTTTGGGATCAAATACAAAATGATATAGGTGGTTGCCAATTTCTGTACCAAATGAATTATCTTAGCCTCATTTTAACTAAAAATTAACAATGAGTATTCAAATACAGTCAAGTTAGCATCACATGCTTTTAAATGTCAAAGGTTTCCCAAGGATGAAAAGCCATTATGATATTTTGCCACTATACAGAATCCTTGGTGTCTCAGAAAATGTGAACTTTTTAGGAAGAATATTAAGAATGAATATTTTATTTGTGCAAAGAACAAAGGAAATAAAGGAAGCCATTCACATCAGATTCTGCATGTATAACCACTTTCATACACTTTCTTACATAAAGTAGATAAATGAAAACATACTAGTTTGGTGTTGAAGCAGAACAGCCCATGGGATCATCTCTCAAAATGACAATATCTTTCTCTTATAATCTTCATAGAAAATCATCAAGTAGAGGATCATGTTTGTCCTGGGCCTATTAGAAGATTCAGATAAAAATGCAATCCCAGCACAATGTAATAAAAATGAAATATAGGACTCTCAGTATTCACTATTTATTATTAAGATGATATGAGCCAGAATTATTGATGATGTTCCCCCAAATAGCTTCAGACACACTTGTTCTAGTGTCTTAAATCCTAAAACCACATCAAAGATTCTGGACTGTCTCCACAGCTCTTAAAGAAAAGCTTAAATCATTTCTAATGTGATTCCCATCCTTGGTCTTAACAGAACTGATTAAGAGAGGCAACATGGGAGCATTGTATTTTCCTAAAGTAATCTACATTAGGAGACAACCAACTTGCAACTCCATCCCAGTACCTATAAATTTTAAACTCAGAGATTTACTGAACAGCACATTTATTTAAAATGTATACTGGGGATTTGTGGAGAATTGATAGTACAAGAAAATAAATATAAAAATGGAGTTCTATTATGAGAATACTCCTCACATCAGTGTTCTTATGAAAACCTTATGCTGTCAAGAGTGGCAAAGATGTGACTATCCTGAATGAGAGAAATGATTTTTATATTCCTCCATGCTGGAAACCCAACATTATATTCTCAGTATATTGAATTCTCATCTACACCTAGAAAACATTTCTAATGTTTAATCATTTTCCTCTACTTTGCACATAACATTCTTGCCAATAGCTTTTGAAATTAAATACCATAGAAATTAGCATATGCTGATAAGCAGAAACACTTTGAGACTCCAAAAATAACTATTATAAAAGCATAATGGGGGTGATTTTAGGTCTATCTTGTGGTGCCTTCTCCCATCAGCATAACTGATGTTGTAACTAAGCCTTGAGGAGCCGCACCTGGCTTGTTAATTAGGCTAAGAGATAGCCTGGTGCCCCTGCAGCCTGCTTCCGTGTGTCTCCCAGAACCTCCGCTCTGCCCAGCCCACCTATGACCAGCCCACCGGCGCAAACCTGGGACATCTCACCATACTTCAGGCTTCCTGCCAAACTCCAGATGCCTGCCCAGAAGACTGGGGGCAGGGCCTTCCCTCTTTTTTCCCCAAGTGCTTGTCCTCCATTAAACAGTCGCTTTGAGCAGCAACCATGTAGCCTTGGTGATCGTCTCTCTTCCCCATCCCCCTTAGTCTCATTACAGTTTCGGGCCATTCCTCCTGGGAAACCCGGTCTACCGCGGGCGGTGGGCCCCCACATTCTGGTGACCAGCATCAGGCCTGGATGCAGATGGAACACCCCCAGGGCGAGCTGGCTCATGTGTGGAGCTCCGCAGAAAAACAGATCTAGGATATTCATACAGAGCATGGGATATAGCAAGGTAAGTGCATCTAATTCAGCGCTAGTTCAAAGGAATATGCAAGTAGTTGCTAGTGTGATACGGCTACAGACCTGGTGTTGAACTCACTTAGAATCAGCCAGTGAATATGGGACTAGGTAATTCTCGACCAGCAGTGGTCCCTCCAAAGGCTCATTTTGGGGAAAGAAACAGGTTAGACGAGCAGATGCTAAAAGGTCTTTCAGGTAAGATAAGGAGTCTACTCCCCATGGTTCAAAGAAGAAAGAAGCCTAGACATAGAAAATTGGGAGAGAGTTAGAAAAGCATTGAGAGGTGCCCAGGTTGCTTAAGGATGCAATTGAAAAGAACACCCAAGAGATCTCAGATAACACGCAGGCAGAGCTCAAGGAAGCTCTAATGAGACGTCCCCCAGAAAGAAAGTTTTCAGAAGCAAATGTGAAAGCTAAGAATTCCAAGGCATCCACCTACAGTCAAAGGACTACATAGAAAAAGATCAGAACGGGTCTATTAATTTATAGGGGAACTAAAGTAATTAAATCCAAGGAATGGACACAGCACAGGTCAAGAGAAAGATCCAGGAAAAAAGGAAAGTGAATTTTTGAAAAGTTCCCTGGGGACGCCCCAGTGAACTCTCTCTAGAACTCTGAGAGGTTTTTCTGCTGTCTTTATATGTACGATGCATCTTTTCTCTATGTGTCTATTCATGTTTCATGTTTTGTCTGGATGATTGGCTGTTTTGTGTTTTGTGTCAAAAAAAGAAAAATGGTTACAAAAAGCGTGTCTACTGGTCTCTGACTTCTTAATTTATTATGAGCCTTCACAGAGGAGGCTAAGAAAGGCATGCAGGTTTGCCCAGGATCTAGCAAGGCATGTGGCCTTGGGCGCAGAAGTAGGCGCAGTAAGATAAGGTGATTTTTCACTTCTTAGCTCTGGGGATGGGAGGCTAAGTGTGGTTTTTCCTGGAAAAATTTTCCTATGAGGTTCTCTACAAATGGGTCTAAGAATTGGCAGAGTGTTCTTTATCTTGAAATTGTGGCTAGAAAAGGTAAAAGTCTTTGAATTGTCGGGCTTAGGAGACAAGTTTGATGACGTAATTCAGATTCCTGACTGGTCTTAAAGGTAAAAATACGTGCTATGGGTATTAGTCATAAGGTAAACGCTTATAATTAATGGGTATGATCAAAGGATGCAACAGGGTTTTGAAAAGGTTAACTTTAAAATGTCTGCCCAGGCTTAGAGCAGCCTTAAACAACAGCACATGGCATTGGAGCGGCCCATAAAGCTAGGCTGCCAGGATATTTTATAATGTTTAACTAGTGCTGAGGTCGTTTCAAGCACGTGATTTGAACAAGTCCAGAAAGGGTCTCAGAAATTTTTCTAATTGATAAAATGTTTTATGTGATTTTTATCCTAAAGGGTAGACCTTTGGAAATAGGAACTAAGCTAAACATAAAATTGTGCACGGTCACGCATTTGTAGATTGACTGGCAAGCCTCGTGGTGCCATCTAGAGGTTTAAAGTATTGAATCTTTTGTTTAAAGGAAAAATGTTGTAAGATTAGATTTTGCTTTCTCAAGGTTATGGACAGACCTTAATGTTACAAAGGAAAATTAAAGTAGTGCTTAAAGGCTCCATTTGGCAACAGCCTACAGTTTGATTGTAAACTTAAGATTTTTAATTCACCCATAGATTGTTAATTAAGATCATTACAGGAGCGATTGAAATTGCCTTAAAATGGCTTCCATTCAAGGCTCGAGAAAGCCTCCTGGTGCTTCTTTGTCCTGTAGACCTTGAGCTAAAACTGCACGTTCCTTTTCAGAGGGACTCAAAGACTATCAATTTCAAAGTTTAAACTTAAAAATTCTCAAACAGACTGTAAGATTCGTAGGAACATTCGAGGCTGGCTTACAAGGTTATTATTAAAAGGTTATTATTATTTAAAGGGTTATTATTAATTAAAAGGTTTGTTTTTCCTTTAACACCTTGGTAAATTTAAAGGAGTTCTAGTTAACCAGAAAAGGTTTTAATTTTAGGTATGGCTGATAGCCTTACATTATGTTTATAATTTTTTGTAGAGTTTATAATTTTGCTTCAGTAGTAAGAAGCCGAACATTAAAATTCTTCAGTGGAAATCATTTTTATTGATTACTGCAGTTTTAAAGGGCAGTTTCGTTCAAGGTTTTTACCCTCACACATTGAGCTTTGAAGCTTTGGTAGATAAGAGTGGCTCTGTAGAGAGCCACGCCCTAGCTGGTTCTGCCACCATTCCAAGATGGCGCCGACATTCTGTCACCACCCCCAGCCTGGGACAAGCAAACAAGTTCAGTGCGCATGCACTTGTTACAAAGCCACGTAAGTCACCGAACATCCAGGGGCATAACTTGAGGTAATGGGCAGTCAGCCAATCCTGACGACACACGTCTCACTGAGGTGTATATAAGTGGTACCCATCTTGGGCTCGCTGTCTTCCTCTTCATGATGTAATAAAGATTTGCTGCAGAAGGATTCTGGTGTCCGCGTCTGTTCTTGCCAGTGAGATGGCGCCAAGGAAGACCCTCCACCCACGGCGAGAATTCAGAACTGCAAGCAGGAAAAGGGTAACCTCTGAGAGGTATGTTTGGTCTTAATTTATATCATTTACCCCCCAGTTGAGTAGTGTAGTGGAAGTCTTCATCACTATCATGGCAGTGCTCGTTCTCCTTAGACTGGTGAGACCATACTTAGAGGATGAGAAATGCCACCCGACAGTTAAGGCAGGGGAGGCGGCATTAGAAGAACTACAGGACTGCATGTCAGAAACAGAGCGGAAAGAGATATTAGGAGCTCAGAGAAAAAAAAAGCATGCTTAAGCAAAGAGGCCTCTCCGAGGAGCTTGGATCTGAGGAGATGAGAGATAAGGGGAATAACACCCTGGGAGAGAAAAAGGGAAAGGAGGTAAAGGGCCAGAAGATCCTGCAATACCTCTACTGGGCATATATCCAGAAGATATTCCATCTGGCAACAAGGACACATGTTCCACTATGTTCATAGCAGCCTTATTCAAAATAGCCAGGAACTGGAAAGAACCCAGATGTCCCTCAACAGAGGAATGGATACAAAAAATTTGGTATATCTAAACAATGGAGTACTACTCAGCTATTAAAAACAATAAATATATGAAATTCCTAGGCAAATGGATGGACCTGGAGGCCATCATCCTGAGTGAAGTAACCCATTCACAAAAGAACTCACATAACATGTACNAAAAAAAAAAAAGGATAAAAAACCTCTGCTCGGTAAAGGAGTTGGAGGCTTTGGGGCCTGATAAGTGCGGAATTCATAGGGTAATTAAATCCAAAGAATGGATGCAGCACAGGTCAAGAACAAGATCCAGGAAAAAAGGAAAGTGAATTTTTCAAAAGTCCCCTGGGGGCACCCGGGAAAATTATCTCTGGAACTCAGAGAAGTTTTTCTACTTACTTCCTTTATGTGTATGGTACTGTTTGTCTGTCTATTTATGTTTCATTTGTTGTCTGGATGATTGGCTGTTTTGTGTTTTGTGCTGAAAAAAGAAAAATGGTTAAAAAAAAGCGTGTCTATTGGTCTCTGACTTCTTAATTTTAGTATGAGCCTCCACAGAGGCTAAGAAAGGCAGGCAGGTTTGCCCAGGATCTAGCAAGGCCACATGGTTTTGGGCCTTGTCCGGAGGAAGGTGCGGTAATATAGATTGTTAACTTCTTAGCCCCGGGGATGAGAGGCTAAGAGTGTTTGTTCCTGGAGGAATTTTCCTAGAAGATTCGCTGCAATTGGGTCTAAGAATTGGCAGAGCATTTATCTTGAAATTGTGGCTAGAAAAGGTAAAAGGTTTGAATTATCGGTTTTATGAGACAAGTTTCACCACGTGATTCAGATTCCTGACCAGTCTTAAAGGTAAAAATACGTGCTATGGGTATTAGTCATAAGGCAAAGGCTTACAATTAATGGGCTTGATCAAAGGATGTAACAAAGGTTTTGAAAAGGTTAACTTTAAGATGTCTGCCCAGCCTTAGAGCAGCCTTAAACAGCAGCACCTGGCAAGAAGTGGTGCAGAAAGCTAGGCCAACAGGATATTTAATAATGTTTAAATAGTGCTGAGGTCATGCATGTCATTTATTAGTGTAGTTTTTAAGGACAGTTTTGTTCAAAAATTTTGCGCTCACACATTGAGCTCTAAAGCTCTAGTGGGTAAAAGTGGCTCCAAATTACAGCCCAGTTAAGCTCAGTCAGTAGAGCATCAGACTTTTAAAATTGAAGATACAGAGTTTAAGTCCCTGTTCCTTAAGAAAGTTTTCAGAGGCAATATTTAGGGTTTTAATTATGCTAGAAAATTGTGGTACGAAAAAATCTAAGTAAGAAATATTGATTCGCTTCAAAAATTTCTTCAAAAGCTTCTAGGAGATTTTATTTGGCTAAAGACCTCACTTAGAGTCTTAAGATGACTCAAACATTTGTTGGGTATTATCTAAAAAAGACACAAGCTAATCGGTAAATATGAAAGATGTTACAGAAAATTTTAAAGGCTTTTTTAATTGATATTAATAATAATTTATGGATATTAATACTAGCTATTCTTTTTAATCATGACCATTGAATGTGAAATCATTCTTAACCTCAAATTTTAAGGGCTACTGTGGTGCTTATTAAGAATTATAAGGTAAATCCTTAGATTTTAGAGAATTAAATTAAAGTTGTGTCTTAAAAACCTGACAAAGTGTTAGCTTCTCATTCCAAACAGCAATAAATTTGGTTTATACAAATGCTGGAGCTGACTTAAATAGCGAGCCATTTGAAACAATTTAATGTTGTCCATGTGACAAAGTATTTTAATAGTTCTCTAAGATAAACAATTTTGGCTATTAAAATTAAAAATTTTAAAAACAGTGGCAGAGAGCTACCCCTCACCCCCAGGACACAAAAAGCATTTTAAACTTTTGCAGACTATTATTAAAGATCAGTCTGTGGTGCATTGGCATTAGATTAATTACTTGCCATTAAAATATTAACGAACAGGGTCCAAAGACTCTATAAAAATCTATATATAGAGAGAGTTTAGGTTTTTCTCCACAGCATACTGCAGAAAATGACAAGAAGGATTCATTCAACAGCTGCTGACACGTAAGTTCTTTGCTGCCCTGACTGTTTCTTCTAGAAGACTGAATGGGGCATATACTTTTAACTTTTAACTGGTCCCAGTTGAGAAAGGCTCAGCTGCCCTACTTTATACGTGTTTTAACTTTATGGGACAAAGTACATGAGAGAATGTGAAACTTAACTTTAAAATCTTGCTAATAAGAAGGAGTTATCATGATTTTTTGGTGCCCTTCAATGTGACCAGTTAGTCTTACAATCTTGAACTGGTCTAGCAATTATTCTTATATAAATTTCTCCAAATTAAGATTGTTTTAAAGGATTTTTCAGCCATTACCCATTTTGGAAGGGAACCTAAGGTTTTAATATTACCAGTGCCTCATGTGGGAATTAACCCATGAGGAATTTGTCCATTACAGATCTGGCAAATGGATGTGACTCATGTTCCATCCTTTGGAAGGCTTCAATATCTACATGTCTCCATTGATACATGTTCTGGAATTATCTCTGCCACACCCCTACCAGGGGAAAAGGCAGCATATGTTATTCAGCATTGCCTTGAGGCATGGAGTGCTTGGGGAAAACCCAAAATTCTTAAAACTGACAATGGACCAGCTTACACTTCTCAGAAGTTTGGATAATTCTGCCGCCAAATGGAGGTGACCCATTGAACGGGTCTACCAAGGACAAGGCATTATAGAACGGGCCCATCGCACTCTTAAATCTTATTTAATGAAACAAAAAGGGGGAGTTAAGGAGGCTCTACCCTCAGTGCCAAGGGCAACCATTTCTATGGCTCTCTTTACACTTAATTTTTAAAATCTTGACAGTTAAGGCTATACGGCAGCTGACTGTCATTGTCTAGAGCCTGATAGGCCAAAAGAAATGGTCAAATGGAAGGATGTCCTGACTGGTCAGTGGAAAGGCCCGGATCCTATCTTGATAAGATCTAGGGGAGCTGTTTGTGTTTTCCCACAGGAAGAAGACAATCCATTTTGGTTGCCAGAATGACTGACACGAAGAATCTTGGCACGTGAAGATGATTCCCAGATGGACCTCCCAACAACTGGTTCTACTCATTCTGCTGACATTGATGATCCTATGGAATCATGGGATGAAGCTGTCTTCTGTTGGACTATCTCAGAGGGAATTGGTCGTTGAAGGCAGAACAACTCTCCAGAAGGCTTCTTTTGCAGATTGGGCGACTCAATGGGACTCAGCTGAAACCCATTACCTTTGGGGACTTCTCTTCCTGGATATCCTTTAAGGAGTGGGTGGGAGTTGCCTTATTCGGCATTACCCTCAGCTATGGTGTTGTGCTTCTGTTTTGGGTGGTTTGCAAGCTCAGAACCCAACAAAAACGTGACAAAGTGGTGATTGCTCAAGTGCTCGCAGCACTAGAACAAGGAGCCTCTCCCGATATGTGGCTTAGCATGTTAAAATCATAAAGGTTAAAAATTGGCACTCGCCCTAGAGTAATTTTGCAGAGAAGTTGTTGCCTGGCCATTTCATGAAGGTGCACACTAGACCAACCTAAGACAGGGACCTAGTGGCAAGAAGTTTTCCCAGTGACGGGTAAGGCTAGTGATGACACATCATGGTGGCACCCTCATTTTTCTTTTCAGCCCTTGCACCCAGAGGACTTGATCCATTGCACCTGGTAGTGTGAAAAGATGCCATAAAAATTGAGCCCATGATCACTGACACTCCCGGCAAAAGGGTATCAGCTTGATATGGTTTAAACTCCTTATCCTGGCAATAACTATGTACTGCTCGTCTCTAGGCCAGACCTTTAAATAAACTAGAAAGGGGGAGATGTAGAGAGCCATTCCCAAGCTGGTTCTGCCGCCATTCCAAGATGGCACCAACATCCTGTCACCACCCCAAGCCTGGGACAAGCAAACAAGTTCAGTAGCATTCGCTTGTTACAAAGCCACGTAAGTCACCGCCCATCCAGGGGCATAACTTGAGGTAATGGGCAGTCAGCCAATCCTGACGACACACGTCTCACTGAGGTGTATATAAGTGGGGCCCATCTTGGGCTCACCATCTTCCTCCTCATGATGTAATAAAAGTTTGCTGCAGAAGGATTCTGGTGTCCATGTCTGTTCTTGCCAGTGAGACGGTAGTGTGGACTCTTTCATGGCTCCAGATTAGAAACTGGTTAGCTCAGTCAATAGAGCCTCAGACTTTTAAATTTGAAGATTCAGGATTTAAGACCCTGTTCCTAAAGAAAAATTTCAGAGTCAATAGTTAGGGTTTAATTATATTGGTAATGTCGTGGTACAGAAGGTCAGAAAAGGAAAAGGGTGATTCACTTCAAGATTTTTATTTTCAGCATCATTTAAGTAACTTCACTTGGCAAAAAGCCTAATTAAGAGTCATCAACAGACTCAAACCTTTGTTGGGCACTATCTTAAAAGACACAAGCTAATTGGTAAATATGAAGGACATTACAGAAATTTAAGAAAGCCTTTTTGATTGATATTAATTATAGTTTACAGTTATTAAATACTAGCTACTCCCTTTAATCATGGCCATTGAATGTATCCACAGATATGTATCAACTTATGTGAAATCATTCTTTACTTCAAATTTTAAGGGATGCTATGGTGCTAATTAAGAATTATGAAGTAAATCCTTATATTTTAGAAAAATTGAATTAAAATTGTGTCTTAAAAACCTGACAAAGTATTAGCCTTCTAAGGAAAAATTAAAAAATTGTTTTGTACATGCCTTTACCTTCTAGATCTTCATGCATGTGTTCATCCCATTTTCTGTATTTAAAAACAGCCCCTTTATGGAAAAAGGGTATTTAGAATTTGAAGCATATGTTTTATTCTTTTGAGGTTCCTCCTATTTCAGCAGAGATAATTAAATTGTGTGCTGCAGATGGTGTTTTATAAGGTTAAATTTAATCAAGCTTTAATTTGTATATTAAGTCAACATAGGTATATCTAAGAGCTGACAATTGCTAAAATTGTTTGAGCTTCAGATATTAATTTCAAATTTGCAATTGTATAAGAGTGTACTATTCAGGGGAATAAATGCTGTCCTGTTAAAAGGACTATGTTTAAATATTTAAGAAATTGCTCTAGATCGCCTAGATTAAACACGTAAAGCAATGCAGTGCTAAATTCATACTCCCAGGCGGATTGTAGAACTTTTCCAAGAATGATTGGCCATATGAATTCATTCTTTACATCATCCAAATGGTGATGGCTTAAGATAATGATTTAATATTGTTACCAAATATATAGGTCAAATTTCAAAGAGTTATTCTTAGTGTCCTCAGCTTTTACTTGTTTCCAGAAAATTATAATGATTCTTGAGGACGTATACTTAATCAAGTGCTGCATTTGGGTACTTTTACTTCTAATTAATAGATAAATAAGATACGCATATGCCATTTAAAACCTTTTAAGCATTCCAGTTATAATTTCTCCTTAAGAGAAACAACTAAGGTGTCATTGCCCATGTTAAAAATTTTTAGGTGGCCAGAGCACCCGCCACCCCGCCATCTTTCCTCTGAGCCCAGCAGATGCAGCTAGGGCCTGTCCTGTGCTTCACACACCCCAGGACTTTAGGATCGATCACATCGGGGTTACACGTGAGTGCAGGGCAGAGGTGGTGTTGGGAGCAGGGGGTAAGCAGTTGCCCCCAGGGGCAGGATCCGAGAACTCCGCCCCACCGGAGGCTGGGCCTCTCCCAGCCAGAGCACCCACTACCCTGCCACCTTTCCTCTGAGCCCAGTGGACGCAGCTAGGGCCTGTCCTGTGCTTCACACACCCCAGGACTTTAAGATCGATCGCATCAGGGTTACGCATGAGTGTAGTGCAGAGGTGGTGTTGGGAGCAGTGGGTCAGCAGTTACCCACAGGGGCAGGATCCGAGAACTCCGCCCCACTGGAGGCTGGGCATCTCCCAGCCAGAGCATCCTCCACCCCACCATTTTCCTCTGAGCCCAGCAACTCCAGGACTTTAAGATCACATCAGGAGCTCAAGCCTTGGGCCTCAGGTGCTGTGCACTCTCTTAGGCTTCTCTGGGACCCTCCAAGCTATCTGGGGACCTCAAGTGAGCAGGGGGACAAAGCCTCGGTTCTAGCCCAATCTCGTGGAATCTAAGACACCAGCAGCAAGATTGATAGAGACCCAGGGCAGAACAGCCCCTCCCTTCTGGTCTGGTCCGGACACCCAGCACCAGCTTGGGTCTCTGGCCACAGGTGCTGTGCACTCTCCTAGGCTCTTTCGAGACTCCCCAAGCTAGCTTGGGACCTGAGGTAAGCAGGGGAACACAGCCTCTGTTCCGGCCCAATCTCGTGGAACTTGAGACATCAGCCAGGAGATTGATAAAGGCCCAGGGCAGAACAGCGGGTTCTTTCTGGTCTGCATCAACGCCAGGTCTCCTCGGGCAGAGATGGCAGGAGGCAAGGGCAAGAACAGAAGCAACAGAATCCAAGGGTACTTGGCATCACCAGACCCAAACTCACCCACCACATCAAGTCCTATATACAACAGCACACCAGAAAAGCAGGACATGGATATAAAATCACTGGTCATGATGATGATGGAGGACTATAAGAAGGAAACACAGGAAAACAAAGATAAACAACTAGAAGCATTTAAAGAGGAAAAAGTTAGAGAGTTACAGGAAAACACAGATAAACATCTAAAAGCATTTAAAGAGGAAATACTGAGAGAGTTACAGGAAAAGAATACCAAACAGGTGATGGAATGGAACAAAACCATCCAGGACCTAAAAATGGAAGTAGAAACAATTAAGAAAAACCAAAAGGAGATAACCCTGGAGATAGAAACCATAGGAAAAAAATCAGGAACCACAGATATGAGCATCAGCAACAGAATACAAGAGATAGAAGAGAGAATCTCAGGCACAGAAGATTCTATAGGGAGCATAGACAAGACAATCAAAGAAAATGCTAAATGCAAAAAGACCCTAACACAAAATATCCAGGAAATCCAGGACACAATGAGAAGACCAAACTTAAGGATATTAGGAGTAGATGAGAAGGAAGACTATCAAACTAAAGGGCCAGCAAATATCTTCAACAAAATAATAGAAGAAAACTTTCCATACCTAAAAAATGAGATGCCCATAA
This sequence comes from Mus minutoides, assembly GCA_902729485.2. Classification (NCBI taxonomy): domain Eukaryota; kingdom Metazoa; phylum Chordata; class Mammalia; order Rodentia; family Muridae; genus Mus; species Mus minutoides. Next base: position 2,700,087 of record LR753314.1, read on the forward strand.
ACATACAAGAAGCCTACAGAACTCCAAATAGGCTGGACCAGAAAAGAAATTCCTCCTGACACATAATAATCAGAACAAAAAAAGCACTAAATAAAGACAGAATATTAAAGGCAGCAAGGGAAAAAGTTCAAGTAACATATAAGGGCAAGCCTATCAGAATTACTCCAGACTTCTCACCAGAGACTATGAAAGCCAGAAGATCATGGACAGAGATTATACAGACGCTAAGAGAACACAAATGCCAGCTCAGGCTACTATACCCAGCAAAACTCTCATTTACCATAGACGGAGAAACCAAAGTATTCCACGACAAATTCAAATTCACACAATATCTCTCCACAAATCCAGCCCTTCAAAGGATAATAACAGAAAAACACCAATACAAGGATGGAAACTCTGCCCTAGAGAAAGCAAGAAAGTAATCCTTCAACAAACCTAAAAGAAGA
>LR753314.1:2701528-2716528 GCA_902729485.2 Mus minutoides
ATTCACAAAAGAACTCACATAACATGTACTCACTGATATGTGGATATTAGCCCAGAAACCTAGACTACCCAAGATACAATTTACTAAACACATGATACTCAAGAAGAAGGAAGATCAAAATGTGGACACATCACCCCTTCCTAGAATTAAGAACAAAGCACACATTGAAAGAGTTAAAGAGAGCATCTGTGAAGCTGAATTCAAAGGATGGACCCAACGACTTCTGCTGCCAGGGATCCATCCCACAATCAGTCACCAAACATAGACACTATAGCATATGCCAGCAAGATGGTGCTGAAAGGGCCCGGATAGAGCTGTCTCGGGGGAAAATATACCAATGCCTGGCAAACATGGAGGTGGAAGCTCACGGTCAGCTATTAGATGGAACACAGGGTTCCCAAGGAAGAAAGAGCTAGAGAAAGTACCCAAGGAGCTGAAGGGGTCTTCAACTCTCTAGGTGGAAGAATAACCATGAACTAACTAGTACCCCCTGGGGTCATGTCTCTAGCTGCATATATAGAAGAGGATGGCCTAGTTGGCCATCAGTGGGAAGAGAGGCCCCTTGGTTATGCAGACTTTATATGCCCCAATACAGGGGAATGCTGGTGGCCAAGGGGTGAAAGCAGATGGGTAGGGGAGCAGGGCCGGGAGGGGGGAGGGTATAGGGAACTTTCTGGATAACAATTGAAATGTAAATGAAGAAAATATGTAATAAAAGTTGAAAAAAAAATTTTAGGTGTTTGGAATTCAGATTTATACGAATACTGGAGTTGACTTTAATAGTGAGCCATTTGAAATGCTCATGTGACAAGGAATTTTAATAGTTCTCTAAGATAAAAAAATTTTTGGCTATTAAAATTTTAAATTTAAAAAACAGGGGCAGAGAGGTACACCCCCCCCCCCCAGGACACAAAAAGTGTTGCTTTAAACTTTTGCCGACTGTTATTAAAGATCAGTATGTGGTGGATTGGCATTAGATTAATTACTTGGGCCATGGTAAAATGGCAAGACCCACTAAAGCATTAATAAACAGGGTCCAAAGACTCTATAAGAATCTATATATAGAGAGAGTTTAGGTTTTCCTTCACAGCATACTGCTGAAACAGACAAAAGGATTCATTCAACAGCTGCTCACATGTAAATTCATTACTGCCCTGATTGCTACTTCAAGAAGATCAAATGGGGCATATACTTTTAACTTTTAACTGGTCCCAGTTGAGAAAGGCTCAGCTCCCTTACATTATACGTGTTTAACTTTTTGGGACAGAATACATTAGAGAATGTGGAACTTAACTTTAAAATCTTGCTAATAAGAAAGAGTTATTATGATTTTTTCGGTGTCCTTCAATGTGCCCAGTTAGTCTTACAATCTTAAACTGGTCTAGGAACTATTCCTATATGAAATTTTCCTATTAAGATTGTTTTAAAAGATTTTTCAGCCATTAAAGTTAACTTGGAACTTAATCTTTTCTATATAGGAAGCAGCCTTTGTGCTGATTCTCCAAACCACCTCTTCCACACCTGAAGGCCAGAGCCTGAGCTCTGTGGTGGTTGTTAATTTACAACTGAATAAAGACTTCCCCCTTTCTCTGGAGAGTTACTAACTTGCAATTGAATAGAACTTCCTAACTCTCCCAAGAGAAGCTATTTTGTTTTAACTGTTCTCAGCTTGGTGTTTCCACAGGCTTGTACCTCCCCCTGCAGGTCTCCAGCAAGACAACAGCTTTGGCCGGTGGGGAACTGAGAGACTTTACAGGCATGACTGACAAGGTCACTGAGATGTGACCACACATAAGAAATATCATAATTATGGCTTTTGGGAAACTAGATATGCTGAGAGGGCTGACGTCTGATGACGGGCACCCGGAAATACTCAGCTATTCCATCCCTAAGACAGAGATGTTTTGCCACAGTGCCATGTTTGTGCAATAAATATCCACAAACTAGCTGCACGCGTACTCAGGGATGGAAGTTGGGTAGCTGAGAGATTCTGAGAAGTCCTAAGACAGGACGCAGCCGAAAAGAGGAAGGTTTCCCATATGCAGGACTTAAATAGCACAAATAATAATTGTGCCTCAGTCCCACTTTTTATTATAAATGAAGGGAGGAAATGTGGTGCCCCTTCTCCCATCAGCATAGCTGATGTTGTGCCCAAGCCTTGAGGATCCGAGCCTGGCAGCATCCGTTATCTTGTTAATTAGGCTAAGAGATAGCCTGGTGCCCCTGCAGCCTGCTTCCGTGTGTCTCCCAGGACCTCCGCTCTGCCCAGCCCACCTACGACCAGCCCACCAGCACAAACCTGTGACATCTCACAATACTTCAGGCTTCCTGCCAAACTCCAGATGCCTGCCCAGAAGACTGGGGGTGGGGCCTTCCCTCTTTTTTCCCCAAGTGCTTGTCCTCCACTAAACAGTCGCTTTGAGCAACAACCATGTAGCCTTGGCGATTATCTCTCTTCCCCATCCCCCTTAGTCTCATTACAGTCTCGGGCCATTCCTCCAGCGAAACCCGGTCTACCGTGGGCTGTGGGCCCCCACACTATCTAAAGGGTAGGTTAAATCCAAGAATTATTGGTAGTCATAGTTGACATGTAGGCTCTTGGGTATATGTCTTTCTAGCAGCCAAACTTTGTGAGCTCTTCTTGAACCATTTCTTTTATTCAATGTTTTCTAATAGTGTGTTGTGAGGGTATCAAGGATCATTTTATATAGTTCATTATGGGTGACTTTTTCACAGCATTCTTTTTCCTTTAATCCTTCATTCATTCCATATATTGAAATGTGACTGCAAACATACTCAAAGCCATTTTTGTGATTATCTTGTTTCAAAAATCTCACTACAAATCTAATCCTAATATAACTGTATTGCTATTCTAAAGCAACTTAAAGAGGATAACATGGACAGTGGAGGAATGGAGCAATGCATTTTGCCAGTATAGATTATGTTTTAACCTAATACAGGGGAACGCCAGGGCCAAGAAGTGGGAGTGGGTGGGCAGAGGAGCAGGAAGGGGGGAGGGGAGAGGGGACTTTCGGGATAGCATTTGAAATGTAAATTAAGAAAATATCTAATAAAAAAATGAAAAAAAAGAAGCAACCAATAGATTTTTTTCTATAGATTTCACAGTACAACATAAGATTTTAATCAACAAAGAATAATCACTGGAAATCGTTTGTAGCTGTTCATAGATATGGATTTCCTTCTTTCATTTCACAACATGAAAATAATTCACATGCTGAGGAACCTAGTGTGTGATAGTCAAGCTTCTGTGTGCTTGTTCTGTATCCCAAGCACATTAAATCTATAAGAAGATTTACATCGATAAAGTGAGGAAATGTAACCTGCTAATTATGTATGATAATATTTATTCTTTATATATCTTGAAGTGCTGGTACTCACCATTAGAATCTGAAGCAGAGGAAATTTATATATCTTTATCTTGTTTTGCAAAACTTCTAGGATAGAGGGAACTTTTTGTCATCTTTATAAGTCTAATAGTTTGTGTCAGGTCTTGGAACTTCCTATTGAGCTGCATCCCACCTTAGGCCTGTCTCTGGACATTTTTTCAACAGGCTCCTTTTCCATTTCAATCTCTGAAATTCTTTCAAATAGGAACAATTTATGGGTCAGAATTGAATAACATGAACTAACTAGTTCCCCCTGTGCTCATGTCTCTAGCTGCATATATGGAAGAAGGTGGCCTAGTTGGCCATCATTGGGAAGAGAGGCCCCTTGGTCATGCAGACTTTATATGCCCCAATACAGGGGAACGCCAGGGCCATTATGTGGGAGGGGGTGGGTAGGGGAGCAGGGCGGGGATGGGGGAGGGTATGGAGAACTTTCTGGATAACACTTGAAATGTAAATGAAAAAAATATCTAATAAAGAAAAAAAAAAAAGCATTACCCACAAGAAGACCAAGTTATACAATCATAACAACATGTCTTTAAAATAATTTTTAAACTTTAATTTAAGATAATAGAATCACAATCTTGAGTCTGACAAACATATGATATTTCATTTCATGACAAATAAATTTACTAGTAAATTAGCCTTTCCTGTTCTGTGAGGTTCCTTACAATTTTAATACACCAACTTTTCTTTCTTTGTTTGTTTGTTTGTTTTACTGTGGGTTTTTTTTTTCTAAGAGGAACTGGATTTCGCATGAATTAAAAAGGTAGCTTACTTCCTCAAGGCAGTCTTGGAGTGCCTTTCAGTTGTCTTCCTGGGGTGTGGCTGCTACCAAGAAAAGCTTCTAAGCGGTACCCATGGCTAATGACCAGTTTCAGCTAACATCATAGCCAAAGCTGGGAAGATTCCAGTCATAGTCTTCCTTACAATGTTATATTCATAAAGCATACACCTACGTCCACATTACTGTTGTCCTATCTGCTTGGTATATATGAGTTACAGTTTGACAGTTTATATCTGGCGAGCCAGAGAGAGCAAAACAAAGGACCTTTCAAGGAAAGTTTGTAAAGCTGATGACAGAAACCACATCACTGACACGAGATTAACAGAAATACATTGTCGACCTCTATTGAAAGATTTATGCATAAGGCACACATAAAACTGGTCTGTGCACTAAGCCTTATACACATTTTCATTACTTAAATTCACTTTTTCCCTCCAATGGTTTGAAATCTATTGTAGTCATTTTCTTTCTCTTGTCATTTACGTTCTGTCTATTAATGTGCCAGATGCCTTTAGATAAACCAGAATGTATAGGATGTAAAGCTTTTTATGTAGAAAAAAAAAAAAAAAAAGAATCGTGACAGTGGGATAGCAACACCATCTCTCATTTGATGTCCCGTCATACTGCTAGAGGTGGGCTCTATAAGTTCCCTCTTCCTAATGTCTGTCATTTCATCTAAGGGCCCGCCTTTTGAGTTCTGAGGGTCTCTCACTTCCCAAATTTCTGGTGCATTCTGGAGGGTCCACCCAACCTTCTATTCCCTGAGGTTGCCTGTTTACATTCTTTCTGATGGTCCTTGGGGCTTTAGTACTTTTCCCCACGTATTACTAGATCAGGTTCCCTTCTCCCCCCTATCCCATCCACGCCATCCACTTTCCCTCTCTCCCCAGTTGTGACTGCTTCCTTCTCTCTCCCAAGTAGTACTGAGGTGTCCTCACTTTGGCACTTCAGCTTGTTGACCTTTTTGAGTTCTGTCGACTATATCTTGGGTATTCTTTACTCTTTTTTTTTTTTTTTTGGTTGGGGGGCTAATATGCACTTATGAGTGAGTTTGTGCCATAAATGTCCTTTTGGGTCTGAGTCACCTCACTCAGGAATACATTTTCTAGTTCCATCCATTTGCCTGCAAAACTCAGGATGTCTTCATTTTTAATAGCTGAGCAGTATTCCATTGTGTAAATGAAACACATTTTCTGTATCCATTCTTCTGTGTTGAGAACAAAATAAAAAAGGGGGCCCTGGGGAAGAACTGAAGAAAAAATATGCCCACACCCCACCAGAGTTTACCTATTCTCTGGTCAGTCAGGCGTGGGAGGGCTACTACCTACCCTATCCATTCATCCCAGGATGGGCATTCCTCTATCCCAGTCTTCAGGGGGTGGCCAAGTGGAAGCTGTGCCTGAAACACACCCCCCCCAGCAACTTTGCTAAAGCCACCAAGGTTGTGGGAGAGAGGGAAGAGGAAAGAAGTTCCCAACACTAACCAGAGTGCACAGCAGAACTAGAAGGAGAAGAGCAGAGACTCTATGGTTTAAAAGCTTTATTATAGAAATGCAGGGGAAAGAGAGAAGGTAGAAGAGACAGAGAGAGAGAGAGAGAGAGAGAGAGAGAGAGAGAGAGAGAGAGAAAGAGAGGAAATGCTAGAGAGAAAGAGAGAGAAAGGAGAGAGGAGAGGAAAGAAGAAGACAAAGAGAAAGGGAAGAGGAGAAAGAAGTGAGAGGTAGTAGACAAAGTAATAAGAGTAAGAATAAGAGAGCAAGGTGTGGGCTGAGCACCCCTTTTTATGGTCTTCACTGTTGCTAGGTAACTGGGGAAGAGTTTATCCTGAAGGTCAGGAGCTTGGGCAATTGCTTAAGTGACTACTGACCATGCTTCTCTTGTGGGTGCTGTGGGAGGTGGTAACTTAGGCAGGGGCTGGAGTTCCAGGAGCATGAGGGAACACCTACTGTGTCATGTAGATGAATTATTACCATCAGGGTTCAGACCTCAGCTCAACTGGATAGCAGCCTGCAATTCCTCACACTTCTGTTGTGGGACATCTAGGTTGTTTTCAGCTTGTGGATATCACATATAAGGCTGCTATGAACATAGTGGAACACATGCCCCTGTGGCATGGTGGGGCATCTTTTGGGTATATTCCCAAGAGTGGTATAGCTGGGTCTTCAGGCAGATCTATTTCCAATTTTCTAAGGAACCTCCAATTTGATTTCCAGAGTGATTGTACCTATTTGCAATTCTACCAGCAATGGAGGAGTGCTCCTCTTTCTCCACATCCTTCCCAACATGTGCTGTCATCTGAGGTTTTGATTTTAGACATTCTGATAGGTGTGAGTATGAATCTCAGTGGGATCCACCTCAAGGCGAGGTCTTAAGGTCTGACCGTATTATTGAGGCTATGGAGCATTCACAAAAAGGGATGTATTATGACTGCCCTCTGATAGATCCAACAAGCAGCTGAAAGAGTCAGATACAGATATTTGCACCCAACCAGTGGACAGAATCAACTGACCCTTTTTGATGATTTAGGGAGTACTGCAAAAAAGCTGAGAAGGGAAATCCTGTAGGAGAACCAGCAGACTCAATTAATCTGGACTCCTGAGATCTCTCACCAAACAGACAGCATACACAAGCTGATATGAGGCTCCCAACACAGGTCTACTATACTAGTTCCAAGTATAGCATGTGTTACTTAGAAAAACAAAAACAAAACAAAAACAAAACTTTATACCTGTTTATCACTTCTAAGTAATTTTACAAATAATATAATAGATATTCTTATTATCTATAGAACACTATCTTTTCTAAAGAGGTAATCAAAAGAAACAATTACTAATCATCAGGTTTTTTTGTGTTTTGTTTTGTACAAAATACAAAGTTACCTAAACACTGGCACAAGTGACAAAAATAACTGTGTATTTACCCTATAATTAGGTGATATCAACCTTATAATTAAAGGAATAAGAGCTACCACATATACAAAGTGCACTCATAGGAAGTAAGTACACTATAAAATAAAGTAATTATGGAAATAAACTATATAATTAAAAATCTCTTAAGGCAGCAAAAAGGCTTGCCAGACTAATTCTTCAAGTACAAAGATAGTTGCTCCAGATGCTTTATCCTGTAGTTTACAAAGAAGAATAAATGTATCTTTTTCACAAGGCTGTTCTCTGAAAAAGAACACAAACAAGCTAAAACCTATTAATTTGCTCCTAAAGTGGGTACACCCACTGTGCTTGGGTACAGACTCTAGTTAGATGAGTATTTTTCCCACTAATGTCCAAATGTACTTTTGATAAGAAGAGATGTCTCAAAGCAGACTCATCTATTGGTATTGAGAGTAATAATGCCTCTTTGTGAAAGCTAATTTCAGTTAGCACTAAACTGGTTTTCCAGACATTTGTCTTTTAGATAGTCACATGTTTCATGCATCGATTGATTCCTTTCAATTTAGGAATATACACTTGACAGCACTTAAACCAATATTTGTGTTACTATTATATTCATAGATACTATTATAATTTATTTTTAATAATATTTTGGGTAATCCTGAATAATAACTTTATCCTGACATTATCTTTAGAACATTTTATTTTACTAACAGTGGTAATGGCAAAAATCTTCATGAGTTGAAAAACATTTAGCTTAAAATGCACAGTATCAATTGCTGAACACTCAGCTGCCAGTGTAGAGTTCCTGTACTATAATTTGCATAGATGTTCACCATCACATTTTACATGTGAGAGGCCAAAATATGAAAGAAACTGTTAATCAAAAAAATAATCCAGCCCCATAATTTTGGCTTCAAGCATATGCCAAGACCTAACTGAATTTTTCTATAAATGTATTATAAAAATTGTTAAATAACTGCCCAAATTATTTCACATGTTGAAACTTATATAATTTTATAGCTCACTCATTTCAATCAAGATTTTGAAATGACATATCGCTAACTATAGAAGAGTTTCTTCATTTGTTTGACCAGCCTGTAATAATTGGCTCCTTACATCTTTATATTATTTTATTAATAATTAAATCAAATCATTATACAAGAAATATAGATCATATTATCAAGTAGGAGCAGAATAAAGTTTTCTAAAAGAAATTCTTTTAAGTATATATATATATATATATATATATATATATATATATATATCCTAATGGATGAAGTTAATAACACCACTTTCTTTAACAGTAATCAACTATCAATACCATTTATATTGTGAAGATGCAGATTTTTGAAGACTTAAACTTTCACTCACATGAACATCCCCATCATATTAAAAATTCTAGTGATTACAATGGTCTGGTTATAATAATTGTCTCATTCCAATATATGTGTATATGTATTTTGGAAACACTCTACACCAGTGGTTCTCAGCCTTCCTAAAGCTAAAACCCTTTAATACAGTTCTTCATATTGTTGTGATTCCCATCCATACAATTATTTCCATTGCAATTTAATAACTGGAGTTTTGCTACTATTCTGAGTTGTAGTATAATTTCTGACCAAAAATCTTTGGGTACTGAATATTTGTTTACCATCTTGTGTGCTTTTCTTATTCCTCAATGACTTGGGGTCTTATATTGAAGATGACAATATTTCAGAAGAATCTTGAGCTCTTTGTTATATGACAATGAGAAATCTTGACTCTAATACGTCATGATATGAGTAGAAATAAATATTATGTTAAGCCTCTGAGATCCAGGGATATGGCTGGTTTTATTTTCACAAATCCACCAACTCAAAGGATCTCTGATACAATAAGAAATGTTAATACATTCAAAATATTTGGATGTATACCTGGTATATAGTAATACTTTATAAATGTCACAGATTCTGTAATATGATATGTGTGTGTGTGTGTGTGTGTGTGTGTGTGTGTGTGTGTGTGTGTTATAGGCAGTGATAGCATGTTTCTGTGAGGTTTATTAATGTAGGCAAATTAATCTATCTTTAAAGTTGATTTAGATCCAGGCATGGCTGTGAACACATCCAATCTGATTATTTTGGTGGTAAAGACAATAATATCAATATTTCAAAGCCTCCCTTGGCTTTATATAAAAAGATAAAGGCTAGCATTGGTTATGTGTGTACATGACTCATCCTCTCACCCAAATAGTAGAAACAAAGATTATTATTTGCATAAATTAATTTTATTGGAATTTATTTCACAGAAGCCATTATTGGGTCATACATTTGACTATTGTCTCTCAGTACCTGATTTTAATGTACCAAAAATGAGCTGGGTATGGTTGCACATTCTTGCAGTTCCAGAAATCAGAGCTCAAAAGAGATTTTAAAAAAGAGAAAAGATGTCTTGGTTGTGGTATTAATGTACACTCATTGTCACAAATAACAATAGAAAGAAAGGGACCTGTTCATTTTCCCCTCTGTCTCTCCCTATCTACTTCTTTCCTTCCTTCCTAACTTCCTTTCTTTCCTCTCTTTACCTATTTATATAACTATCAATGCATATTTCTTTATCTATAGAAGATCTTATGCTTCTGTCTGTCTGGCATAAGATAGAAGTGTATATCTCCTAGACATCTTGAAATCCAGACACCTGCAGACTGCTTTCCTGCCTCCTGATGAGAAACATGAACTATCTAGGTCAGCATGATTTGTTTTGTCACAGCAGCAAAAGGAAAACCAACCCTTTTGGTATCTTTAATATTTGTCAGTGGCAGCTGTGATGAGATTCATGGTTTGTTTTCCCATAATTTATTCTTGGCAACTTTCCCATGCTTATATGAAGAAGTGGGTAATCATACCACAAGTGCAGACCATAGAAGCATGGTCATTTTTCTGAAAATGTGGCCAATGAACATCAATCATCAGATACTCAGGATTTGCTTTAAATTAAATCGTTCTTTTTAGAAAACAATAGGTTTACTCTTCAGGCTACAGAATTAACAAGGATTTAAATAACCTATATTTTTGCCTTTTCTACACATCTTTGTGTCAAATTAAAAATCTAGGTGAAAATAACTTGATTTGTACATTAATACAAACTTAGAGTTATTAAGAGTGATTCAAAAAAATTGTTTACAACCACAAATAGTTTTCAAAAATTAGTGTTTATCATTTTTATCAATAATTTTAATGATATGACTTTCTCTGTGAGACTGCACAATCCTGTGTTGGGCCTAACTTTTGTATTATGATATTTTTTCCAGTCACACAGATATGTACAAACTACACGAATGCATAAAATAATCCTCAAATGAAAAATGTCTTTTGCATCATTTCATTATTGATGAATAATCTTATTCAGGAGTGATTGCTAAAGTAGGTCCCTTCCAAGTGGGGGCATAGAAGCAGCTCATATCAATCCAGTTAGCCTTGAATGAGAGCTGAGAGCTTCTCCGGGTCTCACTTAATTGTCTCATTTCCATTGTCCCACATTCCTTTCTTAATAATCATCTGAAATGAATAATGTTATGATACTTATTTAACAGATCAGTAAACAGAGGATTACAAAGATCATGCAAATTTTCTGTGATTAGACAGCTATTTAGTGGAGATTCTGGGTATGAGCTATGTCTATTTGTCTCCATATACACTAGCATGGGCCAGTAAAGCTACAGTATCAAAAATTAGGTCTCCTTTTCCATTAACTCTGAGTTTGTTTTTAGGAGATTGGTCAATTTATATGAGTAATTCAGGTAGTTAATAAGCAAAGCATTTTTCCTCATTCTTGGGGAGCGCTTGTCTACTTAACCATGAAAGAGTCACTTGGATAAATCCTTGCACCGAGGAGAATGGTTCTCTGATTTAGTTCTTCCATAGGTTTGGATTTCTAGTGCACTGAGTAATCTTGAAGCAAGGTACTTGGCCACTTGAGTCAGAATTACCTGGATTATCTAGGCAAAATGTGTTTTGAGCTCTTGGGGACTTAATTATTGGAGCAGTTGCACAGATCTCCACTTTAGCTCATCTCTTTAGATACCATGACCCAGTAATTGCACTGATTTTCTCAAATTGTGTCTTCTTACTTTTACTGTTATTCCCTTTAAGTCAAGCACATATTGCTATCCTTCACTTCCTAAGATGGCAAAGTAAGCTTTGCTAAAGTTCAGAATGTCTGGATGTGGCTGTAAACTCCAGGGAAAACACAGCAAGAGGCTTTTTTTTTTTTTTTTTTTTTTTTTTTTTTTTTTTTTTTTTTTTTTTTTTTTTTTTTTTTTTTTTTTTTTTTTTTTTTTTTTTTTTTTTTTTTTTTTTTTTTTTTTTTTTAGTACAGGAGGAAAAATAAAATTTTCATCCAGTAAAGGCCAAAAATTTATTATAGTAGAACCACCTGAGACAGATAACTATCAAAGGCATTTATATATAACTTCCAATCAATAAATAACACTGAAATACTTCACCTTATGAGCAAATATAATTATACATAGAAATGTATGTCTGCCCAAGTTTTTTTCTGCCGGGACTTCATAATAACCATTCAAAAGAACAGTACAGAAAAATTTAGCAGTAAAAATTAAAGGTGTTTATTGCTTTTCTAATTAATAACAAAAGGAATGAAACCTACATACAATGCAAAGACAAAAAGATCAGGATATGAGTGGAATTGCCAGTGTGTCTGTTTGGCCTCCCTTTTAATCCTGACTTTTGCAATGCTCCCCAGGGTACATCTTTGATATCACATAGGTTTTCCTTTTTTTTTTTTTTTTTTTTGAACATAGGGCCCCCTATGGAGGAGCTAGGGAAATTACCCAAGGAGTTGAAGGGGTCTACAACCCTTCAGTACTCCCAGAGCTCCTATCTCTAGATGCATATGTAACAGAAGATGGCCTAGTCGGCCATGACTGGGAAGAGAGGCCCCTTGGTCTTACAAACTTTATATGCCCCAGTACAGGGGAATGCCAGGGACAGGAAGCAGGAGTGGGCAGGTGGTGGAGCAGGGCAGGAGGAGGGTATAGGGAATTTTTGGGATAGCATTTGAAATGTAAATAAAGAAAATATCTAAAAGAAAGAAAGGAAGAAAGAAAGAAAGAAAGAAAGAAAGAAAGAAAGAAAGAAAGAAAGAAAGAAAGAAAGAAAGAAAGGAAAGAAGGAAGGAAGGAAGGAAGGAAGGAAGGAAGGAAGAAAGAAAGAAAGAAAGAAAGAAAGAAAGAAAGAAAGAAAGAAAGAAAGAAAGAAAGAAAGCTTTTCACATAGGTTTTCAATGTCAGTGAGAACATCCTTTGCTCCATGTCACACACAGTGACTAAATGTGAAAGAAATTATGATTGGTCTGCGAGAGAGGCCTTAGCTGTAGTGACTGGAGTAGTGAAATTGCCCGAATAAATTCTTTGAAGAGAAATTACTTTGACAACTGCCCATAAGCTCCTATTCAAAATCTTAAAACATTATATTGGTTAGCATCTGGAATGGATGCCAAAGTGCTGTAATGAACTTTAATACCATTGTCAATTCAATATAAATATTTTCTAGAATTCTTTAATTCAGATGTCTTTCCAAGGCTACGTGAGAAATATAATCGCATCTCATGTAAAATGTGTTAAAACCTCTTCTGTGTGAATACTCCAAACTGAAAAAAAGCACATTACTAAGGAAGTAAGGGTTTAAAGCAAATCTTAACTGAAAATGGGATTGGCATTATATTCTTATAAGGGTGTTAAAAGGGACAATTTACAGTGTTACTATAAATAGTAGCTCTGGTTATTGACTGGTTTTAATATTTGCTGACCACAATTTTGCACTAATTATTGTCTTTCTTCCTCAATGGGATTCTGGCAAAATAATTTTAAAATGACTTACTATACATGTATTAAAACTTCACTTCTGTTTTTTCTTTGCTTTTTATGACCACGTGGAATCATACATGAATTTGGCAGAAGGTGGGGATTGGTGCTCTGGATTCACTGGTTGTTTTGGAGAATTAGGCACCATTCTAAATTTTCTCATTTATAAAGTAAAAGTCCCTTTTAATTAAAATCTTGTTTAGAGAATACAATTTTTTTCTTTCTTTTTTTTTCTTTCTCTCTTTCTTATACTGTGAAAATAAAGTTATTCGGAGTTAATTTTCTATGGTAGCTGGACTGAGGATCTCACTTGAAAGGACTGATTTCTTCTTTGTTAACATACTCTTCATAAATTATAAGGGAAAATGTAGTCTCAGTAGTACTCTCATTTAATTAGAAATTATTAGTAAATATCTTTCCTAAAAGACTTTTTTATTGAGATTATGGAATATATGGATTATATACAGAATCTTTAATGTTGGAGAATTTAAAAAATCTACAGAGGCTTGTGCTGATTCTAAATTCAACTGGTCTGACAGTAACACTCTATTTACAAATTTTGTCATTACTGAGGTCAATACAGTTGTTGAGATACACCACAAGGATAGTCAGTTGTTTGTTTCTGAATATAACTCTAGCAAATACCGATCTAAAAATTCTGAGAAAAGAAATAAGCTGAGTGAAGGACTCATGGTTTATTAGTAGAATCAGCAATGTTTCCTGTATCTGAAACATAAATTTTCAGTTAGGTTTTTTTTTGGGGGGGGGGGGACAAAACAAACAAACAAACAAACAAAAACAAAAACAAACAAAAAACACAACCACTTCACTCTACAAAAAAGGTCTTACACTGACTTTCTGCTTGTTTATATAATTGAACCAACCCCCCCCCCCAGTTTCTGTGCCAACCTTTCACCTCATCTGGTTCTCTTCAGACTTGACCCATGATTACAATTTGATGCAAGATGATTAGAATGAAAGCATATGTCCACTACACATCTAACTGCATTTTTTCTATCCATTTATCATCTTATAACTCTTGTCTACTCCTTTCTTCAGTGATTGTGCCCCTGAATTCTAATGAGTTAATCTTCTGAAATAGAAATCAAAACAAACCCTGGAAAGTGCTTCAAACATCCAATAAGCATCCCCATTCTATTTTGAAGACAGGTAATATTAAAAATTAGCAAGATTCATGTGAAAAGAGCTTAAGACCCTATAAAGCATGGTATGTTCATTCGCCCCCCAGTTTTATCACTAGTACTCCAAAGGCCAGCTAAAAACTGATACAAATTATAAAATATTTGGATAACTTCTGTTACAAAGTGCTGTTTTATGAAAAAAGTAACTTAAAGTAGACTGCATTTTTTTTTTAAATAACATATCTCCATGTGTTGACACACTATTCTGTAAGTTCCTATGATTTAATATGCCCTTTCCCAAACTGTGGTGGTTTCTTAAGCAGAGAAATGTCTGAAATTTTTACAGAAAGGATAAAAACCTTAATAAAACCATTTATGAAAAAGAAAGTATAGATGACACTCAAGTATATCAAATACTCAATATTATTAAAACAATAGTTTAAGAACTGATTGCAATGCACACCTTTAATCCCAGCAGTCGGGAGGCAGAGGCAGGCAGATTTCTGAGTTCGAGACCAGCCTGGTCTACAGAGTGAGTTCCAGGACAGCCAAGGCTATACAGAGAAACTCTGTCTCGAAAAAAACAAAAACAAACAAACAAACAAACAAACAAAACAAACAAACAAACAAACACAATAACTGATTGAAAAAGTCCTAATTCTGTAAGTATTTATAAAGTGGAACATCCTAATCAAGTAATCACTTGCTTATATAATAATTGGATACAACAAATGTAGGGTGTAACTAAAATATTTTTATGAACTATTTGTAAAATTATTTTCAAATCTTACAATTGTCATTATAATTGCCAGAACAAGGAATAGGTTTTATCATGAATGTTAATACAATGTTTACATATAAATAAATGATATAGCTATTTCATAAAGGCTACAATAGTAATTTAGGTACA
>LR753314.1:2721528-2750704 GCA_902729485.2 Mus minutoides
CTTTATAAATAACTCATATGGAAGTTCATCTTATCAAATTCCTGTTTGGGTGTAATATATTGAAAGAACAAACTGGGGCCTGAATATTATATTAAAAGAATTTATTTCATGTGTCATAAAATTATATAAATTGAAAGAGTTGATTTTTAGATTATGTATTTTAATGGTTTGTTAGAATGCATGCAAAGAAATTATTATAAAGATATTTTTTAATTCTTTATCAATTAACAGGACTGCATTTATGCATTTTACTGAACTGTTCTGTCATAAGTATGTCATGCAGATACATATACATTTAAATCTGATACTTACATAATAAGACTATCAGCAATGTCAGTCTAGAGATAATTTAAAAAGTGACAGATTTAAGCGCAGTGTTCCTATTAAATCCAAGTATATTTCAAAAGAAATAAAACCACAAGATAATAAAAATTTAAAATGCAATAAGGTATTTCTGGTAATGTTCTATATACATAATATTTCCAATAAAATGCATGCACATGGCTTTTACTCACAAGTTGATTACCCATATAAGGATCATGTTATTTTGCTATATCGATAAACATAAAATATCAGAAAAATTAACAGTAAAATAAATTTTAAATATCATCAGACTAGTTGTTACCCAATTACTAAATAAATTCCATTTTTGTTGCTAAAAATACATTGTAACAAACATAATACATAGTGTAATAAGATTTAAGAAACCACTGTACATGTTCACAGTCTCTTTGGGACCTACTTAAAAATTCTTCTTTATAAAACTGTCACCCTTACTTGTTTTCTCCCTAGTGCAAAGGTCATTTTCAGATTTATTTGTATTTTAAATATAGTATTCAAAGTAATAATGATAGAATCATTATTTTTGTTGTTATTTAGTAAGATTTTTTAGGTTAATGCAAATAATTTTATAACACACTATTTTTCATAACCTTTAATAGATGTGCATATTTTAAATGCTAATACTTTGCCTTTATGATATCCTATTTTCATGTACTGTAAAGGAAAGCAAAATGGTTTTCTTAACATAAATATTAAAACCTGAAACTGTGTACTAGCATTTAGTTAAGACTGTGGAAGTATTTTTCATTTTTGTGCTGATAGTAGTATCCAAACATAATTTCATTTTAGTATAACCCTGTAAAGTTCCTCCCATGCCCAGATGTACTATATAAAACATTTTAACTCATTAATGTCAAGTATAAATTAGTTTTATATTGGAATTTTAACATTCCAGCTTCTAAGGGCAACATAAAAAACAGAATAATGTCAAGAATGGTTTTAGGATGCATTAAATTTAAACCAGGTATCATTTATCATTAAAGAACACACAAAATAAATTAAACTTTTGTGTTCTGGTATCACAAATTATTCTTGCTTATCTCTCTTAGAAATATCAACAGTTTTGGCTGAACACATACAGAATAATCTTAGCCATAATATTTTTATGTGCTTTCTACATTCTCCAAATCAGAGGATGACTAATAGCCAATGTTTAGATGTTAGGATGCATTTTTTCTTTATATGTGTGCTCAGAGTATATGAACAGGAGCACTGCATTATATTAATATCATAATTCAAAGGGAGATTTATTAACCCTCCAGTATTACCATTATTGCTAAAAGTTGCAAATTCTATCTGGCAGAACATAGACAGCAATATCAAATTTTAATAAGAGTTCCTCTTTCTCAGTCAGTGCATTTCTAGATAAAAGCATAAATTGCTGTGACTGACCATTGGTTGTTAGAGAAGCCATTTGACTTCATCACACACTTATTTCCATGTACCTTGCTCTGTCCCTCCATTGTATTAATAAAACCATGAAAGGTCACATGATAAATGAGTGACAAACATATCGAAACATATGTTATAGCTTTGTTATCAGTGGATGACAGAGATGACAGAAAATTATATTTTTCCACTGGATAATTTTTGTTACATTTGGCTGGATAAGCAAAGTGAATTAAGGGAACATTCCTGCCTCTCATTGTTTGTCCCTTTTTCTGACATAATTGAAGGAATAATATACATTAATAATAGGGACTGCTTTCAGAAAGGGGGCAAAAAAATCAAGATTCAACAGTCAGTCTTTATTC
Source organism: Mus minutoides (assembly GCA_902729485.2). Taxonomy (NCBI): domain Eukaryota; kingdom Metazoa; phylum Chordata; class Mammalia; order Rodentia; family Muridae; genus Mus; species Mus minutoides. The sequence goes on from LR753314.1 coordinate 2,723,625, forward strand.
TATGAGATTTCTATTTTATAAGAAAAACTGCTAGCCTCATTTTAATTTCCTAACAGAAATGAATATTTTGAAATATATGAATATAAATTGTTATTAAAGCTTACTATAATAAGAGAGGCTAAAACATAGATCCAGCAAGTGATTCACAGAATTGCTGTCAAGATGATTTCCTTTAATGTGCTGAGAACTAACTTAAGTGCTTTTATAACATTAAATATTGTGCTATTATACTATTTTTTATTCATAGAGACATAAATGCAATTTCAATAACACCTGATCTATCTTGTTGGGTTATGGACCCAGTAATTACAAATTAGGAGCAGAGTTTTAGCCCTTGATTTACAGATTGCCAGGACCCTGGGGAAGTGAGGTTTGTAATTTTTGAAGAGAAAATAGGAACTGGTGGGGGGTTAACATCTTGCTGTGGTAGGGTGTAGTCTTCTGGCATGTGTGAATCCCTGTCTTGTCTAAGCTACCTTTCCCTGGGTGTATGACACTTCCTCAATTCAGAGTATGCCTAGGTATGTTAAAATTTATCAGTACTGAATTAGTGACAAAACAATAAAACAGAAATATAATTAGACTTAGAAAAAGTTATTTATGAATAAAACCATGGAATATGTATGGGCACATCTGATTTTTAAAATTTTCAAAACAAGTAATTTTTTTCATTGCAGATAAAATATTTAAATGTTATAAACAGATCTAAAAGAATATAACTCTTAGTTATAAAGTGTAAACCAACTTTTGTACAAGGAGTAGAGGACAGAAGAATTAAGAAACCAAGTCCTTGACCTCAATAGTTTAAATTCTAGGACTAAGTCTAAATGGATGTTAACATGTAAGCATTGACAGTGAGGAAGTTGCTTGCTGTGGAACTGTCTTGCAGCTTCCAGAAGAATAAATGTTACGACGCAGCTGATGGCATTTTTCTTGCAACCCCCAGTTATCCCTTCTTCATCCAGGCAAAATATTTTTCCATAAAAAGCTGCATATTTAATGCTTTCTATTTAAATATTATGGATAAAATAGTCTTGAAAATCTTTTAAGAATTTCTCTTAATTATTTTCATATTTAAAAAGGCAAATTACTAAGTGTCACAAAAGAAAAGACAAAGACTGGAAAAAATGCGTTTCTGAAATCATATATTCCTCTGCTATTCTTGCATTTGAAATAGAAACTTCTTCAATAGGAAACATGAATTTTGTCCTCAGCTTAGAGAAAAGAGAATCTATCAAGGTTGATAATTACATTAAATAGATACATCCTTACAGAATTTCTTTTCATAGTTTTGTTTTACAATGAATTGTAGAAATATACAGTGGTCTAAAAACACAAGACAGGTACCAAAGAGATAAGATTTGGCTGGACATAAAGGTAAGAGATGGAAGAAATTCATTCAATGAAGTAATTATAGGACAAGAAGCCTATAAGGAATTATGATACTATTGCAAAATTTTGTGACTTTGAAAAAATTATGAAATAACTTTAAGATTACTTTCAAATTAGATAATATTAGATAATATAACAAATCTCATAACAGATTTGTATGTATTCATTTACCAAAAGCAAAATATTTTATGTATCTAGAATAGAAACATTTATGAAGTTGTTTATTATTATTAGAAAAATTATAATTGATTCTACATGTATATATGATACACTAATACAGATTAACACTGACACATATTTCATATTGGTTTAGGCCACATGTCAAGAAAATCATTAATGATAAAATGTATAAAAATAATTATGATTTTCCTGAAATCTGAATGCTATATAACAAAAACTCCAGTGCCACACATGAGGAATCTCCGTTTGAGTTTTTCATTAGAGAAGTCCAAGAAACCTTCAAAACAATATAAGCTTCTGCTATTGCTTTTGGTTGCACCCAGATATTTGAATGTAAAGTCTATTACTAAAGACACCAATCACTTGGAACACAGGGTTTTGAGATAAGTAGTAGGATCTAACATGGAAATTTTCTTCCCAGGAACTAGCTTTCAGTATCTGAGCATATGGTTCAAGCTGCTAAAGGAGAAAAACAAACAATAAATGTGATGCCTGTGGTTTAATGTTAAAAATGCAATAGTGGCACTTATCTCTTTGGTGTAACTAATGACTGTCTGATTGGACTTAAGGCACACTTAAGAAGAAGGCTTAGTGTGGTGGCGCACTCCTTTAATCCCACAACTCGGGAGGCAGAGGCAGGCAGATTTCTGAGTTCGAGGCCAGCCTGGTCTACAAAGTTAGTTCCAGGAAAGCCAGGGCTATACAGAGAAACCCTGTCTTGAATGCCCCGCCTCCCCAAAAGAAGGAATTCATGCCTGATACTATGAACCTAACCAACTACACATAGCTAACAAGATCATGGAATCTAGAGGAGAACATATTACTGCCACTTTCCCAAGCCAGTATAATCTCTAACTGCATTATTAATATTTATCCTCGGCCGGGCGTGGTGGCGGACACCTTTAATCCCAGCACTTGGGAGGCAGAGGCAGGCGGATTTCTGAGTTCGAGGCCAGCCTAGTCTACATAGTGAGTTCCAGGTCAGCCAGGGCTACACAGAGAAACCCTGTCTCGAAAAAAACCTATATATATATATATATATATATATATATATATATATATATATATATATATATATATATATATATATATATATATATATATATATATATATATATATATATATATATATATATATATATCCTCATACCCACACATAAGTTTGGCTATGACAGATTCATTTAAAAAGGTTCCTTTTTTATTCCAGAAGAGACCATTACAGAAAGCCAAAGCTAGTAAAAATGCTGTGGTTAACCTAGTACCATTTGATACATCTTCAATGCAATTTAAGGTTTAAAGAACATCATAGAAGAGGTAGCAGAAGAGCCAGAGGAGCAGATGTGCTGCAAGATTATATTTTCTATATAGGATTATGAAGCTGCACCCAGGAAATGCCAATGTGGCTGCTGAAATGAGATATGAAGAATGATAACACCAGTTGGCCTACCAATATAGATGGAGAAAATCTCAGAAGGCTCCATCCCTAGATTAAGAGCTTGAAACAGTTAATGTCTTCTGAAAGAGGAGAAGTTAGTCTTTGCCAGAAATACTTCGCTTAATTGATTATTCAGTATTAAGTGATCAGCCTTAAAAACGTTTATATATGTGTAAAACTAAATGAACTCATTTGGGTTGTACTTATATATTGATATTATGTGCTTGCTAGCTAGTTTTATAACATCTTTATAGAAGTTGTCATTTGAGAAAAGGTAACCTCAACTGAAGAAACATGCATCTATAAGATTGGGCTTCAGGCAAGTCTTTAGAATATTTTCTTAATTGGTGGTTGATATGGGAGTATTCTGTCTGTTGTGTGTGGTGGTGCCACTAGGCTTTTAATCCTACATTCTATAAGAAAGTAAGCAGTCAACAATCCCTAACACTATTACTGATGCTGTTTTGCTTGCAGACAGGAGCCTGGCATAACTTTCCTTTGTGAGAATCTACTAGCAGCTGACTTAAGTACAAAGATTCACCACCAGATATTGGACAGAGTTCAGATACCTCTGGAAGAGTTGTAAGAAGAATTGAGATAACTGAATGGGAAAGCCACCACATAGGAAGTCAAATAGTGTCAACTAACCTGGAACTCTGAGAGCTCACATAGACTGAGTCACCAACCAAGAGCATACATAGGTTGGCATGGGGCTCTCAGCACATATGTAGCAAAGATACTTCTTCTCTGGCCTCAGTGGGAGAGTATGCACCTAATCCTATAGCAAGTTGATACCCCAGGGTAGGAGGATCGGAGCAAGGTTTGGGGGGGACCTCTCTGAAGCAAATAAGAGGGGGAGGAGGAAGAACTCTGCAGGGGTGGCCCAGGAGGAGAACAACAATTAGGATGTTAATAAATAACATATTCATTATTAATAAAAAGAAAGAAAGTAGGTCAAGAAAGTATAGAAAGCAAACCAGTAATCCTTACCCCTCCATGGTCACTGAATCAGCTCATGCCTCCAGATACCTTCCCTGTTTTAGTTCTGGTCTTGACTTCCTTCAGTGATGGACTATGATATAGAAGGGTAAGCAAATAAGCTCTTTTTTCCTTTCCATATAGATTTTGGTCATGGTGTTTTATGATAGTAATAATAACTGCAAAAAGGACAAGAATGAATATCAAAGAAAAAGAGAATCCTAAAGAGAATATGGAGTTGGGAGGGGTAGGAAGCTGAGCAGTAGACAGGCAAGGAGTGGAACAAGGAGACTAAGAAATTTTGAAAGGATCAATAAAGTTATTTTGGTAATAATATTTATTCTTTTCTGGCATGCAATAAAGTGGAAGTTTCAGTCTCACCAATATGGCATTCCACATGTAATGTGAAAAATAAAGATACCCATAGACATGCTAATGTGGAATGGGAGACATTCAAAAAGCCTGAACCATAGAAAAAGAAGTACAGCCAGTTAAGGAATGCTGACAGCCCAAGAAATACTATTCCCAAAGGAAGAAAACACATATTGACCATCCAATAACAACTGATCAGCCTTGAAACTATATACATAGAAGTAAAATATTTAATGGGGATGTTGCACTTACCTGCTTATAAATACACACATAGATGTAAACACACACAATATCAACAACAATAATAACAACATTAAGGAAAGTGAAGCCAGAAAGTTTCAATAGAGCAATATATGGGATATATAATGGGGTTTGGAGGAAGAAAAAATAAATGTAAAATGATGTCCTTATGTTAATTGCAAAAACTAAAAATATATTTTTCAAAAATGATACAATGAGAGAGACTATACTTCAAAGTGGATATGGGTCTCACTTACACAGGCTCAGAAGTTAAATAATTAGCAACAACTAACCTAGGAATTGAAGAAATTTAAAATTAAAGTTTCAAAACACTGAACAACAACAAAAAAAGAAATTGGAAAACACAAGGTAACGGAAAGACCCATCCTGCTTATGAATTAGCAAAATCAATATTGAGAAAATGGGTATATTATCAACAGTAATTTATAGATTCAATACAGTCCCTCTCAAGCTTCACAAAAACAGATAAAAAGGTTCTGAAGTTATACAGAAACACAAAACACATCAAATACCAAAAGCAACAAGAAGCAGAAAAGGCAATGCTGTGGTCATCACAACACTTAGTGCTAAACTATACTATAAAGCCATAGCAAAAGAGCAGAATTTCACTGGCAGAGAAAGCAGACTCATCATCCAGTGAAATAAGAAACAGGGGTGCCATAAGGAAGTCGCACAGCTTCTATCAGCAAATCCCTTCTGAAAGCATGAAGCAAATATGTTGAATAAGGACAGACTCTCTCACAGATGGTGCTGAGGGAACAAAAAAACACACATACGAGATTATGAAGTGAGACTCCATACTGCACTCTGTACAAAAATAAATTCAAAACAGATTGAAGACAAAACAAAAAACAAAATATCAAAGTGTATATGGGACTATTGAGTAAAAAACAGCCAGCTTTCTAATGATGCCTTACCTACTTACAGGTATATTCTGAACTTCAAATAATAGCCTGACTTTCCAAAAGAGCTATAGGAAGCAACTTATTATGGGTATTCTTTGAAAGAGTAATGTAGAACAATAAATACTGTAGTCACCAAAATCATATATGCATATGGAATTAGACAGCATCTTTACAAAAGCCAACTTACAATGGTTTTGGGGGAACCTATCCAAGTGTCTCTCTCTATTTTCCTGATCTATTTTATTTATCTTTCTTCTCCAAGGTTGCTTTTCTTTAAGGAAGAAACCTCATAATGTATCAGATTCTCTAAAGTGCTAGAATCAAAGTAGCTTAAGTGCCAGCAATGTCAGAGAAGAGATGGGTGAGTGAAGGAAAGGCTTCAGGGTATCTTTAATGAATGAATAGAGAAAGAAGCAGGTGGTGGGTGAATATTATAGAAAAGATAAGCAAAGAGAGAAACAAGATGTAGTCCTCAAGGAGAATGGACTTCAAAATGAGTATTTGCAGAGCTGCCAATATATGACTTTTCTCATTTTATATGGCAACTGAGATATTACCTTTAGCTGAATGTACAAATTCTTTAATAATGTAGCTATTGACATGTTCCAATGGGTTGGCATATGAGAAGTGGTACCCATAAAAGCTAGAGGGAAAGTAAAATATAGACTTAACATTATTTAGACTAAACTCATAAAATAGTAGACACTTTTGCATAATACAAATTTTAATATACTATTTAAAATTGCAAGTTTATTAATCTTTATACAAATATTTATATAGCATTTTTCTTAATGAAGGTTCATGAAAAATAAATAATAATTAATGATTTAAAAGAGTAATCTTAATAAATTAGAATTAGATACTTATATACATCTATCTTATGCATAGTGTATAAACTATCTCAGCATCTCCCAGCAGTGTATCAATAGTAAAAATATGCAGTTTAAATATCCATCAGGAGAACATATATTTCACAGAATAATTATAGAATATTTCTGAACTTTTGGAGGTTCATTAATTTAGCAGATTTTTAGAAAAGCTTAATATAGTCAGTAATATAAACAAACTTGCCTTAAATATTATTCCCCCCCCCAAATGCATCTTCTGAAAATGGTGTTGATCTAACTAGATGTCTGCATTTAGAAAATACAAATAAATGTATTTCTATCACCCTGCGCAAATCTCAAGTCAAAGTGCATTGAACACCTCAATATAAAACCAGATATATTAAACTGATAAAAACAAAAAACAAACAAACAAAAAGAAAAACAAAACAAAAACAAACAAACAAAAAACTGGCAGTGTACCTGGAGTACATATACACAGGAGACAATTTTTTTTCAACAGAACACCAACTGCATAATTACTAATTAATAAATTGGTCTTCATGAAACTTAAAAGATTCTAATGTAATGCAAAGGACACCTTCAAAAGGACAAAATGGCAGCCCATAACATGGAAAAATATTCTCACCAACCCAATATCCCTCAGAGCACTTATATCCAAAATATATTAAGAACTCAAGAAAATAGAGAGTAACAAACCATAAAACTCAATTTAAAATGAGGTGCAGATCTAATCAAATAATTTACAACAGAATAATATCTAATAGCTGATAAGCACTTAGAGAAAAGTTCATCATTCTTTGTCCATCAGGAAAATGCAAATAAAAACAGTTACATATGTCATAATGGCTAAGATAAAAAAACTCAAGCTAGGACTGAAATCAATTAAGTGGAAACAATAAGAACTGTACAAAGATTCACCAAACCAGGAACTGGTTCTTTGAGAAAATCAACAAGATAGATAAATACTTAGCCAGACTAACCAGAGGGCTCAGAGATAGTATCCAAATCACCAAAATCAGAAGTGAAATGGGAGACATAACAACAGAAACCCAGGAAATCCAAAAAATCATCAGATGCAACTACAAAAGCCTTTACTAAACAAAACTGGAAAATCTGGAGGAAATGGTCAATTCTCTATACAGTTAAAAGGTACCAAAGTTAAATCAGGATCAGACAAACCATCTAAACAGTCCCATAGGCCCTAAAGAAATAAAAGCAGTAATTAATAGTCTCCAAACCAAAAAAAGCCCAGGACCAAATGGGTTTAATTAAGAGTTATATCAGACCTTCAAAGAAAGCCTAATACTCTTCAATCTAATCTACAAAATAAAAATGGAGGGAATACTCCCCCGTTCATTCTATGAAGCCACAATTACTCTGATACTTAAACCACACAGATACCCAACAAAGAAAGAGAACGTAGACCAATTTCATTTATGAATATGAATACAGAAATACCCAATAAAATTCTTGCAAACTAAATCCAAGAACATATCAAAACAATCATCCATAATGATCAAGTAGGCTTCATTCCAAGGATGTAATATACCAAAATATATCACTGTAATCAACTATATAAACAAACTCAAAGAAAAAATTACCATATGATCATTTCATTAGATGCTGAGTAAGCATTTGACAAACCCCAACGCCCCTTCATGATAAAAGTTTTGAAAAGATCAGCAATTTAAGACCCATACCTAAACATAGTAAATCAATATGCAGCAAACAAGTAGCCAACATCAAGCTAAACTGAAAGAAAGTTGAAGCAATCCCACTAAAATTAGCGAGTAGACAAGGCTGCCTACTCTCTCTCTCTCCCTACCTATTCAACATAGAACTTGAAGTCCTAGCCAGAGCAATTAGACAACAAAAGGTGGTCAAAGTGATACAAATTGGAAAGGAAGAAGTCAAAATATCACAATTTACAGATAATATGATAGTATAATTAATTGACCAACAAAATTTCACCAGAGAACTCCTAAACCTGATAAATAACTTCAGCAATGTGGCTATATATAAAATTAACTCAAACATATGAGTAGCCTTTCTCTACTTAAAGGAAAAACAGGCTGAGAAAGAAATTGGAGAAATGACACCCTTTAAAATAGTCACAAATAATATAAAATACATTGGTATGGCTCCATCTAAGCAAGTGAAAGATCTGTATGACAAGAACTTCAAGTCTCTGAAGAAAGAAATCGAAACAAACCTTAGAAAATGGAAAGATCTCCCATGCTCATGGATTAGCAGGAATAGTATACTAAAAATGGCTATCCTGTGGAAAGCCATCTACAGATTGAATGTAATCCACATCAAAATTCCAACTCAATTGTTTATAGAGTTAGAAAGAAGAATTTGCAAATTCAAGTGATATAACAAAAAACATTGGATAGTGAAAACTATTCTCAACAATAAAAGACCTTTTGGGGAAATCACCATCTCTGACCTCAAGCTGAACTACAGATGTATAATGATAAAAAATGCATGGTATTGGTAACGTGACAGGCAGGTAGATCAATGGAATAGAATTTAAGACCCAGAAATGAAGCCAGATACCTATGTTCATCAAATGATCATTGACAAAAGGTAAAACCATCCAGTGGAAAAAAAGACAGCATTTTCAACAAATGATCCTGGTTCAACTGGTGCTCAGCATGTAGAAGAATGAAAGTCAACTCATTCTTATCTTCTTGTAAAATGTTCAAGTCCAAGTGAATGGAGGATCTCCACATAAACCCCGGAAACTAACAGAAGAGAAAGTGAGGAAGACCGTCAAGCACATGGATACAGGAGAAATTTTCCTGAACAGAACACCAATAGCTTATGCTCTAAGATCAAGAATTGACAAATGGAATCCCAGAAAATTTCAAAAGTTTTGTTAGGCAAAGAAAATTGTCAATAGGAGAAAACTGTAACCAACAGGTTGGGAAAAGATCTTTACCAATCCTATATTCAATAGAGGACTAATATCCAATACACACAAAGAACTCAAGAAGTTAAACTCCACAGAAACAAATTACCTCATTAAAAATGGGGTACAGAGCTAAACAAAGAATTCTCAACTTGAGAAATACTGAATGGATGAGAAGCACCTAAAGAAATGTTCAACATCCTTAGTCATCAGGGAAATGCCAATCAAAACAACCCTGATATTCCACCTCACAGCAGTCTGAATGGCTAAGATAAAAAACTCACACCTTTGATCCCAGCAGTTGGGAGGCAGAGGCAGGCGGATTTCTGAGTTCGAGCCCACCCCGGTCTACAAAGTGAGTTCCAGGACAGCCAGAGCTACACAGAGAAACCCTGTCTTGAAAAACCAAACCAAACCAAAACAAAACAAAACAAAACAAAACAAAACAAAACAAAAATCCAAACCAAAACCAAACAAAATGAAACAAAACAAAACAAACAAGCAAACAAACAAACAAAAACCCTCATGTGACAGAAGATGCTGGAGAGGATGTGGAGAAAGAGGAACACTCCTCCATTGCTGGTGGAATTGCAATCTTATACAACTACTCTGGAAATGACCCTGGTGGTTCCTCAGAAAACTGGACATAGTACCACCAGAGTACCCAGCTATACCATTCCTAGGCATATACCCAGAAGATGCTCCAACATGTAATAAGGACACATGCTCCACTATGTTTGTAGCAGCCTTATTTATAATAGCCAGAAGCTGGGAATAACCCAGGTTTCCTTTAACAGAGGAGTGGATACTGAAAATGAGGTATATTTATTTACACAATGGAGCTCAAAATACTACTCAGCTCTTAAAAACAATGAAGTCATGAAATTCTTAGGCAAATAGATGGATCTGGAGGATGTCATCCTGAGTGAGGTAACCCAATCACAAAAGAACACACATGATATGTACTCACTGATAAGTGGATATTAGCAGAGAAACTTAGAATACCCAAGGTACAATTTGCTAAACACATGAAACTCAAGAAGAAGGAAGACCAAAATGTGGATACTTTTTTCCTCCTTAGAATGGGGAATAAAATACCCATGGAAGGAGTTACAGAGAAAAATTCAGAGCTGTGATGGAAGGAAAGGCCTTCCAGGGACTGCCCTACCCAGTGATCTATCCCATATACAGTTACCAAATCCAGATACTGTTGTGGATGCCAACAAATGCTTGCTGACATGATCCTGGGTTAACTGTCTCCTGAGAAGCTCTGCCAGTCCCTGATAAATAAATAGTTTGATGCTCTCAGCCAATGATTGCAACTGAGTACAGAGTCCCCAGTGGTGGATCTAGAGAAAGGACCCAAGGAGATGAAGGAGTTTGCAACCCCATAGGAGAAACAACAATATGAACCTACCAGTAACCCCAGAGCTCCCAGAGACTAAATCACCAACCAAAGAGTACACATTGAGGGACCCATTGCTCCAGCTGCATATGTAGAAGAGGATGCCCTTGTTGAACATCAATGGGAGGAGAGGCCCTTGGTCCTGTGAAATCTTGGTTCTCCAGTGTAGGGGAATGCCAGGACCAAGTAGCATGAGTGGGTGGGTTGGTGAGCAGGGGAGGGGTGATGGTATAGGGTGGTTTTCATAGGAGAAACAATGAAAGGGTATAACATTTGAAAGAGAATAATAGCCAGGGCATGGTGGCGCATGCCTTTAATCCCAGCACTAGGGAGGCAGAGGCAGGCCGGTTTCTGAGTTTGAGGCCAGCCTGGTCTACAAAGTGAGCTCCAAGACAGCCAGGGCTATACAGAGAAACCCTGTCTCAAAAAAAAAAAAAAAAAACAAAAACCCTCAAAAAGCAGCTCATTGTAGTAAGTATGTGGAATAAAAGAACATTACTTCATTGCTGGTGGGAATACAAGCTTTACAAAACATTTTGGCATTTCCTTAGATAATTGGAAATAAATCTTCCTCAAGACCCAGATACACTACTCCTGTGCATATAGTGAAAGAGTGTTCCAGCATACCACAAGGACACTTGTTCAGCTATGATCACAGCAGCCTTAATTATAATATTCAGAAACTAGAAACAACCTAGGTGTCTCTCAACCAAAGAATAGATAAAGAAAATGTGGTATGTTTGCACAATAAAGTACTATTTGGCTATTAATAATAATGACATCATGAAATTTTCAAGCAAATGGATTGAACTCCTCCTGAGTGAGATAACTCAGGCCTAGAAAGACAAATATGGAATATACTCATTATAAGTGAATATTCTGCATTAAGTAAAGGATATTCATGTAACAGTCCACAAACCCAAAGAAGTTAAGTAACAACAGGGGCTCAAGGTTGAATGTATGTATTTCACTGAGAAGAGGAAGCATAATAAATGTTGTTTGGTGGGTGAAGTGTGAATGGGAACAGGAGGGATCACTAGTGAGAGCATGGAAGGAGAGAGTACCTGGAGAGACAACTGGAATGTAGGGGCACTCCTGGGACAAACTAGAACCTAGGGCAAAGTAAACTCACAGAAAACTACAAGGGTAAACCTAGGTAAGACTCCTAGCAATGAGGGAGAGGAAGCCTAAACTAGCTATGTCCTATAACTAGGCAAGACTTCCAATGGCGGGATTTGCACACAAACCCAGCAACAAAACCTTATACTTATAAATTATACCTGTCTTCAAGATGTGCAAGGGAAGCCGGGGTGTGGTGGTGCTCACATTTAATCCCAGCACTTGGGAGGCAGAGGCAGGAGGATTTCTGAGTTCGAGGCCAGCCTGGTCTACAAAGTGAGTTCCAGGACAGCCATGGCTATACAGAGAAACCCTGTCTCAAAAAAACCAAAAAAAAAAAAAAAAAAAAAAAAAAAAAAAAAAAAAAAAAAAAAAAAAAAAAAAAAAAAAAAAAAAAAAAAGATGTGCACGGGAAAAGATAGTGCTGAAATTGAGGGAAGAGCCAACCAATGACTGACCTACTTTGAGACCCATGGCTTTATTTAGCAACTGATGGAAACAGATGCAGAGAAACCACAGCCAAACATTTATGCGGAGCTTGGGGGAGCCTAAGGAACAGGGGAAGGAGTGTAGAAGCCAGAAGGACCAAGGACACCACAAGAAAACCTACAAAAGCAACTAACCTGTGTTTGTAAAGCCTCACCAAAATGGAGCCACCAACAGGGAGTATGCATAGGACTGACGTATATGTTGTTTAGCTTGGTCTTCCTATGGGAATCCTAACAGCAGGATCAGGGGCAATATCTGACTCTGTTGCTTAACTTTGATACCCTTTACTCCTACTGAGCTGCCTCAGTGAAGCTCCCTACTGCAACTTGACATGCCAGGACTGGTTGATATTCACAAGAGATGTTCCCTTTTCTGAAGAGAAATTGAGGAGGAGTGGATTTGGATGAGGAGGACAGAGTAGGGGAAAGACTAGAAGGAGACGAGAAAGGGAAAACTTCAATTGGGATGTAAAATAAATCAATTAATTGGATAAGTAATTAATTTTTAAGAAAATTACTGATTATATCAATTAGATACTTTAAAACTACTGATGTGTAAAGTTATCTTCCCCTAATTTTCTTCATCCTATTCATTATTTATATAGTATAAATGGCCCACATATTTTATAATTTATAATATAAATTATATTAAAGTTATGACTAAATCATCTATTTAAATTCTGATTCAACATTTCTGAATGGTAATTCTTTGAATTTTCCATGAGAATAATAAAGTTAAATTTCAATTCATAAACAATTCATAATGTATATTCAATTCTAATTTCTGAGGAATTTTTCATTTCCTGGCAGTGGCTTTACACATAACTTAAGACAATAATACGTAAAACCTGCCCTGTAGTAGTAAATTTTTTGGATACAATGAAATATAGCAGTTTTTAAGTAATAGGCATATATGTAAATATATTCACATTATTATGTTTATGCACATTTATGAATGCATACATGTAAATAACAAGAGAATATAACTTTTAAAGTTTTAGAATTGTTTTCTATGATGTTTTAAAATTGCATTTCAACTCTTATTGGCATTTTGGAGATATTGATAGGTAATGTAGTAAGATTTTTTAATCTTCTGATATAGCTGTCTCCTGAGAGGCTCTGACAGAGCCTGACAAACACAGAGGTTGCAGGCAACCATTGGACAGAGGAGGGATAGGATGGAGTGTGGGTGTGGGTGTGGGGGAATGGAATGGGGGGGTGAGGGGTGGGGGAGTTGAGAGGTAGGGGCTGGGAGTGGGGATGGGGGAGTGATCATGGAGGAGTTGGAGAGGGGACTGAAGAAATTGAAGAAGCTGAGAAGTTTTGTAGTACCATGGAGGGAGCAAAGGTGTCAATAGGCCAGACCCATGGATCTTCGGGAGACTGGATCTCAACCAAAGAATACACATGGAGGGGCCCATAGTGATGGTTGTATATGTGGCAGAGGATGGCCCTGTTGGACATCAATGAGAGAAGAGGCCCTTGGGCCTGAGGGTGTTCAAGCCCCAGTGTAGGGTTAATGCCACAGAAAGTTGATGGGAGTGGGTGGGTAGGTGAGGGCAACCTCATAGAGTCTGAGGGAAGGGTCATGGGATAGGGTGTTTTCAAAGGGTAGACCTGGAAAGGGGAAAATATTTGAAATGTAAGTAAAGAAAATACCCAATAAATTAAAAAAAAAGATGTTTGAATTTTTAATGGTGAAATTACTACAATAATAAGGATTTAAGCAAGAGAGACCTTTATCATTCTTACATGTTATCCAAATTCTATGGATTCACTTTTCTTTTTTTTTTTTTTTATTTACTTGTTATCAATTAATCTAATACACTACAAAATGCTCTCATTGTGCTTTATCCCCATTGATATTTCTGCATGTCTCTTTCCCCCTCTAATGCTTTCTTTTTCTTGATTCAATTACTTACTGAAATTACTTCATTATATTGGCTTAGTATTCCTTTGATTATACTCAAATCATAAAATTAGGCCAGTTGATAACTCTATGTTGAGACCTATCAGTGCTGATTTATAAAATCTAAGCTCAAGCTTACAGTCCCCCAACAGTGAAAATGCTTCCTCCTTCCTTATGTTCTTGCCAGTATTTGTTTACATTTTGTTTTGTTATGTAAGTAGCTATTCTAACTAGGGAAACGTGTTATATAAAAGCTGATTAATTTGCATTAGTTTTAACTTTTTCAGTTTTAAAAAAATAAATCATAGATATCAATTCCTCACATGGATTATAGTTAGCAACTATCTTTTTCCCATTGTGGAGATTAGCTCTTCCATCTCTGAATGAATGAATGTCTCTGAATAAAGACAAGGCAGAAAACGGAACCACTAGTCAGTGAAAATGGTACATTTCCAAACAAAGAAGACAAAAATCATGATTGGAAATGCATATCTCTGAGATACTATAAAAAGACAAAACTGAATATCATGGATATAGAAGAATCTCATGTCAAAGACACAGAAAATATTTTCAACAAAAATTATCAAAGAAAATTTCTCAGATTTAAGAAAGTGATGTCTATCTAAGTGTAATAAACATTCAGAGCACCAAGTAGACAGGCACAGAAAAGAAACTCCTCATGCCATATAATAATCAAAACACTAATCCATAGAACAAAGAAAGAATGTTGGATGCTGAAAGAAAAAAGATCAACATGCACATAAAGCCAGGTCAATCACAATAACAGCTGATTTGTCTGTGTAGACTCTAAACCCAAAGGAGAATGAACCTGTACTCTACAAGATTTGAAGGGCTAAATTTGCAAATAATACAACTAGATCTTGTAAAATTATCATTCACAATGAAATGAGAAAGAATAAAAAATACTTCACAATAAACAAAATTAATCAAGCCAGTCCTTCAGAGGATATTGGAAGAATCATTTCAGAATGATAAAAGAGACAAGGATAGTCTACAAGTGAAAACGAATAAACAAGAAAACAAAATACAGTTACTAGAAATACCTTCAATCACACAGGCCTTAATGTGCCAAAGTTGTTACTTCTTTTCTAAATGTTTTGCAATTAACATAATTGCATCATTTCTCCCTTTCCTTTCCCTCCTCTAAATCCTTTGTTCTCTTTCAAATCCATGACCTTTTATTTCATTAATTATTGTAACATACACGTGTATGTGTATTTAGAGGGCTCTATCATCTTAAATACATAAATATTTCCTGCTCTTGACATTATGTTATTTGTATGTATCTTTTCAGGGTTGACCATTTGGTATTAGTTGATCAATCGGTGTGTTCTTTTCTGAGGAATGATATTTCTGAAACATTCTGAACTGCTTAGTTTTTCTGGAGCTCATTGTATAGGGTTGAGACCTCCTGATGTTTGAGCTGCTTCCAGTCATATTAGTATGTTTCTTGATGTCTTTCTTCAGCTCAGACTTAGGGTTAAATATTGGTGAGAATTTCTGCTTATAATTCCTAAAATTCCTAGGAGATAAATTTTCACAGCATCTCTACTTCTTTCAATCATTCTTCTTCCTCTTCCACAATGTTCCCTGCCCTTACAAGGGAGAGTTGTTTTGCAGATGTATCAGAGGAACTAGACTCTACAATTCTGGATTTTGATTGGTTGTGATTTTCTGTTATGTTCTCTCTCTATTACTTATCTCAGTCCAAAAATTCTATTTTGTGGTATAAGATTTGAATCCTCTGGTATTAAGAAGGGGATTCTCAGGAGAGAGTACTCATGTCAATATGTCCCCCTTTAGCAGTACAGCCCACAGACTTCCTCATGTAGAAGGCTATGGTCTGTACTGCCACCAGAGATCATGCTAAGTTTGTGGCATATGATGACACAGGAGACCCTGTAGCTGCTCAAAGTCCATGCTGTTACCAGAAACTATATGTTGGTGCATGATCCATGCTCCTAGTGTCCATAAAGTGAAATAAAGCTACTGTGTTCATGGTATTGATGACTGTAGACTCACAATTGAGAAAAAAGGGCAAAGAAGGATTTCATGACCATCCCTAACTTCCCTACACCACCTAAAAAGTAACAGCCTAGAAATAAATCCATTGAAAATAACTCTTTTTAAAACATAATAAAGATGCTGAAACATAGCTCTCTACATTTGATAGAACCAGGAAAGGATGCAGGTCAGGGAGGACTTGGTTTTCTTTAAGGGACTGGTGACTCTGAGTTTGATTATACTCCAGTAAGTGTATGGGCAACACAAATTGACTTTTTAAAAAATCTTTTTCTTTTTCTTTTTCTTTTCCTTTTTCTTTTTCTTTTTCTTTTTCTTTTCCTTTTCCTTTTTCTTTTTCCTTTCTTTTCTTTCATTTTTTCTTTCTTTCTTTCTTTTTTTTGAATGCTGCCTGAAACCAAATACAATTAACACTTTTTTCTTTAAAAATCAAATGATTGCTTTTCTTGCAAGTACATACAAAAGCATTCTCACACAGAAACAGTGATGTGATGAATTCTTACACACAACTTGAACATATTTACTATGTTATTGCCAGTTGTCTAAAATCTTTCTCTGAACATATTCATTGACTTTTCAAAGCTTCTGCTCGTCCAAATGGAGATATTAGTAATATCCCTACCACCACAATATGAAGCAAGTATAATGGTGATATATGTTCACACATGCAGAACCTCACACAGTACTAGCTAAGTGTCCTTTTAAACACCTGATGAATGAAGAAAGGAAGGATCATGACACCAAGAAAGTAGCTAGTAAATGAATGATGTAAATGTATCTCATGTTAACCTGATGTAATATTATTCTTGGAGGCTTATGGCTGAATAAACTTAACCTTTCAAACTCTGGCTAGTTGATTCAACTCAGCTCAAACTCCACTCCAAGCTGATTTATTCAATTTTCTTCTCTCAGCTTCTTACTAAATTGTTCTTTTTGCCACATACTGACAATTTGTTCTAATCTTTGTGCTCATTCTAATTCTCTGACTTCAACTGCCTCTGTTGACCTGCCCTTAGCTACATGAACTCAAGAACAAAGGCAACTCCACTGTACTGAACTCACTGTGCTGACTGCATTTCAGCCAGTTCAGACAGACTTAGAGTGTTTTCGGATGTGATCAAAGAAGTCATGTTGCTTTATAGTTTTTTTTTTTTTCCTATTTCTAGTCCTTTTTTGCAGGCTACAGTGTGTGGTTTCTTTATAGTTGCTTTTAAATGTATTGTTGTTATTTTGGGTGGCCCCTTATTTCAGGTATGTTATATTACATGTATTTTTCTTACTCTTTTAGTATTCTTTGAGATGCTGGGAGATTGAAAGAAATACTGTGTCTAGTATGTGTTTCTTGATTACTTTTGATAATCTTTATAGGAATTTCTATTATAGTAACATGGGAAGCAGTGTTCCATTGTCAATCATATTTTGGCCTGTTTAAATATCATTCTATGTAATACATAGTCTAGAGGATTTTTCTTTGTATATATTTTGCATTTAAAATTTTTATTTATGTGTTTGTGTAAGCATATGACACATGAATCCATATACTTACAGATGCCAAAAGAGGATGTTAGATCCCTAGGGCTAGGGCTCCTAGTGTTTTTTAGCCTCACTCTCTGGGTGTTGGAAACTGAATTGTGGTCATCCTCAAAAACAAGGGCTCTCAACCACTGAGCAATCTCTCTAGTCACATATTCGAATATTTGAATAAGGATATCTTTAAGCCTGTTTATTTTTTCCTAAAATTTAAAAATTATTGAGCTCATGTAGGTTTTCTTTTTTTTCTTTTTTTGTTTTGTTTTGATTTGTTTTGATATTTTACTTTTAATATTTTAGATATTCGTTTAATTTGCTTTGGGCTGCTCTCATATCTTTCCTGAAATTTCCCAAGATTTTCCCTAACTTTTACCTGAGGTATATAAAAATCTTAGCATAATTAAAACTTCTAAATTACGATTTTTGCTTCTCTTAATTCATATCAGGTCTCTGAGAGACTTAGTCTACTGATTTCTATGGGTTCTTAAATTAATCTGTGTCATTTAATCTTTAATAATACTAAAAAATTCTTGAATAATAACCTTGAACACATACATTTAGGAAGGAAAGGAGTCCAGTAGGTAAGAACTTGGAACCCTGATATAACTGTCTCCTATGAGGCTATGCCAGTGCCTGGCAAATACAGAAGTAGACAGTCACAGTCATCTATATGATGGAACACAGGGCCCCCAATGGAGAAGCTAAAGAAAGTACCCCAGGAGCTGAAGGGCTCTGCAACCCTATAAGAGGAACAACAAATGTACTAACCAGAATGCCCAGAGCTTATATCTCTAGCTGCATATGTAGTAGAAGATGGCCTAGTTGGCCATCATTGGAAAGATAGGTCCCTTGGTATTGCAAACTTTATATGTCCCAATACAGGGGAATGCCAGGGCCAAGAAGTGGGAGTTGGTGGGTAGGGGAGCAGGGCGGGAGGAAGGTAGAGGGAATTTTCAGGATAGCATTTGAAATGTAACTTAAGAAAATATCTAATTAAAAAAAAAAAAAAAAAGAACTCAAGTCAATGGACATTGTTGCCATGGCACCACCAACTTAAGGACCAATGACTGAAGTCAATTATTAATTGTCAAAGCTTGCTAGGCATGGTGGCACACACCTTTAATCCCAACACTCAGGAGGCAGAGGCAGGCAGATATCTGAGTTCAAGGCAAGCCTTGTGTACAAAGTGAGTTCCAGGATAGCCAGGGCTACACAGAGAAACCCTGTCTCAAAAAACAGAACAAAACAAACAAAAAACAAAAACAGAAAAGAGAAGAGAAGAGAAGAGAAGAGAAGAGAAGAGAAGAGAAGAGAAGAGAAGAGAAGAGAAGAGAAGAAAAGAAAAGAAAAGAAAAGAAAAGAAAAGAAAAGAAAAGAAAAGAAAAGAAAAGAAAAGAAAAGAAAAAAACTATTATCAAGACCTACAAGGCAATAAAACAGTTTAAAATGTTGGTGAAATTTAACCTGACTCTTCAAGAATTCCATAGATAAAGTCTCAAGTTTTCACCCTTGCTATGAGAGGAGTTTGATTTCTCAGGGACTTGAGAATATCAATTCACAGATACAGTTGAACCAGAAAAACTAAATTGAAAGAAACAATGGGATTGAACAGTCTGGATTACAAATGATTAAAATGAACCCTGAGCAAACAGTGACACCTTGACTCTCCAAAACTGAAACTTAAAGGGAAATGAAAATTAATTTTGCAATGATAAACTAAGGTACTATGGAAGAATAGCAAAGTTTTTACTACATCAATGCTTCTACAATCCAATAGAATCCCCACATTTCTTCAGAATTCATTTGTTTCATTATCTATAAAGAAGTAAAAGATGAAATTTGGTATAAATACCTTCTGTGGTGGTTTGAATGCATTTGGCACAGGGAGTGGAGCACAAGAATGTGTTGTACTATTCTTGTATAAGTGATAAAGCTCAGAAATATAGCCTATCAGACTTTATCATATTTTTTTCAATTTTTATTAGATATTTTCCTCATTTACATTTCAAATGTTATCCCGAAAGTTTCCTATACCCTCCCCCTGCCCTGCTCCCCAACCCACCCACTCCCACATCTTGGCCAAGGCGTTCCCCTATACTGGGGCATATAAAGTTTGCATGACCATGGGGCCTTTCTTCCCAATGATGGCCCACTAGGCCATCTTCTGCACGTATGCAGCTAGAGACACAAGCTCTGGGGGTACTAGTTAGTTCATATTGTTCTTCTACCTGCAGGGTAGGAGAACCCTTCAGCTCTTTGAGTACTTTCTCTAGCTCCTCAATTGGTAACCCTGTGTTCCATCTAATAGCTGACTGTGAGCATCCACTTCTGTGTTTGCCAGACACTGGCATAGCCTCACATGAGACAGCTATATCAGGGTCCTTTCAGCAATATCTTGCTGGCATATGCAATATTGTCTGCTTTTGGTGGCTGATTATGGGATGCATCCCTGGCTGCAGCAGTTACTGGATGGCCCATCCTTTTGTTTCAGCTCCACACTTGATCTCTGTAAGTCCTTCAATGTGTGCTTTGTTCCTAATTATAAGAAGAGGCGAAGTGTCCACACTTTGGATTTCATTCTTCTTGAGTTTCATGTGTTTAGCAAATTGTATCTTGGGTAATCTAGGTTTCTGGACTAAAGAGTGATGAAAACTAGATGTTTTTATTTATATCAAATATTTTTTAGGAGAAATCATTAGTGCTATTTGTTTATAAAGAAATCAAATAATGGGCTTTGCCACGAATTTTTTTAGTCATATACAGTACTGAATACTGAAATGATTTCAAACAGAAACAGGATGTTGAAACAATTCTTTACAAGAATGAACTTAAAAAGCTTGTACTGCTCAAAGCTCATGAACATCACAATGTTCCACAAACAGCTGTCATCCACAAGAATGGCATTTGGGAGCAACAGCAGAGTCACCCAGTAAAAACAGTGAGTTTATCTTGAACATGTTCTGATGACTTTTTTTGTGGCTGGTCTCTAGGCATCACTCATTAGAAGCATGGCAAAGTGGTAGCTTGCTTAATTCATGACAGATTCACATATAAGACAATTGTGAATTTTGAAAACTACACTCTATTAGTAAAATGCCTCAGTCTATGTCCTCAACTGTTTCAGGGAACACAGTGAGACACATCAAAGCTTTTTTTTTTTTTTTTTTTCAATTTTTTATTAGATATTTTCTTAATTTACATTTCAATTGCTATCCAAAAAGTCCCCTCCCCCCTGACCCCCTCCCTGCTCCCCTGCCCACCCACTCCCACTTCTTGGCCCTGGCCTTCCCCTGTATTGGGGCATATAAAGATTGCATTACAAAGGGGCCTCTCCTCCCAATGATGGCTGACTAGGCCATCTTCTCCTATACATGGAGCTAGAGACATGAGTTCTGGGGGTTCTGGTTAGTTCATATTGTTGTTCCTTTTCTAGGGTTACAGACCCCTTCAGAGCCTGGGATTCTATCTCTAGCTTCTCCAATGTGGGTCCAGTGCTCCCTCTTATGGATGACTGTGAGCATCCACTTCTGTGGGAGTCTGCTATATCAGGGTCCCTTCAGTAAACACTTGCTGTCCTATGCGATAGTGTCTGGGTTTAGTGACTGATTATGGAAAGGATCCCTGGTGGGTTAGTCTCTGTATGGTCCATCCTTTCATCTTAGCTCTAAACTTTGTCTCTGTAACTCCTTTCATGGGTACTTTGTTTCCTATTCAAAGGAAGAATGAAGTATCCACATGCTGATCTTCCTTCTTGCTTTTCTTGTGTTTTGCAGATTGTATCTTGGGTATTCTAAGTTTCTGGGCTAATATCCATTTATCAGTGAGCGCATATCCAATGAATTCTTTTGTGATTGGGTTACCTCACTAAAAATTATGCCCTCCACATTCATCCATTTGCCCAAGAATTACACAAATTTATTTTTTTAATAACAGAATAGCATTCCATTGTGTAATTGTACCACATTTTTTGTATCCTTCCTCTGTTGAGGGACATCTGGGTTCTTTCCAGGTTCCGGCTATTATAAATAAGGCTGCTATGAACATAGTGGAGCATGTGTACTTTTTACCAGTTGGAACATCTTCTAGGTATATGCCCAGGAGAGGTATTGCTGGATCCTCTGGTAGTACTATGTCCAATTTTCTGAGATAACTCCAGACTGACTTCCAGAGTGGTTGTACAAGCTTGTAATCCCACAAGCAATGGAAGAGTGTTCCTCTTTCTCCACATCCTTGCCAGCATCTGCTGTCACCTGAATTTTTGATCTTAGCCATTCTGACTGGTGTGAGGTGGAATCTCAGTGTTGTTTTGATTTGCATTTCCCTGATGATTAAGGATGTTGAACATTTTTTCAGATGTTTCTCAGCCATTCAGAATTCCTCAATTAAGAATTCTTTGTTTAGCTCTGTACCCCATTTTTAATGGGGTTATTTGTTTTTCTGGACTCCAGCTTCTTTAGCTCTTTTTAGATGTTGGATATTAGTCCCCTATCAGATTTAGAATTGGTAAAAATCCTTTCCCAATCTGTTGGTGGCCTTTTTGTCTTGCTGACTGTGTCTTTTGCCTTACAGAAGCTTTGCAATTTCATAAGGTCCCATTTGTCAATTCTTGATCTGACTGCACAGGCCATTGCTGTTCTGTTTAGGAATCTTTCCCCTGTGCCCACACCTTTGAGGGTTTTCCCCACTTTCTGCTCTATAAATTTTAGTGTCTCTAGTTTCATGTGGGGGTCTTTGACCCACTTAGACTTAAGCTTTGTACAAGGGGATAAGAATGGGTCAATTCCTATTCTTCTACATGATAACCACCAGTTGTGCCAGCACCATTTGTTGAAAATGCTGTCCTTTTTCCACTGGATGGTTTTAGCTCCCTTGTCAAGGATCAAGTGACCATAGGTGTGTGGGTTCATTTCTGGGTCTTCAATTCTATTCCATTGATCTATCTGTCTGTTGCTGTACCAGTACAATGCAGTTTTTATCACAATTGCTCTGTAGTACAGCTTAATGTCAGGCATGGTGATTCCCCCAGAGTGTGGTGTCCTTCCCCACCAACACAGTTGGTGCAATTGACCAGAGCCGTGCCGCACCCAATGGCATCCATTGTGTTGTTAACTAGGCTAAGAGAGCCCGGTACCCCTGCAGCAGGTTCTGCACGTCTCCTAGGTCACCTGGCTCCGCCCAGCTTACCAGAGGCCCACCTACCACCAGCCCACCTGGGCAACCTGAGAGATGTCACGAGACTTCAGGGTTCCCGCCAAANTCTGACTTCTTAATTTTAGTATGAGCCTCCTCAGAAGCTAAGAAAGGTAGGCAGGTTTGCCCAGGATCTAACAAGGCCACGTGGTCTTGGGCCTTGTCCGGAGGAAGGCACGGCAATAATAGATTGTTAACTTCTTAGCCCCAGGGATGAGAGACTAAAGGTGTTTGTTTGCTGCAATTGGGTCTAAGAATTGGCAGAGCGTTTATCTTGAAATTGTGGCTAGAAAAGGTTTGAATTGTCGGTTTTATGAGACAAGTTTCATCCACGTGATTCAGATTCCTGACCAGTCTTAAAGGTAAAAATACATGCTATGGGTATTAGTCATTAGATAAGGCTTACAATTAATGGGCTTGATCAAAGGATGTAACAAAGGTTTTGAAAAGGTTAACTTTAAGATGTCTGCCCAGGCTTAGAGCAGACCAAAACAGCAGCATGTGGCAGAAAGCTAGGCCACCAGGATATTTAATAATGTTTAAATTGTGCTGAGGTCGTTTCAAGCATGGGATATGAACAAGTCCGGGAAGGGTCTCAGAAATTTTTCTAATTGATATAATGCTTTATGGGATTTTTATCCTAAATTGTAGATCTTTGGAAATAGGATCTAGGATCTAAACTAAACAAAAACTCAAGGTAGTGGTTAAAGGGTCCACCAGTGTTCCATTCGACAGCAGTCTACAGTTGATTGCAAACTTAAGATTTTTAATTCACCCTTAGATTGTCAATTAAGATCATTACAGGAGCAATTGAAATTGCCATTCAAGCCTCCTGGAGATTCTTTGTTCCACAGACCTCACCTCACCCCCTCCCTGCTTCTCCCTGCCTCCAGGGCAAGTTACTCCCGGCAGCTAAACTGCATGTTCAGAGGGACTCAAAAGCTATAGAATTCTTAAGCAAACTGTAGGATTTAAAGAAACTTTTCCAGGCTGGATTGCTTAATTTTTTAAAGGGTTATTATTGATTAAAAGGTTTTTTTCCCTTACGACTTGGCAAATCTGAAGGAGTTCTAGCAAACCAGAAAAGGTTTTTGATTTTAGATACAGCTGATAGCCTTACATTAGGTTTAAAGAGGCTCCAGGTTGCAGCCCGGATAGCTCAGCCAGTAGAGCATCAGACTTTTAAAATTGAAGATCCAGGGTTTAAGTCCCTGTTCCTTAAGAAAGTTTTCTAGACAATAGCTAGAGTTTAATTATGTTGGTAATGTCATGGTGCAGAAAGTCTAAAAAGGAAAAGGGTGATTCACTTAAAAAATTCTTATTTCCAACAGCTTTAAGAAACTTGGCAAAAGCCTAATCAAGGGTCTTAAGATGACTCAAACCTTTGTTGGGTATTATCTAAAAAAAGACACAAGCTAATTGGTAAATATGAAGGACGTTAGAGAAATTTTAAAAGACTTTTTTGATGATATTAATTATAATTTATGGATATTAATACTAGCTATTCCTTTTAATCACGACCATTGAATGTGAAATCATTCTTTACCTCAAATTTGAAGAGCTACTGTGGTACTATTAAGAATTATAAGGTAAATTCTTAGATTTTAGAGAATTAAATCAAAGTTGTGTCTTAAAAACCTGACAAAGTTTTAGCTTCTCATTCCAAACGGCAATAAATTTGGTTACTTTGAATAATTCTTTTGAGGTTCCTATCTCAGCACAGATAATTAAATTGCGTGCTACAAATAATGTTTTATAAGGTTAAAATTTTATCAAGTTGTATACTAAGTCAATATAGGTATATCTCAGAACTGACAATTGCTAAAACTGTTTGACCTTCAGATATTAATTTTCCAGTTCGCAATTGTCCAAGAATGTACATTTCTGAGGAATAAATGCTGTCTTGTTAAAAGGACTATCTTTAAATATTTAAAAAATTGCTCTAGATCGCCTGGATATAACCTCCAAAGCAATGCAGTGCTAAATTCAGACTCCCAGGTGGATTGTAGAACTTCACAGAAATGATTGGCCATATGAATTCATTTTTTACATCATCCAAATGATGATGGCTTAAGATAATGTTTCAATATTTTTACAAAAATATGGGTCAAATTTCAAAGATTTGTTCTTAGTGTCCTCAGCTTTTACTTGTTTCCAGATAATGATAACGATTCTTGAGGACGTTTACTTAATCAAGTGCTACATTTGGATACTTTTATTGCTAATTAATAAGATAAATAAGATACGCATATGCCATTTGAAACCTTACAAGCATTCCAGTTATGATTACTCCTTAAGAGAAAAAACTAAAGTTGTTATTGCCTATGATAAAAAAAAAAATTTTGTGGTGTTTGGCATTCAGATTTATACGAATGCTGGAGCTGACTTAAATAGTGAGCCATTTGAAACAATTTAATGTTGTCCATGTGACAGAGAATTTTAATAGTTCTCTAAGATAAACAATTTTGGCTATTAAAAATTTAAAAATTTTTAAAAACAGGGGCAGAGAGCTACCCCCCAGGACACAAAAAGTCGTTTTAAACTTTTGCAGACTATTATTAAAGATCAGTCTGTGGTGGATTGGCATTAAATTAATTACTTAAGCCATGGTATAATGGCTAGACCCATTAGAGTATTAATGAACAGGGTCCTAAGACTCTATAGAAATCTATATATAGAGAGAGATTAGGTTTTTCTCCACAGCATATTGCAGAAAATGACAAGGATTCATCCAACAGCTGCTGACACGTAAGTTCTTTACTGCCCTAAGGACTACTTCTAGAAGACTGAATGGGGCATATACTTGTAACTTTTAACTGGTCCCAGTTGAGAAAGGCTCAGCTGCCTTACTTTATACGTGTTTAACTTTATGGGACAGAGTACATGAAAGAATGTGGAACTTAACTTTAAAATCTTGCTTATAAGAAGGAGTTATCATGATTTTTCGGTGTCCTTCAATGTGACCAGTTAGTCTTACAATCTTGAACTGGTCTAGCAATTATTCTTATATAAAATGCTCCTATTAAGATTGTTTTAAAGGATTTTTCAGCCATTAAGGATAACTTGGAACTTAAATCTTGTCTATTTAGAAGCAGCCCTTTATGCTGACCTTCCAAACCACCTCTTCCACACCTGAAGGCCAGAGCCTGAGCTCTGTGGTTGCTAATTTACAACTGAATAGAGACTTCCCCTTCTTTCTAAGCCCGAGCCTTGCTAATTTACAACCAAATGGTGACTTCCTAGCTCCTCCAAAAGAGATTCTCAATCCTATTGTGTTTTAAATGTTCTCAGCTTTGTGTTTCAACAGGGTTGTACCCACCTCTGCAGGTCCTCAGCAAGACAACAGCTGTGGCGGGCTGGGAACTGAGAGATGTTGCAAACAAGGCTGCCAGGGTCGCCGAGATGTGAGCACACATAAGAAAAATCATAATTTTGGTTTTTGGTCTGTTTTGGGGAAACTGAATATGCGGAATGACTGTAGTCTGACGACGGGCAACCAGAGATACTTCCTATTCCAAGCGCTAAGACAGAGATGCGTGCCAAAAGGCCATGGCTTATTAATATTTTGCCACAAGAGCCATGTTTGTGTTATGAAGCTCACAAACTAGCTGCACGCAAATCTCAGTGACGGCAAGCTGGGTAGTGGAGATATTCTGAGAAATTCCTAAGACAGGACGCAGTCGGAAAGCAGGTTTCCCATATGCCGGACTTAAATAGCACAAAATAATAATTGTGCCTCAGTCCAGCTTTTTATATTAAAAGAAGGGAGGAAATGTGGTGTCCTTCCCCACCAACACAGTTGGTGCAATTGACCAGAGCCGTGCCGCACCCAATGGCATCCATTGTGTTGTTAACTAGGCTAAGAGAGCCCGGTACCCCTGCAGCAGGTTCTGCACATCTCCTAGGTCACCCGGCTCCGCCCAGCTTACCAGAGGCCCACCTACCACCAGCCCACCTGGGCAACCTGAGAGATGTCACGAGACTTCAGGGTTCCCGCCAAACTCCAGAACGCCTGCGCAGAAGACTGGGGGCGGGGTTTCCCTTCCTTTATCCCCAAATGCTTGTCCACCATTAAAGAGTCGTTCTAAGCAGAAGCAACCATGTAGCCTCG